>OZ005652.1:237458366-237928366 GCA_963930645.1 Salticus scenicus
CTTTTAGAGCAATATCTGATGTTTTTAATGTTTTAGTCATCAGAAAATATTTTTAGAAATCTTATGTTAGTACATATGGTATGAAAGACATTCAGAACCATATATATGTTAAAATATATACATTTGATAACAATTATTATTTTTCTTTTATGAATTTTTATTTGACACCCACTCAATGTTCCAGTAATTGACACTGCCAGTTTTTCATTTTATCAGTAATTGGCTCCCTATGTTCCAGTGTTTGACACTGCTAGTTATTCATTTTACCAGTTATTAGAATCCTATGCTCCAGTGTTTGACATAAAATGTTATAATTCTTATATGTAAAATATATGATTTTATTATTTTCCTATTTATTAATTATTTCGGGATAGATGTCAATTACTGGAGATCCTTCCCTATATAAAGAAGAAGGAGAAGAAATGAAGAAATTAAAATAGCTTTTCATGCTACTTAATATTCCTATTCATATTAAGAAAAATACATATTGTTATACGTCAGAAAGTTTTTTTATTCAAAAAAATACTTATACCTTGCATATACCATATTTATATCTTGTACTGTTCTACAATTTTTTGTATTATTTACTTATTTATTTATTTTTATGAAACAGAATACATATATATATATATATATATATATTCAAGATATGATAGTGGTTACATTACGCATATACAATTAATTTGGGTACGTACGTACTATCGCAACCATATTGGCTACATTCTGTTACAGTACACAGTTCTTAACGGTGATTAAGCATTGGCAGGCGATAAAATTAATGTTCAGATAACGACATTTATGTTTTTAAATTTTTTAATGGTATGTTTGGCTTTATTAAAATAATTCTAAGCGATAATAAATATGTCAAGGATAAATTATATGAGCTTTTTGAATAATCAATTTTGAAAGATTTCTACATTTTTAGGAGCTTTTTATTATAAGCTTTTTACATGAAATTGACTTCGTCATCGTATCTCCGTGTCACGCTAACAAGGCGCCCCCATTTTAAAGTAAATATAAACAAGTCCGCTTGTCGCTTCTTGGCATAGTTGGTTAGAGCGCTACGTTAATAACGCGGTGTTAAAGAGTTCGATACCAAAAGGTCCGGCGTGATGTTTTTTTGAAGATAATTATTAGAAAAGGTATCAATTGATAACAGAAAATTTTTAGATCAAAATATTTAGATATTAAAAAAAGTACAAAATGAAAGTTTTAAGTAAAAAATACATTTAAAAAAATATTTTTCTTAGAAGCTTTTTATTGAAATTGGATTTTGTCATCATGTTTTCCAATGACAGTGAAAAACAAAACGCCTCCACTTTCACGTAAATATTAGCACCTCTTTTCGTCACTTGTTAGCTTAGTTGGATAGAGTGTCAATGTTGATAAAGTGATGTTTGTAATTTCGAAGACCGATGTGTTACTTTATTGTATATAATTAATAGGAAAGATGACAAATGATAAAATAAAGAGTCTTCGTTGTCTGCACTCTATCCAAAAAAAAAAAAAAAAAAAAAAAAAAAAAAAAAAGATTAATTTTTTTAAGAAGCTTCTTTTAGTTTCAAAAACGCAAAAGAATAAAAATGTAATTGAAAAAAAGGGAGGTTTTTATTGTGTATCCCTTTAAAGCATTAAAAAATTATTCTTGCAAGAGCATGCTATAAAAAAATTAAATAAATGTTTCAACAATAAGAAAATTTTTGAAACCGAAAAATATAAATATTTCACTTTACAAGAGATAAATTTTTTTAAATATTCAAAATATTTTAAAAAGCATTCGAAAACAATATTATTTTTGTATAAGTATTTGCTGGAATATCTTGGCATGTTCTACGACTTTTCTTTACTGTTCTTTGAATTTTTGGTTAGAGCATGTCGTGGATTTGATTCTCCAAGGGCCGATGTGTCAATTTTTGCAGATAATTAATAGAAAAGGTGTCAATTGATAAAAGAAAACCTTTCAAAGTCTCCACAGTATCCTAAGAATTTTTAATTCGTTTTTTTAGAAGCCTTTTTTATAACTAAAGAGCAGAAAATAAAAATTTAAGTAAAAAAAACCAAACATTTTTTTAACTGTAGAAGCTTTTTATTATGGAGCCTTAAAAAGCATAAAATAAAAATTTATTCTTGCAAAGATATGCTATAAATAAGTGAACGTTTCCGCATTAAGAAAATTTTAGAGGAAAATATAGATATTTCGGTTTTGCAAGAGATGGAAATTTTTAAATATTCAAATTATTTTAAAAAGCTTTCGACACGAATATACTTAGTTATTAGTTTCTGCATAAGTATTTGTAAAACCCTAAATTTCAAAGGTTTCTAAAGCCTTTTAAAATATCTTGAATATTTAAAAATTTTCTTCTCTTGCAGAAGTGAAAATCTGTATTTTTCTCTAAAATTTTCTTAGTTTTGAAACGTTCCCTTATTTATAGCATGTCTTTGCAAGAATAAATTTTTATTTTATGCTTTCAGTGCTCCACAAAAAAAAAAAAAAAACTTCTACTGTTAAAAAATGCTTTTTTACTTTTTTAAAAAAAATGAAATTGACTTTGTCATCGTGTCTTCTCGACACGCTAGTAACAAGGCGCCTTCATTTTAAAGTAAATATAAGCCATTCCGTTTGTCGCTCTCAGTTCAGTTGGTTAAAGCGTTTAAGAATTTTTTTTTTTTTTTTTTTTTTTAGTTACTAAAAAGAACAACAACAACAACAACAAAAAAAAAAAAAAAAAAAAAAAAAGATGGAAACTTTTTGTTGTGGAGCCTTAAAAAGCATAAAATGAAATTTTATTCTTGCAGAGACATGCTATAAAAAAATAAAAGTTCCAACAATAAGAAAATTTTAAAGAAGAATGTAGATATTGCACTTTTAATACGAGATGAAAATTCATAAATATTCAAAATTTTTCGAGATAATTTAAGAAATTTTTTTTTTTTTTTTTTTTTTTTTTTTTGCATTACTTAGATTTTTCTAGGATGTTCTATGACTTTTTTGACTGTTCTTTGACTTTTGGTTAGAATGCCATGCTGATAACGCGTTGGTTGTGGGTGCGATTCTCGAAGGCCGATGTGCTTTTTTTTTTTTTTTTTTTTTTTTTTTCAGATAATTTTTTAAAAATGTCAGTATCTAAAAGAAAATCTTTAGTTGTCTACACAGTATCCTAAGAAATTTTGATTAGATTTTTAAGAAGCTTTATTTATAACTACAAAGCACAAAATAAAATTTTAAGTTTTTTTTTTTTTTTTTTTTTTTTAAGATTAGAAGCTTTTTATTGTGAAGCCCTAAAAAGCATAAAATAAAGAAAATATCGAGGTAAAGACTGTTGAAAAATATAACAATTATCTGCCCAATACATTTCACAGACTATCAAAACATTTTACTTTCGATTCGAACTGTGAAAAGAAACAAATGAGGCATATGCGCATACCTACGAAACCGCTCGCACCTGCATCAGTGTAATTGTAGTTTTTTCATCTGTATTCGTTATGTAGATCTTCTAATGTTCGGAGCGTTTAGTAGCTCCGTAACTTAAACTCATGTTTTTTATTTTTTTATTTTTTTATTAAATATTTAAAGGACACAAAGTCATCTCGTAATTGAGTATGCTGAATCATTTGAATCTAATGGATATTTTCTTTATAGAAGAGTTTATAATGATTTAGCTGTCTAAACAAGAATAGAGTGAATGGATGCTACAGCCGCTACACTTATATATATCTGTTGAAAAATAAATATGAAGCTTTAGAAGCTTTCAAAAATTACCATGCACTCACTTCCAATATATTTGGAAGAAAAATTAAAATTTTGCATTCTGACAATGGTGGTGAATATATGAATAAAGAGTTTGAAAAGTTTCTTCAAAATGAGGGTATACAACACCAACTAATTGTGCTCCATTGTTCTCAACAGAACGGCGTGGCGGAAAGGAAAAACCGTACTTTGGTCGAAATGACCAGATGCATGTTAAATGAAAGTCAATTAAACAAAAACTTTTGGGGAGAAGCTTTAATGACAGCAAATTGTTTACAAAACAGACTACCAAGAAGTGCCCGTGAAAAGACACCATATGAGCTTTGGACTGGTATGAAACCAGACCTCTCAAAATTAAGAACATTTGGCTGCAAAGCTTATGTTTATGTGAACAAAACTGATAGAAAAAAGTTAGACAATAAAGCGAAGCGTGGAATTTTCATGGGTTATGATCTAAAAAGTAAAGGATATAGAATTTATGTAAATAAAAACATAAAAATCTGCAGAACAGTAAAATTTCTCGAAGAGCATGAAACTCACGAACATTCTCGAAACATTGACCAAAATGCAATTAATGAGGAATCTAAAATTCCTGTTATTCTAAACAATGAAAATTATGTAACAGAAGAACACAATGGAATTCAGAATACACAAACCCTAAGGAGGTCAGATAGAATAAACAAAGGGGTACCACCTGAACGTTTTGTTTTTCTGTCAACTAATACAAGTTATATTGAACCGAAAACATTTGATGATATAGTAAACATGAAGAATCCTATTAAGAAAGAAAAATGGTTAGAAGCAGCGGAAGAAGAAATAAAATCATTAAATAAAAATGAAACGTGGGATCTTGTTGATCCTCCACCTAATACACACATTGTTGGCTCTAAATGGGCTTTTAAAGCAAAATACAATGACTTAGGCAAAATTGAAAAATACAAAGCACGTCTCGTGGCAAGAGGTTTTAGTCAAAAGTATGGAACTGATTATGTTGAGACTTTTGCCCCAGTGGCTTCTCATACAACAATCAGAACCCTCTTGATAAATGCATTGAACAGGGAGCAGCCCCCGCTCACCGCTCGAAGAGCGGTGTTGAGCGCTTCCAGGAAAATCCACGTGAGCTGCTCCGACATTTATTGAGAAAAAAAAAATTACATCATGCATCGCCTGGCTTAGCCAGCCCGCGACAAGGGGCGATGCAAATGGGCATGGGTATTTACAAGAGCGGCGCCAGACACAAGTCTACTCGCGACACGGGGCGCCGCTTGATTATAGGAGAGATGGTGCGAGGCTGTGTGGCCTTCCACGACAAGCGGCACGCTACCAGTTTAGACCCTTGCATTTATGAGGGCTACTGCAGCATCATGGGCACACGGGAAGATAACAGGGAGATAGAAGAATAATGTGTTTAGGAGAAAGAATTTTTCTTTAGTTGTGATTTTAGGTTAGTTTGTTAGATTGCATAAATCCATTAGGAATGAGAAAATTTTATTTAATTTATTAATTAAGGGTTTCCTTGTTAAAATGTTGTCCAGCCAATTGATTGGTCTGGGAGAGGGATTTCTAATATGATATAGTGCTGTTAAGGGGCAGTGGAAATAATAGTGTTGCGGAGTTCCCTCCTCGCCGCAGGAACACAGGGGAGAGCGTCGGCAATGAAATTTGTAAAGGTAAGATGGGAAGGGGCCATGACCTGTTAAAAATGCCGTGATAGGTGGAGTTAGGGTCCAGGAATTAATACGAGCCTGTGGGATCAGCGAAAAGGTGTGCCTACCCTTCTCTGAACTATCCCACAGGTTTTGCCATTTGAGATTAATAATTTCTTTGATTCTATTTTTGACATAGGAGGGTGGGGCAGGGATTGTGGAACACTTGGTGGGGAAATCAGTTGCTTCTTTTGCAAGGGAGTCAGCGAGTTCATTGCCGATCACGCCCCTGTGGGCAGAAACGTGTGCCAGGGAGCAAGTTAAGTTAGGATTCGTTAAGAGTTTTTTTATCTGTTGAATTTGTGGGTGTCTGCACCGATGCCGAGCTATTGCCTGAAGGCCCGAGAGACTATCGCTGAAGATGTTAAAGATATCATTCGTGTTCGAGTCGCCAATCCAGCGTATTGCTTTTTCTATGGCATAGATTTCCGCTTGGAATTATAGTCCGTATATAGTCCGTATCTTTCCGTATTATAGTCCTCGAGCCTGCAGGCCCACCGATGGGCCACGGTGCCACGGTCCAGCACGCAAAACGCTGCTGCAACCCCGGCGTCCGTTTTGGAACCATCTGATAAATGCATTGTACAAAAATTTGCAGTTAACTCACGTCGACGTGAAAACCACTTTCCTACATGGATAACTAGAAGAAGACATTTTTATGAGCCGGCCAGAAGGCTTCATGATACCAGGACAAGAGAAAAAGGTCTGCAAATTACGAAAAGCCATATATGGCCTCAAACAAGCAGCCAGGTCTTGGAATACCAAAATCAATGATACACTAATCAAATTAAATTTTACTGCCTGTGAATCAGACAAGTGTTGATACAAAAGGTCAAAGGACAATAATACAGTTTACTTACTTATTTATGTCGATGACATATTGCTGGCAGGAAACAAAAATGAAATATATGAAGTAATAAAGGAACTTGAAAACGAATTCGAAATCACAAATCTAGGTCAAGTAAACAAATACTTAGGAATACAAATAGAAAGAGGTAATAATGGGACATTAACTATACATCAGAAAAATAAAATAAATGAACTTGTAAGGAAATTTAATTTGCAAGATTCCAAACCAATTAACACACCACTTGATCCAGGATACCAGAAAGATGATAAAATTGAAAATATTCTACCAAATAACACCAAATATCGGCAAGCTGTAGGAGCTTTGTTGTACATAGCAACGTTAAGAAGACCGGACATCTCAGCAGCAGTTAATATACTTAGTCGTAGAAATGAACAACCTAGAGAAAAGGATTGGGAAGCCGCAAAAAGGGTAATTAAATACCTAAACACAACTAAAGATTACAAATTAAAATATAATGTTGATCAGGAACCTATTTTAAAGGTTTTTGCTGATGCTGACTGGGCAAATGACACACTTGATAGAAAATCTACAAGTGGTAATATATACTTTGTTGGAAAAAACCCGATTAACTGGACATCCAAGAAACAGAACTGCATAGCACTGTCAACAGCTGAAGCTGAGTATATCTCGGCTGGAAATGCAGCAAAGGAAACAATATCAATATTAAAGCTACTAAAAGATCTTGATATGGAACAAAAACAACCAATCGTTATTTATGAAGACAACCAAGCCTGCATTAAACTCGCTGAATCTGATAAGTACCAAAGTCGCACGAAACATATAGATGTGAAATATCATTTAATTAAACAGTTGTGTGAACAAGGAATTATTAAATTGAAATATATCTCAAGCAAGGATATGACTGCCGATGTGCTTACTAAGGCACTACCTAAAGCGGCACTCATTAAACACAGAGATAAACTGCAACGTATTAAAACTTAATATATATTGTGCAAGGTGGAGTGTTGAAAAATATAACAATTATCTGCCCAATATATTTCACAGACTATCAAAACATTTTACTTTCGATTCGAACTGTGAAAAGAAACAAATGAGGCATCTGCGCATGCCTACGAAACCGCTCGCACCTGCATCAGTGTAAATGTAGTTTTTTCATCTGTAGTCGTTATGTAGATCTTCTAATGTTCGGAGCGTTTAGTAGCTCCGTAACTTAAACTCATGTTTTTTTTATTTTTTTATTCTTTTATTAAATATTTAAAAGACACAAAGTCATCTCGTAATTGAGTATGCTGAATCATTTGAATCTAATCGATATTTTCTTTATAGAAGAGATTATAATGATTTAGCTGTCTAAACAAGAATAGAGTGAACGGATGCTAAATTGACGAATACAGGTAAGAAGATTTTCTTAATTATAATTACCTGTAAAATTATTCTATCGAAATATATATATAATTAAAATAAATATGTGTGACATCTGCGTTATTATAAAATAACATTCTGTGCTATCGAGGTATTTAAAAGAACAAAGACATGCTATACAGAAATGAAAGTTTTAACACTAATGAAATTTTAGAGAAAAATATAGATATTTCCCTTTTGTAAGAGATAAAATTTTTTAAATATTCAAAATATTTCAAAAAGCTTTCGAGACCTTTGAAATTTATGGCTTAATGAACAATTATACAAAAAACTAATAACTAAGGATATTTGTCTCAAATTGCTTTTTAAAATATTTTGAATATTTAAAAATTTTCATCTCTTGCAAAAAGGAAATATCTATATTTTTCTCTAAAATTTCATTAGTGTTAAAACTTTCATTTCTTTATAGTATGTCTTTAACTCAATATTTTTTTTATTTTATGCTGTTTAGGGTTTCACAATAAAAAGCTTCCAATCTTTAAAAAGAAAGATTTTTTACTTAAATTTTTATTTACATGCTTCTAAAAGTGACATAAATTTGAAAGTAATGTAATCAGACTGTAAATATTAAAATATGGTTGCTAATTCTGCGCCTTGGACACGTGCAAAATCATTGTTGCAAATTTGGTGATTTATACCGAAGGTTGGCATGGTTGCGATAGTACGTAAGTACCTTGATTTGTATTAATTTTATTAAAAAATTATAAACAGAATTAGAAAATAAAATTCATTTCATTATAGATCACTGTTGGATACCATTCCTCATAAATGACACTTATGCATATTATCAAAAATATCCCACTGGCGTGTGGTTTAAATTATTTTAAGTATTTTAAATATTTTAATAGGAAATAAATTCTAATAACTTAATCTTAAAAAAAAAAAAAAAAAAAAAAAAAAAAATACATAAAATAATAATAACAATAATAATAATAATAATAAAAGTCATAAACAAAGTTGACAAATAACTTATTTTGTATATATGATAAAATTAAAATTAAAAAATAAATCTGCTTAAATAAACTTTAGTTATTTAAAATACTCTTAGTTAAATAAATCATTAGTTAATACATACATATATAGTAATAATAATAATAATAATAATAATAATAATAATAATAATAATAATAATAATAATAATAATAATAAAAGACTTTCAGCACTTTTTAAATTTGGGTAATACAGATAATTTGTATTTTCACATATAGCGAGATAATATATATCACATGCACTTTATTTATCTTACTTATTTTATTATCATTTAGATTATGGCTTAGTGGTTTATGATGTCAACTGAGTTGTGATTTTCTGCGAAGAATCTTTGAAAAAACAAATTTCGTGTTTGTGAAATTTAAGTTTTATTAAACATTTCTTTTTCCTGATATAAAATTATTTTATTAGTGGATTTGCCATTAAAGCAGACATAAAATGCAAATAAAACCATACGGGTATTATAAAACATTAATTTGAATTAAATAATAATTTGATAAATATTTTTAAATTATTTATATAATTGTATGATTTGTATTTATGCATCAAAAATAAAACGTTATTTTTGGTTGCATGCTTCATAGAATGGCTTTTATAATAAAAGTAAAGAACTAACAAGTTACAACACATTTTATGTTGTATGTCCATTAATTCATGTAAATATTAAGCAAAATATTAATGGAGAACTTTAATGTCATTAATTATTATGAGTATAAAAAACAAGTTAATGAGAAGAACATAATCAAAATATTTTCATTACTGTTTGAGTTCTTAACTTTTATGTTTAAACCAGATGGTGATCTTGCTGAAAATTTTTTAAGTCATTTAATAACACAATTAATGCTTAATTGTTTTTTAATGATTTATTTATAAATAGTTAATAAAAAATATTTTTAAATAGTTAATTTATAAAAAGTTATAAATGATTAATAAATTATTTATAAATAGCTAACATCATGCGATTCAGCTAATAGAGCAAAGCTCTAATAATTTCACAACTTTTCATTTGGAAGATTTTTTAAAGTAAAAGATGATATTATAAATTTATACATTATTTGAACTTATAATATTCTGAAAATGAAAATTCAATATTAATTTCTATTTATCAGAAAGGAAACATTATTATATTGCTGTTAAAAAATAATAATAATGATTAAGTAAACACTAGTTGTATCTGGATCAATTGTAATATAATGTTGAATTTATTTTTGCCATGTACACTATTAAAATTTTCTCTTCGCACTTGTACCACTATATGGAGTAAAGATATAAGCAATAACATATTACGGTTCAATCTCACTTTTTAGTTTTCTATTTCTTGCGACTGAATTTAAGTTTCACCAAAACTTGGACCTATTATCCACCCACTTCGGAGTTCAAGCAATTGTAATTCCCTTTGTATTCAGGAGATAACGCCATCATCGCACTGTAAAGAGAGATATGCATACGTTTTCAAGGAAATATGTGAAGTGAGATAGTGTGTGATTATGTCATCTAAAACCAAAATTCATTACAAGAATAAAAAGATTTCTTTATTCAATCAATCACTAACCAATTGTTACTATAAGAAAGTTTATTGAAATATATCCTTTTAAAAAGTGAGAAAAATCTTTCATACAGTTCAGGAAGTATTAATCAGTAAAAGTCTTTTTGACACCAAACTAAGGTTAAATTAAAGAACATGATCAAAAACATAAAAAAGTGAAAATTATGTGCAAAACTCACCCATGAGTCAAAATAAGATTCTAAAAAAAAAAAAAAAAAAAAAAAAAAAGGCGCCACTTCTTTTATGAAAATCAACTCAACAGAATTAGCGGGCAAGAAAGTGTGGTACAGGGTCAGAATGTTAGGTTTGAGACAAGAGAGTCTTCAGTTCGATCCCCGCCACGGTCGAATTTAGATTTGTTTATTTTATTTTATTTAAAATACAATACCAATATTTGGTTCAACATAAATTACCAAATCATGATAAAAAGTTAAATCATCGAGTGGTTGCAGTTACTTCAGTACCAAATTTTGGTTCGAACTAACTCCAAATTTTTAAGAGTGTAAGATGTAAATTTTCATGTATTTTGTTCATTAAAGTATGACCTTCAATTTAAATTATTGTATCTATTGCAGATTTTCAGAAAATAGCGTTCTTTAATTACAGTTATATATAATGTTTCAATTTTTGTGAATTAATGCGCTTGTTTTCAAAAATACTCTTTATGACTTTATCAGAGAACTCAATAGCTGTGGTTATATCCTTTCTGTATAAATTTTAAAATAATTCTTACATTATAAGGAAAACAAAAATGAGAAACAAGATTTTATAACTCTATTTATTACAATGTTTTTCAGTGAAAAAAAAAAAATGTATATATATATGCGACTGTCGTCTAAAAACTGAATTTTGGCTATAATAAAAGTAGTTTCATGACATTCTTATAAATTCTATTTCCCTTTCCCTTTAACAGTGAGTTCTAAAACCCCTATTAAAATTCTAGGGCATTTTTCTATATTATCGTGGTCAATTTCATTTAAAAACCTCTGAAAATAAATTCGGACAAAAGAAGCTAGCTTTAGTATCTTTAATTTTGTTTCATAACCCAATTACAGGAAGTCAAGCGTGAATTTCCCTCATTACAAAAGATTGACATTAGTCAAAAAATTCTTCACCATCTAAGAATATGTAAATTAGAAATTCTCTATCATTTCGTCCATCCATCGATTATTTATTTACTTTATATGGAACTCATTTATATTTCTTATTTTGGGATTCTGAAAGTAGCTACTTTTCCATTTTAGATAGCAAGACATAATTATTTTTTCTCGGTATTGCATACTTCCTTGTTGATAATTAATTAGCTGCAAAATTCCGTCGCGGTTAAAAATTAATATGCGTGACAATTTAAGTATTATTTTAATGAGACATGCAGAAGTGTCAACTTCTTTATAAAAAAAAATATCAACCTCTTCAAATTACAAATAGTCAATATTTCAAACATGTAATTCCACAGAAAAGAAAAATATAAAATATAAAGCGGGGATTATAGATAATAAATATAAAATTATTAATATTGGTTAGAACATTATATATCTATATATATATATATATTAAATTCAATATATATGAGAAAAATTAATTTGTATAAAAAATGCGCTACAAGCAGCACTAAATTATATACAAAAACTATAAATATAATTTAAATTATGATAAGTGATGAAACGAAAGTGGGATGTAACAAACAACAAGAAAAATCGTTTAACAATGTTAATGAACAAGAAAATTAGTTAATGTTAAACAATATTTAAGCCAAAGAATTAAATTATGCTGTGCTTTCCTTTTCAGCAGGTGGGACCACAGCTATTAATAACTATGTAGTACTAGCAGGTTTCGGAAGATATGTAGGCCAGCATACTCAAATTATATTTCAAACAGAAAAAAAAATGAAAACATTTTTTGAATTTATAATGACTGAAAGGAGATTTATGTAAAAGTATTTATATTTCTTGAAAAAATAATTTACAATATTAACTTGAATTTGAAAATCATTTATTAAAGCATATTGAAATTAAAAAATTATATATGATAAAGCTTGTTTATATAGATTTATATATGAAAATGCTAGCCAAACATACCTCCACCGGAACCTGCCAGAAAAAAGAAGAAAACTCACCATCTGCAGGAAACATCAAATTCAAAATTTCCATCTTAGCTTAAAGACTTTCCAAAAATTGTAATTATCTTTCCATATTCATAGATGTTCAAATAAACTATCCATGTCAGGCGAAACAAAAATTTCCACACATCAGCAAACAACTCTCCAAGAAGGCTTTTAGTTGCAAGGTTCACACTGGACATCTATATGCATCACCAATCAAAATAAAGCTAGAAGCTGCGGTGCTGACACTAAAAATTCAAATTACTAGTGTAATGAGAAATAAAACTTAAAGGATACAAATTATTATAACATAATAAAGCCTGAAAATTATAAACTTGTTTATTAAAATTAAATTTTAAAGTGCATAATCTCTTAACAATCAAAAGTTTATTTATAACAATATTTATGTAAATTCTATGACTCAGATTAGAATACCAGTGTGGCAAATCAGTACATAAATTATTATTTTTTTAAAACAAATGAAATATTCAAAAAATCAGCTTGAAAGATATTATTGTTGGTTTTATTTAATTTTAAAATATCTGGATAAATTCAATTTAAGAAATTGTCAAAATCGTTGTTAAAAATAATCAAGTCATCAATATATCGATAAACATGTAAACTGATATTATGAGTTACAGTGAACTTATACTCAAAGAAAAATAAGAAAAGATTAGCCGCACTGGAAGAATAATTAGTTCCCATACCAATGCCATGTGATTGTTGGAAGATTTTATCACGAAAAACGATATAATTATTATTTAAACAAAAATGACATAAACTGAGAAAAAAACCCCTAGGAATATTCAATTCATCTTCAATATAAAATGTGTCAAAAATATTTTTAATGACATCATACAGTTTATTTATATGAATATTACAAAATAAGTTTTCAAAATCATAAATTTGAATAGATGAAGGTTTAAAAGTGATTATGTTAACTAAATAAATACTAATATCAATAGACAAAGAATAACTTGTATAAAGTAACTTTGATTAACTTTGTTTAAATTTAATCAAAACATAAATTTTCTTCAAAAAGAACTGCAATTTTACATTAAATTTTTTTCCAATGCTATTAGTTGTGCAACAACTAAATCTAAATTTAACAGGATTTTTATGAAACTTAGGTGTCATAAATAAAAATGGAATATTGCATTCATTAAAAATTTTAATATTATATGAAAAAAGAGATTTGATCTGTTTAGAATAAGCACTAAAACATTTTTTAACAATCGTGGATTTCAAATGTAATTCTCAGTAGTAAAAATCATTATTAAGTTCATCTAACGTTCTTTCAAAATAAAGTTTATTTCAAATGATACCATAATTATTAGCAGCTTTGTCAACAGGAACTAAAACAAAATATTTCTTAAAAGATTCCAAATATTCATTATCTTTTCTATTGAATTGCTGGTAATTATAATTATTACTATTTAAACTTTCAACTAAAAAATTGTCAACATAATTTACAAGATTATATTTCCATTTATGTAAAGCTTCTATGGGTGTGTTGTATTTATAACAAATTTTAAAAATAAAATTTTTTATATCTTTTAATTTTTTTTTTTTTATTAACACATGAATTTTTGAGTTTTTAATTTAATCTAAATTTAGTACCTAGATTCATTAAAAGCTTTATATTATCATTTTTTATTATATTAAGATCTCCAGTTATAATATGCTTATAATAACTACCAATATAAGAGTTAAAATCATCACTCTTGCATATACATTCATGTGTATTGGACCGATCAATTGATAAAGCAATTTCTCTGTAATTAAAAATCTTTTTACAAAAAGATTTAACATATTTAAAAGCAGTTATAATATTTATATTTTTTTACTGGAAAAAGAAATTCATTTTTCAAAATAATTTTATTCAATTTTAAATTATCAAATGATTTTAGCAAGTATGAAATTGTAAAATATTCATTTACTGCACTATTTTTATTAACTTTTAGGAGTTTGAAACCTATTAAATCTGTAACTAAATCTTTAAAGTGAATATTAAAAGAATTCTATTTAGAAAACAAAGAAGAAATTTTATTAATTGTTTTGATTTTCAAAGAAAAAATTAAGGCCTTTAATTTATTAACATTTAAAGAATCTGTAAATAATCTTTCCTGTTCATTAAGCCAAAATAAAGGTATAATGTCATTCATTTTTTTACTATTAATATGAGAACCCCTCTTTCCTCTTTTAATTGAAATTAAGTTATTCACTTCATAAAATAAATTATATACATTAGAAATTTTGTTTACATTTAGATTATTGAGCTCTGTATTTACGCCATAAGGATATAATGTTCTAAATTTCAAAATGTAATCATTTTCCTTAAAAAGTCTTTCATTATCATCAGCAACATGATCTAAAATTTCTATTTCTATATTCTCAAATGAATACAATTTAAAATGTGAAAGTTCAAAAGAGAGGAATTTTGATTTATTTATTTGTGACCTGTGGTTGTTAATTCTAAAATGTAATTCATTTGAGGTTTGACCAATATAACTTTGAAAACAATGTAAATATTTAATTCTGTAAATTATATTGCTAAATTTTCAAAAAACTAAGTAAATCAGGTTGCAGCATCTCACTATCAGCCTTGGCAACAACACAAGTCTTACATTTCTTATTTTTGCATTTTATATACCTCATTTTTGTAAATTTAAATTTTTCTCCTTCTTTTTCTTCAAGGATTAAGCCGAAGGCCCGTTCCGACTTCTTGGTCAAACCACCGCTTTCTAGGCCTACCTCGGTCTCGTCTGCCTTGTGGGTTATAATAAAACGCGGCTGTAGGTAGTCTTCCGCGAGGCATACGTCGGATATTCCTTAACCAATCTTGTCTGTATTCCCTAATTTTATCTTCTAGGCAAAATATGTTTAATTCTTTACGTATATCTTCGTTTCTAATTCTATCGGCGATTGTACAGCCTTTAACAGATCTCAAGAACCTCGCCTCGGCAGCTTGTATTCTGCTTAAATCCTGAGAGCCCAGAGTCCATGGCTCAGAACCATATAGGAGAGTGGGGACTGCCATGAATTTGTAAAACTTTAGTAATAAAATTTTAGTAATCTTTGTAAATTTTTATAAATAAATATTTGTAGGCACTGTTAATTAATTGCTTAACAACAAGAAAAATTTAATAAAATACAACCACTAACAACATGAATAATGAAGGTATTTTAATCAGTATGGTAATTTTATTGCTATATTCCAAAAATTGAAAGCAGTGCCTTACATAAAATTATAAAAATAACCAATTTTTATTTTATAATTATGAATTTTTCGGTGGAGACATAGAAAATATTTGCTCGAGGAATCAGCTCAAAAACGGAGAAGGCATGAAATAAAAAATTAAAATTTAATTGGGTTTTGAAGTAATTCAATGTAGCCAATGGATCAGTATATAAAATTATTTCAACATTTTTATGGCGATTAAACATGAGCTGGTGTATTGAGCAACATTTATCAAAATTTCATTTGAATAGAGTAAAAATTAAGCAAATTGTCGGCGAAAGACCGAGCTAGATTTTAGATATTTTCCAGAGTTGAAAATTTTATAAACGGTTTTTCACATGCTGCGCAATTAATTTGAAGATCCAATTATTTGAACCACGCTCCAAAACTACTTTTTTGTGAAAAACCCCTTGTAAGCTTGCAACTCTAACACAATTTTGTTTATTTACTAAGTTTTGTGAGATTATAATTGACTTTTTCAAAAAAAAAAAAAGAAAGGAAAGAAAAGAAAAAAAAAAAAAAGAACTATTGCAACGGGGTTGAAATAATTGGGTCTTCAAATTAATTACGCGTCATGTGAAAAATCCCTTATAAAATTTTCAACTCTGAAAAATACCTAAAATTTTAGCTTCCTCTTTTTGCGACAATTTACTTAGATTTTTCTCATATGAACTTTTGATATGAGCTTATCATATGAACTTTGATATGAACTTATCATATGAACTTTTGATAAAAGTTGCTCTATATATCTAGCTTATTTCAACCAATGGAATAAAAAAATTTCTATCTTTCACGCATGCGCAGTGAAAACTTTTTCATAAAAATGTTCGTATTTCAGGAGTTGTTCAAGATATTTGCATTCCGATTGCAGTATATTGTTTCGAAACTGTCTCTTTAATTTATCTGAAAGTAGTAATCATTTTCGTTTAAAATTTTGTATATTATAAATAAAGAAATGTTGATTTTTTGGGGATTTTTAAAATAAATGCTTATATTTCCGTTATTTAACATGCTGTCGTCACACAAATTCATCTCCAATTTGTACTGGGTCTATGTTATCATATTCTACAGTTACAGATCATTTCGTTTAGTTAACGATACAGGGTGATCAAAAATATTATTGATTTTTACTGAATTTTTCACCGTTTCCCTTAATGTTGTCTTAAACCAATCTTCACAGAAAAACATGAAAAAGACCCAGTTCTTTAAATATCCGATGTTTGAAAATATAGCATTTAGAAATAAGTTTTTAAACAGAGAAAAACTGATCGTTTGAAAATCGTGCTAAATTTTGTGCAAACGTGTAAATTCACGAGATAATTTAATTACCGGAATCCATTAGTGACAGCATTTTAGATTTTATTTATGCGTTACATTTATTTTCATTTTCTAGCTAAAAAGTTGTAATAAAGTCGAAAAAAAAATAATGCATATGATATTTTTATACTCAAAAACAACACTGCCAAAACCATCATTAAATGTAACTATATCAAGAAAAAAGCCAAAACAACAAATTTTATCCATAATGTATTCTCAAATTATCTCTCTAACTTTGTTTTTTGCGTAAATTCACATTAGTTCATTCAGTTCAAAAAACCATTAATGATAGATTTTGTACATTAAAGAACACTTTTTATTCTATACCTTACTGACAGTTTCTTTGGTAGCAGAGTAGAACAAAATCCATTAAGATGAATTTTTATCTTTATTTTATTTAATTTTTTATATCTATATATATATTTGTTTTTTCGATTATATTAAACGAATATAGGAAGCATCTTCTAAAAGTGCAAAATAATCAAAATTAATGATTAATTTTCACCGCGTCAACTACAGAGCCAATTAGCTTACCACAATACTTTTTTTTTTTCTTTTATAAATAAATAAATAATATATATAGTGGGGCATTTTTAATAAGTAATCAAATGTATTTGTATTTCCAAATATAACTAACTGGCTTCAATAAATTTATTTTTTGGGGCGTGAGAAAATCTCTTCTATACTGGTATTTTAATGAAAAGCAACCAATGTCTTTTTATTTTCTCGTTTTGTGTATAACTTCTAAACAAATAAACACATTTTTTAACAGCTGGGTGATACCTTTTATATCAAATCAATAATCGACTTTTAAATAAATTTGATATAAGGAATAACTTTTATATAGGTATTAATTAATTTCTATTTTGTCAAAAAAATTTTAGTTTCGTAAAAAATGATTTCAGGATAGAAAAACTAAATAAAAAGATATTATGCATTACGGATAGGTAAATATATACATTAAAAAAAAAAAAAAAAATCAAATCACAACCAAATTTTAATTTCTGTATTGGTTTGGTTTTTCTTTCTTTCTTTCTTTCTTCACTTTCCAATAAAATAAATTATTATTTTTTTAAATTAATAATTATATTTTTAATTATAATTATATTTTAATTAATAATTGTATTTTTAATTATAATTATTTTTTAATTAATAATTGTAGTTTTTTATTTTATTTATTTAAAAAAAATGAAAAACACAATTATTAATTTTTAAATTATAACCATTGCCAGAAAGTTAAAAAAAAAATAAATATAGAATTTTATAACGAATGTCTATGTAGACATTTTAAAAATTCGTAAAACTTGAAGGAATTGGTAGAATTCAGTGCAGTTTGCGAAAACATTACTGTTGTGAAGGGGGATTTATTTATTTATTTATATTTATTATTATCAATATTATTTTATTTGGTAAAGAAAAGTATATTTAAATTTTAGGTCTGTAAAGAGTTTTCAGTGGATACGTAACGAGAAACAAACAAATTTCGATAAATTGCACGGTTTGCCGATTAATACATTATACTATTTATTTAGCCTCTTATTTGCGCATACATGAAGTTTTATTTGCGATGCTGACTCATGTAATACATTGTTTTTGGTGAAGATGTTCAAATGAACTTTTGATAAAAATTGCTCAATGTATCTAGCGTATTCCAACCTATGTAATTAAAAAAATCTTATTATTCGCGCATGAGCAGTGAAAGCGTTTTCCATAAAAAAATAAATAAAATAAATAAAAAATAAATACTCGTATTTCAGGAGATGTTCAAGACATTTGTATTACGATTGCAGAATATTATTTCAAAAAAGTTCTTTAATTTTTCGGAAAGTGGGAATCATTTTCTTTTCAAACTCTGTATATTACAAATTAAAAAATGCTGATTTTGGGGATTTTAAAAATAAATGCTTAAGTTTTCGTTATTTAACGTGCTATTGTCGCACAAATTCATCTGCAAATTGTACTGGGTTTATGTTATCATATTCTAAAGTTACAGATCATTTACTTTACTTAATGATATAGGGTGATCAAAAATATTATTGGATTTACTAAATTTTTTATCGGTCCCTTTAATGTTGTCTTAAACAAATCTTCGCAATAAAACATGAAAAAAAAAAAAAAAAAAAAAAAATCTTCGAATACCCAATTTTAGAAAATATTTCATTGAGAGATAAGTTTTTAAATTGCGAAAAACTTGTCGTTTGAAAATCTTGCTAAACTTTTGAGCAAACGTGTGAATTTACGAGATAGTTAATTCCCGAAATCCATTAGTGACAGAATTTTAGATTTAAATTACGCTTTGCATTTCTTTTCTTCTTCTATCTAAATTACTGTAATAAAGTGTATATATATATATATATATATATATATATATATATATATGTATGTATATATAGGGTAAGTGCACCAGCGATTGACACTTTTAGAGCAATCTCTGATGTTTTTAACGTTCTATAGTCATCAGAAAATATTTTTAGAAATCTTAAGTTAATACATATAGAGTGAAAGACATTCAGAACCACATATATGCTAAAATAGATACATTTGGTAACAATTATTATTTTTTTTATGAATTTTTATTTGACACTCATTCAATGTTCCAGTAATTGACACTGCCAGTTTTTCCTTTTATCAGTAATTGGCACCCTATTTTCCAGTGTTTTACACTGCTAGTTATTCATTTTACCAGTTATTAGCACCCTATTCTCCAGTGTTTGGCATAAAATGTTAAAATTCTTATATATGATTTTATTATTTAAATATGATTTAAATATATAATTTTATTATTTTTATTAATTATTAATTATTTCAGGGTATATGTCAATTACTGTAGCATGCCAATCACTGGAGCACCTACTCTAATATTTTTATACTAAAAAACAACACTGCCAAAAACATAATCATTAAATTTAAATAAGCTATAACAAGAACAAAGCCTAAAAACAAATTTCATACATGATATATTATCAAATTATCTTTCTAACTTTTTTTTTTCTGCGCAAATTCACATTAGTTCATTCAGTTCAAAAAAACCATCAATGATAGATTTTGTACATTAAAGAATACTTTTTATTCTATCCATTACAGACAGTCTCTTTGATAGCAGAGTAGAACAAAATCCATTAAGAATTTTTTTTTTTTTTTTTAGATGATCTTAAACGGATCTAGGAAGTATCGTCTGGAAGTGCAAAATAATCAAAATTAATGATTAATTTTCACCGCGTCAATGTAATGATTACAGAGTCAATTAGCTTACCACGCATTTTTTTTTTTTAATATTCGTCGTCTTTTTTAAATAAATAAATTATATATATAGTGGGGTATTTTTTAATAAGTTAACAAATTTATTTGTAATTCCAAAAAATAGCTAGTCAGCTTGAAAAAGTTTATTTTCTTGTGAGTGAAAAAATTGCTTCTATAATGCATATTTAATGAAAGGCAAAAACTTGCTTTTTTTATTTTCTTGTTTTGTGCATAACTCTTAAACAAATAAACATATTTTCATAACAGTTGAGTGATACCTTTGATACCAACTCACTAATCGACTATTAAATAAATTTGATGTAAGGAATAACATTTATGTTCGTATTAATTATTAATCTGTATTTTGCCAAAAAAATTTGTAATTTCGCAAAAAAATTATTTTAGCATAGAAAAACTAATTAAAATGATTGTATGCATTATGGATAGGTAAATATATACATTAAAAAAATATATCAAACCTCAACCAAATTTTTATTTCTGTATTGGCTTGGTTTTTCTTTCTTTCTTTACTTTCCAAAATAAATAAATAAATAAAATAAAATCAAACAAAACAAATTACATTTTTAATTCATAATTATATTTTTAATTTTAATTATTTTTTAATTACTTTTTTTTGATAAATAAATAAAATAAAAAACAATTATTAATTTATAAATTATAATCCTTACAGAAAGTAAAATAATAAATATAGCTTTTAATAACGAATTTCTCATCAAGTTTCCTGATACTTAATATATATACATAAAGCCGGTGTCCCACAAGTCTGTAGACATTTTAAAATTTCAGAAAACTTGAAAAAATTTGTACACTGAGAAAAAAAATATACCGTCTTCCTCTAGAATGAATAAGTGGCCATTTTCTAAGTCCCTTAACTAGATATATAGATTTCCGAACTATGCGCATAAAGCCCGCTAATAAACTGAATGGACGAAATGGTCGAGAATTTCTTTTTTTACACATTTCTAGATGGTGAAACAATTTTCTGAATATTCCGAATATTCTGAATCTTTTGTATTGCGAGAAATTCTCGCTTGATTTTCTAGAATTTGGTAATAAACCAAGATTATAGTTGGTGAAACCCGCCTCTTGTAGTCTCATTTATTTGCAGATATTTTTAAATAACTTTGCCCTCGAGAATATAGGCAAACGCTCTAAAATTCTAATAGGGGCTTCTAGAACTCGCTTTTCAAGGGGACTAGAATTTATAAGGATGACATGGAACTATTTTTTCTAGAGTTTCAATTTAGATTCTAGATTTAAGTTACACAACTTTTTCTCAGTGTAGAATTCAGTGCGGTTTGTGAAAAGTTACTGTTGTGAAGGATAATTTATTTATTTATTTTTATTTATTAATATTAATGTTATTTTATTTGGTAAATAAAAATATATGTAAATTTTAGGTCTATAAAGGGAGCTTGCCGGATGCGTAACGAGGAATGTAGAAATTTAGAAGCCTATAAATCGCACGGTTTTACGTTTAAGACATTATATATTTTATTCAGCCTTTTATTTGTGCATACATGAAGTTTTATTTGCGATGCTGACTCGGTTAATAAAGCGTTTATCGTCAGATATTTTCCCTCAGGTAAGACCCGCCGATTGATGCTGCAGTTAGCAGCGTTGTAACTTGTTTGCAAACTATAATTCATAATTATGGTGGACAAGTAGAATAGCATTTATATGCCTGTAAAGCTTTGCAGAATATTGTTGTTAATAAATAGTACAACTAAAAAATTTAATCTTATAAACTGAACGATATGAACTGATTGCAATTTACTTGAATTTAATTATCATAGTACAGTACTTGATTAAATTACTGTAAATTATTTTTTATTTTGACATTTTTTCGATTATCTAAAAAATATTAGACAAAATGGCCTGAAACTTCGTACATGCAAAAATTATTTTAAAAGTCCTATTTTACACTATAGTTTTAGTCCAGAGGACCAACCACAAATTGAAAAAGAGACAAAAAACTTTGGATCACCTTGTGTCACAAAATGCTACAAATGACTTGTAACTTTAATACATTGTTGTACATGCTATGTGCAATATTTATATGTTTTGGTGCGGAAATTGCACAATTAGTTACGCATATATATATATATATATATATATATATATATATATATATATATATGTATATATGTATACATATATAAATTTTTAAGATTTCATAAAAATTTAGCTTTATATATACATTATTTTTATTTTTATTTTTCAAAAATTACTAATTTTTATATGTTTTTTATTTACAACTAAAACGGATTTCCAGAAAATTTCGCAAAACTTGCTGAAAAATTGACAAAACATTAGAAAATCATTATTCTAAAACATAAAATTCACCCGTGTAATATTCTTTGAGATATGAGCATTTTTAGTAAATATTATTTTACTGCGCATGCGCGAAATTTTGAAAATATTTAATTGGATCGGTTGAAAGCTAAATATATTAAACAACTTTTTTCAAAAGGTCATTTGAATAGAGTAAAATTAATAAAATTGTCGGCAAAAGAAGACCTAGATTTTAGGTGTTTTCCAGAGTTGAAATTTCATAAGGGGTTTTACACATGCTGCGTATTTAATTTGAAGATCCAATTATTTCAACCACATTGCAAAATTTCTTTTTTGTGATAAATCCCTTAAAGGCTTGTAAGCTTAATATATTTTTATTCATTTACTAAGACTTATGAGATTTTTTTTTTTTTTTTTTTTTTTTTTGTGTGCATAAATTTTTTCGCAATTTTTTTTTTTACTTCGAAAGTATGCATTAATAAATAAACAAATAAATAAAAATGTTCTATATTTATTTCAAAAATGATATCCTATTACGCACTACAGATAGTTAACTAGAACTGGAATTTAAGTTAGATAAACTATAAATTATTTATTCGCTCTTAGTGCAAAATAATATTCCTCTCTTTGAAATATAATGGAGTTTAAAGTCTAAAGTTTAATGAACAATAACTTAGATAAATACTACACTTATGTAAAATTCTATTCTAAGAAATATATTTCTTCTAAACAGACATATAGAACAAAATATAAGTAATCATTTGTGATTTCTACCATGCACTTTATTACATATCTTTTCACTTAAGTAAATTGGAAATATAGAAATCAGTACAATCAATCACCCTTTACATAATTTTTGAGACATATTTTATCTAAAGTGCGCAGTCATGTCAAATATGGCATTGAAAAGAATTATTTTGATGATATCTTGAAAGATTTTAGAAAAAAAGAATGACTTTCGTGATATTAAATTATTTATTAATATCATCATTTTTATTGATAGGCCCATTTAAAAAGGATAAAAATCTATTTATTGAGTTTTATCTGAATTTAAAAAATATGTACCAATTGTTTATATTTCTCACATAAAAATTTAGATAAAGATCATACAAAAAATTACTCTCTCTATTTTTTTCTTTTTTTTCTTTATATATTATTATATTTATGCGTTTAAATGAATCATTTTAAGAATTATTTAATCTAATATGTTTAAAAACTATTATTTGGAAATATAGGTAAATTTGACTACACATGGTTAGTTTAACTATGATAAAATAACCAAGTAATCTTAATATTTTTAATTGTGCAATCTATATGTTTTTTTCGTTTTTGTGGTTAAAATTATCCTATATTTATAGAAAAAATATCCCTATATATTCTAATTATATTTAATATTACACTTATATTGAAGGAATAAAGAATACGGATAAATTTACACCAATTAAAAGAACTGGATTTCATCACCGTAATTTTATTTCTGACAAAAGTTTAAATATGTATATGTACACACATATATATATATATATATATATATATATACATGTACTAAACCCTTAAACCATTAAATGCCGTGTGTTGCCTTTTGGCAACATATCCAATTTAACTTCTAAAATACTATTAGAATAATATTTAAGCTCTAATGCCTAAAGCTTCAAATACATTACATACTAATAGTTTTATTAAATCTATTTGCAGCATGTAGATAACAACAGATGCTTTTAAGCATAAAGATAGATTTATTTTCTTTTATTGTCGCTACATGTTCTTTTTGATCCATTTATAAACTTGCGAATACCCTATTTTAACATATAGTGACCAAGTAAAAAGTCTTACATGGAAAATTCTTACACGGTAAGGTACGTAGCCCACAATTAGAGTTTTAACAGGGAAAATTATTTTTTAATTAAAGTCTAATCCTGCTGATTGGCAACAAGTTTTTTTTTTTTTTTGGTCGTAAATCCAATCTTAAAATATGATTTTTCCCATGATTAATATAAAAAATGAAAGCCGTCAAACATTTTTTTCTTTTTTAAATCAGACATTTAAGGGTTAAAAGCTCTACATACTTAAAAAAAAATAATAAAATAAAAAAAATAAATAAATAAAGTTACAAAAAATAAACTAATTCAAATACAAAAATTTAACTCACTTTAAATCTAAATGCATTTGGTTACATTAAGTTTTTATATAAAGTAAAAGATTACTTCTAAATAAATATTTCTCTCATTATTTACTGTGAAATATGCGCCAATTATAATTTTTTTCTGAAATATTAGGATGATTGAAGAAAAATTTCAAAAATCCTGCTGAATTTGTTCTTTTTTTTTTATATTAAAGCTATTTTTATGTAAGTGTACTTTCTTAAAACCGAAGCTATAAAATATACATCAATACATTCACTCAAATGAAAAAGGATGAAATTTATAACATATTTTGCATTCTTTCAAAAATTTAATCCCCTTAACAGAATGATTAAGTGTTAGGATACTATACAATTTCAATTTTCTTATTTATATATTTATTTTTTCTTGCAGTTTATATAATGTATATTTAAACTTATCATATATATATGTATATATATATATATATATATTGAGTCAAAAGTTTTGTCCGGTTTCTAATCATTTATTAAAAGTTAAAAAATTATAACAATTATAAAATATTTTAATCAGCATATTCACCATTACTTTCAACAACCATTTTCCAACGTGGATGCAACATTAAAATTCCACGGTTGTAAAAAGCCACTGGTTTTTGAGCGAAGTCGACAATGCCTTGTCGGAGATCGTATTTGTTGCTGAAGCGCTGTCCACGCATAAAGTGCTCTAGCGACCTGAAAAAAATGGTAATGTGTAGGGACAATGATAGGGTTATATGGCGGGTGAGCGAGAAGTTACCAGCCCAACTCATTCAGCTTCTCAGGCATCTGGTTTGAAACGTGTGGTCTTGCGTTGTCATGTTGGAAGAAAACTCGAACTGGATTAAAGCCTTTTTTTCACGAGTTTCTGTTGAACATGGTTCCCTTGAGTGCAATAGACATCTGAGTTCCTTGTTTGTCCTTGAGGAAGAAGATCCCAATGCACAACTCCTGTCGACAACCCAAAAACTCACAAAATTGCGTTTTTTGAATGCATCCCAGGTGTAGCCGTCTTAACTCCAAGCTGATGTGGGTTTAGCCAATGACATCCGGTTTTTTTGTTGTCGTAAAGTACCCACTTCTCTTTACAGGTAAGAATTCCACGCCATTCATCTCGGTTAAACTCTCGCAGCAGCAACTGACAGACTGATTTTCAACGATTTTTTTGCATTTTGTTGAGTTCATGCAGTACCATTTGACGACGCCTAATCTTCATGCCAATTTTGTGAAGGTGTCGATTGACAGTTGACTGAGAAGTGCCAAAACCTTGCCCTAATTTTCGGGGGGTTTGAGTCGGATCGGCTTCAATCGCACAAAGTAAAGCTCTTTCATCGGTTGTCGATGGTTGCCCAGAGTGTTTCTTATCGCCGCGGTGCATATCCCTGGAACAGAACTTTGCATATCAACGTATGCATGTCCTTTCGTTTCTAGACTTCATACCAAATGTTGCACACATGTTACGACTTGCTTCAGTTGCATTGTGGCCTTGTTTGAACTCGTGGAAAATTAGGCTGCGGATTTGTTCACGATTTTTTGACATACGTGATCTTTTTTAAAGAGTAATAAGTCTGTGAAAATTAAAATAACATAACAATTAAATACATCATTTCGATCAACAGAAAATGAGCTTTCAAAATATATATGACATTCACATTACAACTTTAATGTAACATATTTATTGATACGCAAATAAAAAACGGTCAAAACTTTTGACTGAACCTAATATATATATATAGGGTAGGTGCTCCAGTGATTGGCAGGCTCCAGTAATTGACATCTATTCCGAAATAATTAATGAATAAGAAAAATAATAAAATCATGATTTTACATATAGGATCTTTAACATTTTACGTCAAACACTGGAGCATAGGGTGCTAATAACTGATAAAATGAATAACTAACAGTATCAAACACTGGAACATAGGAGCCAATTGCTGATAAAATGAAAAACTGGCAGTGTCAATTACTGGAACATTGAGTAGGTGTCAAATAAAAATTCATTAAAAAAAATAATTATAATTGTTACCAAATGTATCTATTTTAACGTACATGTGGTTCTGAATGTCTTTCAAACCATATGTACTGACTTAAGATTTCAAAAAATACTTTCTGATGACTAGAACAGTAAAAACATCAGAGGTTGCTCTAAAAGTGTCAATAACTGGTGCACTTACCCTATCTAGTATTTCTCGAATCCAAAATTCTTTTTTAGACATGACTTTATTATAAGGTAATGATTTTGTGATTTTAATGTGTTTTTTAAATAAAATGACAATTACCATATTAATTACCGTATAACATATTTTTAGATTTTTATTTAACAAAGAAAACACATTCTACTAATTAAATGACTAAATATATATTTTCATTTATTCTATTTGTACGAAAATAAATTGTTGTCTCATTTATTAATAAGTCGTGAAATAGTACTTTTAAAAAGGTTTTCATGCAATTTACAAACAATATTTTTACAGAAAATATCCATTTTCTACTTTTACAGCGTATTTTACCACGGAATTAATTTAACAAATCACTATTTCCCATTAAATATATGCTTAAATGAAAAATATATTTGTGTTTCTCTTAAGATACTTCCTCCCTTTTAAATTATTAGAGTTTTATTTTTGCTTTTATATATATTTATATAAATTTTTTGATTAATGTTGCACACTGAAAAGTTATAATAATAAAAATAAAGAATTTCGTTAAGTACATTTGTTTAATACATATTATAGATATATAATTTAGATTCTTCTTTAAGAATTCCGATATTAATAAAAATTACTTTTCTAATATGTTTATAAATCGATTGTTAATTAGAGTATTTAAATTTTTTTAAATAAAATATCTTTCATTTTACTTATTATTTTTTTTTAACTTCTACTAAACGTATTTTTTAAATAATTGTTTCGACTTGAATTATATTTCTCATGTTAAAAAAATTGATAAAAATAATACTATAGTGCACAGTTCTTCGTCTTCCAAAACATATTTATTAACCCGTTAGTAGTCGCTATAGACAGCGCCACCTATTAAAAATTGCACACTTTTTATTTAACTGTCACCAATAATTTTAAGAAGTGATGTGACCGACGTTTCTTCGATTTTATTCGTGTTTTATGTATATCAAATGCTACTTCTAAAAATTTTTGGTGACTATTGAATAAAAAAATCTGGCTAAACTAAAAGATGGACGGCAAATCGACCAACTAGCGACTACTAACAGGTTAACTAACATAAAAAAAAGCTATACAAATTACATATAACTTAAATCTCATAACTTTAGCGCACAAGCTACAGAGTGATAGAATTGTTTAAACTGAATTCACAATAAGTAAAAAATAAAAATGTAAGTAAAAAATAATTTTTTAAGATTAGATGCTTTTTATTGTGAAGCCCTAAAAAGCATAAAGTAAAAAATATATATATATATTGAAGTAAAGGCATGCTATAAAGAAATGAAGGTTTTAACACAAATGAAATTTTAGAGAAAAATATAGATATTTCCCTTTTCCAAGATATGAAAATTTTAAAATATTCAAAATATTTTTAAAAGTATTCGAGACCAGTATTCTTAGTTATTAGTTTTTTGTATAATTATTCGTTAAGCCATAAATTTCAAAGGTTTCGTAAGCTTTTTAAAATACTTTGAATATTTAAATATTTACATGTCTTGCAAAAGGGAAATATCTATATTTTCCTTTAAAATTTCATCAGTGTTAAAACTTTCATTAGAGTTAAAAACTCCTAAAAAAATTCTTAGGATACTGTTTAAGCAACGAAAAATTTTCTTGAATCAATTGGCACCTTTTCTAATCATTACCTGCCAAAGTTAACATGCCGGACCTTCCGGGGCCGAACTCTCGATCACCGCGTTATTAACATGACTCTGTAACCAACTGAACCAAGGATCGAAAAACGGAATGGCTTATATTTACTTTAAAATCAAGGAGCCTTGTTTACTAGCGTGACACGATGACAAAGTCAATTTCGTATAAAAAGCTTCTTAAAAAAAAAAAAAAAAAAAAAAAAAATTACTCTTACAACTGTTTAATTAGATTCTTCGTTATTCTACCAGAATTATTCCTACTGGCTGAATAACTTTTGCTTTGCATTACTAGAATAACGAATACCGCCATCTCTTAGAAAAAAAAAGCAGTTAATTGCTGTTACTTTGTTACAACCTCCCCGTCTGTTTCCGCCGACTTCCCGGCGAGGAAACAGTAGACTTTAAGGGGTCTAATACGCTTTCTTGCAGGAGCTAGTGATGTAGTGTTACAGTCATGACACAATTTCAAAATTGATGTATAATACGTTTCGAGTGGTTAACCAGAGTTGTTTAGATTTGCAATTTTAAATGTGTTAGTTGACCTTAGTTAGTTGACTCGATTACTTAAAAAGTGCCGAAAGTTTCCATTTTTAAATTGTTTTAACGACAGCTTCAAGATCAGATATGTGTTGTCAGTAACAACACGATAATGCCATCCATGTAAATGAGCACATATACCCATAGAAGCACTTTTCAAAAGTTGTCCATCAGTGTCTGTAATATTGGGGGCTCATTACGCAGTCTAAAGAGGATTCTTTTATAGTGGTATGTCCCTAGAGAACATACGAAATCTGTTTTATCACTATCAGATGCATACACATTTACCTGATGATAACTAGAGTGTAAATCAAGTGTCGATATAAATCCAGTATGTTTAGCTTCATGCAAAGATCGTCCATCATTGGTAAAGGGTAAGAATCAGGTACGGTCACAGAGTTCATTTTTTTGTAATCTATACAAATACGTACACCACCATTTGGTTCACCGACTGGTTCTGAATACAGAGATTTACACTCCTCAATTATTCCCTTAGCAAGATCGTCCCCTGTCAGAGTTTTCAATAACGCTTTCTTTGCTGGTGGCTAGCGATATTGTGAAACTGACACTTGAAGATGATCTCCTGTATTTAAATGATATTCTACGAATGGGGTAGCCTCTCCACCTGGCTGAAAGATTCTCTCATATTTACAAAGCAAACCATTTAAAATTTTCTTCTGCATCAAATCTATCGACTTCACTTTCTCTCAAAGAACAGGAATTTATTTCATTGTATATCATTGGTTCATCATTAGCTGGATCTTCTTTAATAAGCGAGAATTTTTGACAAGGTTTGTCTGTCAGAGACCGTTTTTAATGTCTAACGCAATACCAGATTTTTGCAAAATGTCCACACCTAATAATTTTTGGTTACTTTTAGCATAAGGTAAGAAGATTAAATTTGTAACAAGAGTTTGTCTATGAACCTTTTAGGCATATCAGCACTTAACACTTTACTTGTAGTTTTTTGATCATCAGCTAACTGCATAGAGAATTCTAATTCAATAAATTTTTGCTCCCTCTTCATCAGAAATTTGTATATAGATTCCTTACCAACAGAGTGACTGGCGCCAGTATCAGCACAAGTAGGTCGAATTGCTTCAAATATGGATATGTCCAACAAAACAGTTTGGAGGCGGTGAATTCAAACAAGTGTAAACATGTACGGATTCAACTCTAGTTTGTTCTTTCTTAGTTTAGAACAATTAGGACATTTCACCTTATATATCAGTTTTTTCACATCGGTAACACGTTAAAGAAGATTGGTCAGCTAAATCTGATCTTACTTTTTGTTTCTTTAGCACTTCAGACTGAAAGTCTTTTTGGAAAACTATTCTTAGAACCACTAATTTTCTTTCTAAAATTGGAAAATTGTTTTCTATCACTACTTTGGATAATATCTTACGTGAGCAGATTTTCGGCTAATTTGCATGGTGAATTCTAATCTGCCCATTCATCAATAAAATGGTTTCTTATTTCACGTGGGGGTCCTTTTCTTTATTTAGTCAGAAATTACTAAGTTTTTAAGACTTTCAAAATCATTAATACCTAACTCTGAAATCCAACTTTCAAAATTTGTCCAGTATTACCCCAAAATGGGATCAGGTCGATTTCCCGACACTCAGTTTCCCGACAAGTCAGTTTCCCGACAGCTCACTTTCCCGACAAGTACGGTTTCCCGACAACTCACTTTCCCAACAGGTACAGTTTCCGGACAACTCACTTTTCCGACAGGTACGTTTTCCCGACAGCTCACTTTCCCGACAGGTACGGTTTCCCAACAACTCACTTTCCCGACAGGTACGTTTTCCCGACAGCTCACTTTCCCGACAGCTCACTTTCCCGACAACTCACTTTCCTGACAACTCACTTTCCCGACAACTCACTTTCCTGACAACTCACTTTCCCGACAACTCACTTTCCCGACAACTCACTTTCCCGACAGATTCGTTTTCCAGAGAGTTTTCTCTCCCGACTGCTTCTTTCCTGACAGCTTACTTTCCTGACAACTCATTTGCCGGAAACTCACTTTTTCATTATTTTATTTTATTTTTTTTACTTATTTCAACTATGAATTCTACTACAATGTAATATATATTAGTATCTTAAGAAACTTTAGTCTGTAGTATGTGTGTGTTTGAGTGTGTTTGTATATCACATAACTCAAAAACGGTTGGACGTAGAACGTTGCAAATTGGTATATAGGTTTGTTATATTATCTAGTTGTGCACCTCTCTTTTTGGTCTTTCTGTGATTATCCGTTTTGAAAACATTTACAAAAATTATATTCATAATGGAAAATATACAAAGGTTTTGGCCATTATATATGACCTACCAACATAGAGATTTCAAAATAAGCTAATGATAGAACCAGTAATGCCCGTAATGATATTATTATGAAAGTTGTCGACACGTATGAGTGTAGAAAGTAATTTGGAAAGACATAAGCAGGTTCTAGTCGACGAATGCTTTTATTTTTAATAGTTTTGTGATTCATTTATAGAGCTTTCGAAGAATTTAGTTCTCCGCAATAAACCTATTGATTTTTCTAGAATATTCCAGAACTCTCTTGTTATTGCAGTTAGAGCTTCCAAACTTTGGCAACCCTAAACTACAAGTTTTCGTCAAATTTGTTCGCCAACTCACCAAATTCGATGCCAAGACCAAAAATCTACGCTGTATACTAATTTGCAGTATGGCGAGATTAGCCATAAAATTTTGCGGCAGATTTGTTTTAGGATAGGCAGAAACCCTTTCTCTATTTTAACTGAGTTAATTTTTTTTTTTTTTTTTTGGTAAAATTTATCTTTTCTTGATACTAATTTTTGCCATAGAACAAAACTGGGCCGTCTATACTCGAACGATTTTCGTTGAACTCCAAGTTGCGCATTTGCCAATGAGAGATTCTGTAACAAGCCGTGGAGTACTATTCCTGAAAAAACTACTATATTTGTCTCGGTGGTATATGTAATCGTGTTATCGTGCCTTTTTTGATTGGAGTAGCAGTTTTTTTTCTTGTTTTTCTTGTTTTTTTTTTTTTTTTTAAGAATGTTCGTGGACTGGAACCTGCCACCTGCCTGTTTATTTATGAATCAGTTACTTCACACAAAACTGTGAATGTTTTCATAAAAATATGTATATTCCTATAGTTTTATAAGGAAGTCATGTGGTGGCTACATCAGAATTTTTTCTACTGCATTACCGTTTTATTGTCAATAAATATAACAATAATAAAAAAAATAAATAAAAGAAAAAAAGATTTCGCCTTTAAATGAATGTGTTAAATAAAAACTAAATAGCATAACAGCCGTTGCTAAGATTCGCAGACGATTACAATGAAAAAATAAATTTATGATAAATTAAACATAGAAGCCAACATTTAAAATAGAAAAAAATAAAAATAAAAATAAATAAATAAATAACAAAAAATTCTTATTTGAAATTCGAAAAAGTCTCGATAAGATGCACACCTGCAGGGTCCCAGGTACCCACATGCCAAGTTTTGTAGCTAAGCGATAGGTAGTGTGAGTACCAGAGCGTAACTTAATTTTAATATATATATTTTTTAACTTGTTACCAAAAGCAAAACCGCTTTATAGTAATCTATTTTTTCTTAAAGCAATAATCTCATCGTCCTTAAAATAAATAAATAAATTGTATCTGGAAAAGATATACATATTGTCTATGTGAGAAATATACAGAAATTGCATAACAATTTGTAACATCTTCAGAAAACTGTAAGTAATATTCTATATAAAAATTTTTTGCGTTTGGTGTGTTTGGGTAAAAATTACATGCTGTATTATACCTATTATATGTTTTTTTTTTTTTTTTTTCCCGAGTTAATATGATCAAAAGACAATAAATTGGCATAATGAAGTAGAAACCTGATTTTTTTTTTTTTCGGAATGAGAAACTTAATACACGTGTTAAGATTTGTAAAGTATTCTACCATTCAAAGAATGGTAGTTATTTTAGTTCCCCATCATACTATAGGTATGGGGAACTTAGGTAATCGTAAAAAATTTCGACCTCGGTTTTTTGACTTTTTTTAAACGTTTTCAGGTGTGAGGAATCCGAAAATGACAAAATTTCTATGGTGTCTGTGTGTAGGGTGTCTGTTAGTGTGTCAGTCCGTTAGTGTGTCAGTCCGTTAGTGTGTTAGTCCGTTAGTGTGTTAGTCCGTTAGTGTGTTAGTCCGTTAGTCTGTTTACACGATATCTAGAGAACAAATAGCCGCAGAGAGGTCAGATCAGTTTTAAAATATTACTTTCGATACTGGCAAGAACCCTATTCATTTGCAACATTCGAATTAAAAAACTTCGTAAGTTATTAGAAATTTACGATTTTTTTAACATGGGAGAATAGGACAAAAATTCACTTAAACGTGCATTAAATGGAAACTTTTTACTGTAAAAATGTCTGACCAGTTTTAAAATATCAGTTTTGATGCCGGAATGAACATCATTTACTATAAATATGCTACTTTGAAAATTTATCAAGTTATTGGAAATATACGAATTTCTTAACATGGCAGTATAGGGCAAAATTTCACATAAACGTCAATTTTTAGAGATATTTTCATCGTAAAGATGTCAGACTATTTTTGAAATATTATTTAGAACACTGTCATGAATATTAATGATTATGAATTTTCCAATATAAAAATATCGTAAGTTATTGGATACTTACGAATTTCTTAACATGGCAGAATACAGCAAAATTTCACATATACGTCAATCTTGAGGGATAGTTTCATCGTAATGATGTCAAACCACTTTTGAAGTTTTATTTTGGATACTGGCATAAATATCATTGACTATGATTTTTCCAATTTAAAAACTTCGTAAGTTATTTGGAATTTACGATTTACTTAACATGTCAGAATAAGACAAAATTGAGCATAAACTTCCATTTTTAAGATCATAAATACATTAGACAACTTCAAAATTACGTTTATGATATTTGTTTGAACATGATTAAATACAAATATTCTAATAGGAAAATTTCGTAAATTAATCGTAATTTACGATTTTATCAACATAGCGAAATTGTAAATTTTTCATATAAATATGAATTTTGAGTATTATTGCATTGGAAGTAGTAGCATGAAAACTAAACAACAGAATTGACCCTGATAAAATAAATTAATAGATTAGAATGTGATAAATATATTGAAGTGAACGGTGGATAGCCTATTAGGCGGGGATTTCATTCTGTCACTGTATCAAGCTTTGGTCAAATTCATTTCTTTTAACATGATTATAATATGTCTCGCACTAGAAATTTATGATAACAAAAATACGATGGGGAACTGAGCAGATTCCACCTATGCCAACTAGTTTTAAAACACCTTACAAGATATAAAATTAACCTAGCTAAGCTGGATGGCAGTTAATTTTCTTCTAATAACCACATAGTACATGAGAAAGGATATCTAAAATTCATTTATGTAACAATCTTAAAAAAAATCATTAGAGCCGTTTTTGAGATACCAACCTTTACCAAAACTTAGCATACTCAGTTATTGACCGGAAAACAATAATTACACGTAAAAGGATATTTAAGAGGGAGTTAAAATGAAGAGTTTGAAAAAAATCCATACAATCGTTTTTAAAGGAACGCACTTGCGAGACCTGAAATTGAGCTATTTATAGAGAACGCCTATCAATTTTCCTGAACTAACAAACTATATCATTCGAAAGGACATTTAATAGAATGTTTACATAGCGACTTTGAAGAGGATCGTTTGAGCCGTTTTTGAGATACGGACTTTCAGTCTTATTTCCGGTTTCCACTCACCCTCTTCCGGTCTTCTAATGTTCACCAAAACTTGGAAAATTCATTTGTGCACTAGACTTGTATCAATTCTGAAGTTTTGTACTTCTATCTTTATTAGTTTCGGAGATATGATAGTTAGAAGATTCTACACATACATACGCACACTGACCAATTGCTAAAAACTACTAATATAATTCAAATACTATGCAGAATAGTTCTACAGACTTAAATACTTTAAAGTTAGCGTTAACTTTAAATGTGTTTAAATAAATAAATAAATGAAATAAAATGAAATGAAAAAAAAAAAAACCTTCTAATAGTTTCGTTTCGATACTTTAAAACAGTCATTTATTTATTTATTTATTTATTTTAAGAACATAAATTCATGTAATTTACTGACATTACTATAAAAATAAATAAAATTCGAATACAGATTGTGTAGTAAAAGGAAAGGATTACTTCCAGAGTAAGAATAAATTGCCTGCTGAAGTTCATTTTTTCTCTGCATATCGTATTGCTAAAATAAATAATCTGGTGTGTCCCTCACACGATTTTCTCTTTCCCTGAAATTTAATACTATAAATACCGGTTGGAAATTAAGAGGTAACATAACGAGTACTGTTATGAAAACCTATGTTAAAACAATCCAAATTAGACTTCGGAAGAGTTTTATATGATAATTAGTTCTCTGTGAGGGTAGGTACTGCCAATCCTCAACCCCCCATTTCATTACTGCACATACATTTATATAAAATTTAAATCTGTTACTAAAATTAACAGTTCACTTAAAACCATTCAGATAACTTTCACACGCAACATTCCTTGGAACTTATCAATCTTGATCAAACTTTCCGAGCAACAAATTTATATTTATTTGAAAATACAACTTTTAGACCTCCTGAAATTATTCATTTTTAATTTTCTCTAAAAGACACAGACAAAGATCAAACTTTTAAAAACTTGACTTTGGTAATCAGAAAACCTCAAAACGTGTAACTACACAAAAAAGATGAATAATTAGTTTAAAAACATACATTATTTATCATATGTCTATGAAGAATTCATTTCCATTCCTGAGCAGCTTTCCTGCACTTGGTAAAATATTATAGTAAAGTACTTCCGCTTACCATAAAAAAGAATGTTATCGCTTAAATATTTGCAACCCTGTATGTCTTTTGAGGATTATGTACAAACCACATGGTGCACCTAAACACAATTCTATAGTAATAATATACGGCACAACCTAAATTACGTTTCCACCAATTTTCAACTATTGTCGCACTATAATATAGTTCTCTTGTGTAGCCCTGTAAACGAACAGTGAATGATATTCCTACCATATTCTGCATGAGACATGTTTTTGCGCCTATAAAACATATATATTAATTTCATTTGGATTAGTGCAGCCTATAGACGTTGAACTCTACTTACCTACAATTTCCCACATAGATATAATGTATATGAGCTCTCTTGGATGTCCCTGTACACGAACCATTCGCTTCCTCTCAACGAAAAACTTGGTGTAGCATCCCTATATGATACACACTTAAAATACCAAGTTTAGACTTTCTGCTACTATTAGTTCTTGAGATATGCTGATAACAGACATAAAGACAGACACACATACAGACACATTATTTTCATATTATAATTAAATAAAAGAAAACTATTCGAAAATCTGACTTCGACTCCGTTGTCTGCGGGTTTTGAGCTACTGTGATAGTCAAACATACATTAAAGAGTGGAAGTTTTGTTTTAAAAAGCAAGAAATTGGAAGAGTAATATTCTTATTTATTTATTTATATTTATTTTTTGCATTTTGAATAAAAAAATAAAGCATTATTTAAAATTCATTTTAAATAATAATCAAATAGAATTACGTATTCAGCATTATTTTTATTATTTTTTTAATCCGTCTTATTTCCTATTAAGAAAAATCTGTAAACAAGCGAAATACCGAGAAATGTCATTGGAGAAAGTCAGCTGTTGGAAAAACGTACCTGTTGGGAAAGTGAGCTGAGGGGAAACAGTACCTGTCGAGAAAGTGTGTTGTCGGGAAAACGTACCTGCCGGGAAAGTGAGCTGTCGGGAAAGTGAGCTGTCGGGAAAGTGAGTTGTCGGGAAAGTGAGCTGTCGGGAAAGTGAGTTGTCGGGAAAGTGAGCTGTCGGGAAAACGTACCTGTCGGGAAAGTGAGCTGTCGGGAAAGTGAGCTGTCGGGAAATTGAGTTGTCGGGAAAACGTACCTGTCGGGAAAGTGAGTTGTCGGGAAAACGTACCTGTCGGGAAAGTGAGTTGTCGGGAAAACGTACCTGTCGGGAAAGTGAGTTGTCGGGAAACCGTACCTCTCGGGAAAGTGAGCTGTCGGGAAACCGTACCTGTCGGGAAAGTGAGCTGTCGGGAAAACGTACCTGTCGGGAAAGTGGTTTAAATTTGTTGTTGTAAAAGGTTTTTTATGTATCCGTAGTTTTGAGCCTGTTTATTTGGTTCTCTAGCTGTAAGATTAGCTATATGTATTGCAAGACACCAACCAAACAAGCAACACATTTAGAATGGCGTACCTTAAAAAATTTAATTTGCCTTTCAAACAGAGTAAAACATAATATTCCCCGGATTTAAAATTTGGTAGATGTTTCCTTGCTTCAAAATTTCGTTGTTGTGTTTCTACATTAATATTATTAACTTCGGTTTGAGAACCCAATTTCTGCACTTCGAGTTGTAACCTATCTCTTTATATTTCTAAAACTTTGTCGTTCTCTTCTTGAACCACTCTCGACTTCTGGTAGGTAAATCAGAATACTAATATATCACATAACACTGATTTTATTATTTAAGCAGGCAGGTTGCCTCATTTATAAACATCGATTCAGAACGAAGAAAAACACTTTTCTTCTTTTAGTAAATCGGATACGCTAATTTACTTATTCTTCCATAGGAAAATATTGTTTCACTTATTTAATCTTGAAATACATTAAGAATCTTCACTATTCTTCTATCAACTTAAAACACAAAAAATTATGGCAATGTCAACAAATCCTGATTCAAAGTGATTCCATACTTAAACTGTAAACTATTTTCCACAGCGGGATCAATGTTGACTCCAAAAGCATAGTTGGTAAATCAGAAATCATTCGGCCGTTAAATCCATCCCGCCAGGCTAACACATGATGACATGAGTCCAGGATATTCGATGGGCGACTCTTTTTATATTCCACAGTTCTTAGTTTTCCAAATTATATTTGCAGTCTGCAGCAAAAATTAACAGAACACTAGCAAAAATTCCTACATAAAAAAAGTACACTAAATATAGTTTTGTTAAATAAATCATTGAGATAATGATTCGTCAAAGATTTATTTAAGAAAACGGTATTAAGTGTACTTTTTTTTTTTTTTTTTTTTTTAGGAATTTTTGCTAGTGCTCGGATACTTTTGCTACCGAATGTATTAAATAACATAAAAAAAAAAAAAAAAAAAAAAAAAAAAAAAACTGTTGTCATTACATACAACATAAAACTTTTAAATTTTTGCACAAAAGGTACTTTAAGATAGAATATTTAAAACTGACTTCACAACAAGTCAAAAAAATAAAAAAATAAATAAAATAAAAATACTGTTACAATTGGCTAATTAGTTTTTTTGTTATTCTATCAGAATTATTGTAACCGACAAAATAGCTTTTTCGTTACATTACCAGAAAGAGGAATATCGTCATCCCTTAGAAAGGAAGGCAGTTAATATTTATTATTTTGTTGCAACACTAAAATATTATTTCCAAAAATTATATTGAATGTTAAACTAACAACTTACATCTTTATACGCTTGAATCGCATTAACTTTTATATTTATAGTTTATACATTGCATAATTATAATGTTTTGAACGAATACGCTTCATTCTGTAAATAAATCTGTGTTTAAAACATGAATTTTTTTTTTTTTTAATCTCATGTTGTAGTTTTTCAGAATTTGTTGTTTTCAAGAATGTTGGTGTATGAATGAACTGTATTTATAATTAAATTTCAACTTCCCCTTTCTATTTATTTCACACATTCAAATAATTAGAAGTTTCTGAATATTAACAAGATGTAATAGAAGAAAAATTATTAGGACTGAGGGCCTATTAGTCTCAGGCAGGGATTTTTGCGTTGTCGTTTTCGATAGTTGGACATTTGTCGAAATCATTTTCGATAGTTGGACATTTATCGAAATCTAAAATTTATCGAAAATATAATTGAATAATTTGAAAGCGATGTTATAATTGGGAAGAAAAAAAAACTAATTGTCCTCCGTCCTAAACTAAATTCTGCTTTTGCCAGAATTTCATCAAAATCATTTTTTTTTTAAAGGAAAAAAAAAAAAAAAAAAAAAAAAAAAAAATTATACAGTATCGTTACAAACGATATCGAAAAAGTTTTTTTTTTACAATAATTTTGAATTAGGAAATAAATAGTGCGCGTGCAATAATATGAAATAAAAGTAAATAAAAATATGAATTTAATGATTTGATTTTTATATAAAACACGATCGCGTGCTATCTTAAAAAGTAGATGTAAAATTTAAAGTTTAATTTTCTTGGCAACAATTATAAATTAAAATAAATAATTTAATGAAAGTTTAGAAGTAACAATTTCTTTTTTCTTTTTTTTTTTTTTCTTTTTTCTTTTTTTTTTTTTTTTTCTTTAGCTGAAATAAATTGGAATTCATTTCTGAAATAAATTGTATTATATTATTAGACATGCGTAAATTGAAATACAAGAGCACATTGAAGAATTGCGTGCAATTTAAAAATGCAGTTTAACATTTATTTATTTATTTATTTATTTATTATTTATTTATTATTTATTTATTTATTATTTATTATTTATTTATTTATTTATTTATTTTGGCAGGAGAGAAAAAAAAGAAAAGCCCTTGTAGCCTAGTTTCGTTTTTTAACTAATAGATGTAAAATTCTGCACAAAACAGGATTTAATTTAATGAGACTGTTTTTTTTTTTTTTTTTTTTTTTTTAAAGCTATTCTTCCATACTAAGCCTGCTGTAACTGTGTTTCGTCCCTTAGCAACGTTTATTGTATTCACTTTTTGAAATTTCTTTAGTACAGTTTTATTATAGGATCCCCTTGGCGACTTTTAAATTTTTCTTGTTATTTCGGCGATGGATTAAAATGGCTATCCCAACTGAATAAGTAATGGTCTTGGCGAGAAACGTACGAACTACTCTCGTGCCAAATTTCAAATTTCGAAAGGAGTCCCAAAGCTATTTCTTTTCTTTAGCACGACTTTTCTCAATGTTATTTAAAATATTTAACTTGTTGCGAGAGGAGGAAAAAAAGAGTAATAATAAACCTTCAATTTAGAATTCAATTTCAAAGGTCTACAAGCCAGAATATTGTCTGTTTTCCGTAGTTATTCCACAATAAAAGTGGCTGAAAAAATTACTGCATCAATCGTATCCTTAAACTATACCAGCTCCAACTTAACATATATGTTTTTTGTTTCATCTTACACGTGCGCTTTTTAGCTTTTTATTTCCTAAATTCAAAATAATAATAAAAAAAAAAAATAAATAAATAAATAAAGAATTACAAATTCTGTCAAAGACAGAATTTAATTTAGCACGGAGGACTAATAATTTCAATCTGTAAAATTTTTTTATAACTTTGTTTTCAGTCGTGATAGCTTTTTTCACAAAATGAAATAAATAAATGCATATATTAATGCATTATTCTGATTTTTTTTTTTGTGAGTATTAAAGAAAATTAATTTTAACATAAACAAAAAAAGGAATAGAAAGAAAATACAGACAATTTCTAAAATTAAAAATTTTTAATTTCTTCAAATTAAAAGTAAATTTTATATAGGGGAGAATGGGGATGAATGAGACATTTTTCATGTTTTTATTAATAATGTTCACGAAATGTAATTCAGAATTTTATAACATTGCTCATAAGTACACTACAGTAATCAGTTACATATAAACATACTAACTTTAATAAAAAGTAATCATTTTTAATTAATAATATTTTTTTTACATGCCTGTGCATTGTCCCATTCATCCCCACCTATGGGATGAATGGGACAGGAATGAAGTTAACAAAGAAAAGGAAACAAATTGGAATGTAAATAATTTTTTTAAGTTAAATTCGTTTATGTGATTTTATTAAATAGCATGAAGTTACTGAAATTAACATAAACTAATATATTCACTCAAATTAACATCAAAAGGCATAAGTCCTTTGTTTCGCACATTTCCTAGTGCTCTATACTTTGGTAATTTAATCTAATAAGATCTAATCTAAAAATAAATAAATAAATAAGAAACTAGAAAGATATAAATCATTATAATAGATTACAAATTATACAGATAAATTTTTGTTTCCAACTGATCGGGAAAAATCAGCATTTTATTCTGTATTACATTAATAATCACCAGGATTTATTTAATTAGCTTGATTGAAATTGTGATTTTAATCCAATTATTATTAGTTTATTTATTTATTTATTTTTTAATTATTGATATTATTAATTTAAGTTGCATTGAATATTCTAACTTATATATTTTTTAATCATAATTATTAAAAACAAAAATCAGAACAATTACTTTCAATCTTTTTTTTTTTTTTTTCTAAATCCAGGCTACTTTTATAATTCCATGTTATAACTATTGAGCTACAGGTTATAAAAATATTGAAAATCTACTTACGATTTGTTTTAATATAATTCTTGTGTACAATTTTAAATTAGAACATAGAGGGGAATGTCCCATTCATCCCCACCATCACATGATCATATAAAACATGAAATAGGCCTAAGGAACAATTGTCAATATTCTTCTTGAATATCATAAACACAATAAAAGATTATACCTTTTCAGCATATATGAGATATATTGACTTTAAGCAGATAGTTAATTTTTAACTGCTATCTAATTCAATCAGTAAAAACTGACTCTGGCAGCAGAAAAATGCACTTTAATTTTTTTCTGCCCTTCAATAGACAGCAAAATTCTGAAACTACACTTGATGAATGACCTCAGTACTGTCATATATCAGAAAAATTGTGAAGTTTCTAGTGCTTGCAAAACATGAAAATTTTGCTATTGTTCCATTTATCCTGCCTCCCATCCATCCCCACTCTCCACATACTAACGAAGCAAAACTGAAAAAAATCAAAACTTTATAAAATGCGGTGAAGCAACTAAAATCTAGGCTATATATATATATATATATATATATATATATATATATATATATTATTTATTATTTATTATTTATTTTCTTTCTTTTTTTTTTTTTTTTTTTTTTTTTTTACAAAAAGTTTCCGTATAAAGAAAAATAATTAACGCAATTAAGATTTCCGTGTTGTTTTTTTAAACACCTCCTTTAAGTTTAAGTGCTTTTTAGGTGTGTCCACGTAAATCATTTACTTCAACAGTAATTTGTTACTGCCTAATTAAATGTGATGTACGCAAACATCGTTAATTTGCTTTTTAACACTTTTAAACATTTTTTTCTTTTGTTATTATGTAAACAATTTTTTACAAAGTTATTTTTTTTAAACACAGAACAACATTTGTGAAAAAAAAAAAAAAAAAAAAAAAAAGGAATAAAAAAGATTCTTACCTTTTTGAGTAAACATTAAATACTTGAACGTCAGAGGTAAATTTTTGCTATTAAACGAAAGTTTAACTAACGTAATTTCAATATTTTTTATAGTACTATAAGAGCGTTTTTGACTTTGATATTTTTTTCTTTTTTGTTTAACAATTAATTTAATATCAGTCCCTTCGTTTTCATTTAAAAATATTCTTGAATTTAGCATGTAAAAACTTCTTTTTATGAAATTCAGTTAATTTCGAAGACGTTTTACATGAATTTCAGTATTAGATAAAGCTGGGAGATATCGTGTGGTACTAGATATTGCGCACGTAAAGGCGCGGCGGAAAAGATTAGAATAGATGAATTGTGATTTCAGGTGGTTGTACAACATCAATCGTGAAGGGCATACATGAATGGGCATGTTGGTTGCTACAAGAGTCTAAGATAAAATGTGGTTATTTTGTCTCGTTTTAAAAAATAAATGATTGAATTTTTACAACCCTTAATAAGAATTTAACTACAATGGTAGTAGTCCAAATTATTTCTAATTTGAACAATTTCTCATAAGCTTCTAACCTAGACTAAAGGTACGAGCACCATTTTTCTCTAAAAGAGAATAATTATTTAGTAAAAGACTGCACAATATCTCCTAGCAAAATGGAATATTTTGCGTTTTTGCTATTTAGGAGAGATTGCGCATTGATTTTTATAATAACCTATACTAATAAAGATTTCGCAGCTTATTGATGATGACAATACAACGAGGATGAATTTGTTGAATGTCTGGAACTGTACTAGGAAATAATTTCGACAAGTGACTGTACTAATTCAATCCATTCGAAACGCCGCATCTTTTTGGAGAATGTCCTTATAAACGGAAATCGAAAATTATTCAGGAAACTTTTATGCAGCTCTCGGCTGCTTAAATAGAAGCAATAAAATTAAATGTAAGCAAAAAAATGCCAGCCTGCTCAAATCTCTTTTTAAGGCCTGTAATCGTCTAAAATGCAATTAAATAAAATCAATTAAACGTAAATGATTTTAAAGTTGAAACGAAAATATTTTAAACCAAGAGAAATTTAGGTTTTGTGTTTTGAGCATTTTTGCGCAGAAGATTTTGAGGAAAAAAAAAATCTTTATTATATGATAAAAAGGTGGGCAGATTCTTGGCTTAAAAGTGGGCGGGACTAGCCATATATCATTTCATGCATCTGGTGTGCTACACTTTTTTCTTTTCTTTCTTTCTTTTCTCTCTCTCTCTCTCTTTTTTTTTTTTTTTTTTTTTTTTTTTTTAGTTTGAAAATGCATTGGTGTGGGATCCATCTGAAACATATTCACTAGTGGCAGATGGTTGCATGATAACTTCGCCATGCACATAAGTGCAACGATTGTGGACAAAGAGATTCGGGCAGCAAACAAGAAACTATTCAAGATGAGAAGGAAATAATATTAAGTAAAACATGCTATTTAGTAACTTAATGTTATTTGCAATCTTTGCCTGGTTTTGTTCGTTTTCTGTTTCTTTAATATTTTTTCTTTAATCACATTTATTTATTTATTTATTTATTTTTTTAATTCCTTTTTCTCTTCCGACTTTTTAATTATTGAAATGAAATTTTCGCTCACAATATAAAAATATTTGTTTGAAAATACCTTACAACAAAATCATTTAAGTGCAATTATTATTATTAGCAATGTAATTGCAGTTTTAATATAAGCGTAATTACTCCTACTATATAAGTACAGATTGCGCAAAAGAGCTTTGTTTGTTTCATTTTAGCTGTTGTTTTAAATTATAACAGAACAACAAAATATTAATGGAAATGTGTAGGATATGGATCAATTCAAAATTACTCACCGATAGTTCAGCAAAAAATTAATATTAGGATTTTTTATGAGGCTCTGATAACTGTGCGCAAACTCACCTAGCCTTTACCTTATATTTAGATTTTATAGGTAATCAGAAAATATCTTGGAAACATTCCATTCGCTTATTAGTATACGATTAATTATCATTTTATTGAAGTTTAGGTGAATTAAACACACTAAAACTACTATAGATTCTGTTTTAATATAAAAACAAACACATTTATTTTTGTATTACAAAAGTACAGTACAATCTTCAGATTAATTTAAAAATTTGAAGTAAATGGTGCATTGTGACTTTGAATATCTTGATTTTTGTTAATTCATGTACCACAATGCAACATAACCTATATGATTTTCTACATAATTTAAAGTGTATTGTGCTCTTAAACTTAAATATGCTTATTTATAATAACTTCTATACCTGTAAAATGTAAAAGGAAAATTTTTAGGAATCTAGTCGATTATTAAAATTATATATTCTATGTTAAAAAAAAAAGGAAAATGTAATAAATAATTTTATTATTTAATATCCTTAAAATTTAGAATATAAATTAACCTACTAATTTACATTCCAATAATTTAGTCCAATAATTAGTCCAAAATATTTTTTTTATTAATATATAAATATTATTTTAGATTGAAGTGAATGATCTGTATTTACTTCAGAATCATGATGAAGGTTTAAAATACTGACTTTGCGCTTTCTGCTAATATTTGTTTTCGTAAAGTTATTGTTCGTATAAGTATTCGTTTTGCATAAATATGTTTATGCTAAAAAAGTATAAAAATGCCAATTATTGCAAACTGAATTTCTCTGCTAAAATATTAAAGGAGACCTTACTTGGTTCAGATGATAGCCATAGCTGCTTTCGGCAGGGATACCTACCACACTTGGTAGCTTGCTTGAAAACTGTTGTGAGTGTTTTTTATATGCATACCTGAAGGTATTTTTTTAAATCTCTCTCTTTCTGTGTATATATGTATATATATATATATATATATATATATAGATAGATAGATATACATAAAGAGATAGAGAGATACATATACACATTATAAGTACCTACGTTTAGTATATATATATATATATATATATATATATATATATATATACAGATAGATATACAGAGAGAGACAGAGACATACATATACACATTATAAGTACATACATTTAACATATATATATATGTATTTATAAATGGTTAACGCTCATGAATTCAGATGTCTTGGTTTAAATTATATATATATTGGAAATATGTGTGAAAATCAAGAAACACTGAAATTATTTTAATTATTTAAATGCACTTCCTCTTGTTCTTAGTACTTATAGTATTTCATTTTTTTATTTGATTTTTAAAAGACTTAAATCGAAATAAACGATATTTCTATTTCAATATTTCATTCAAGAATTAAAAACTAACTCCTAATAATACTCTAGACTATCTTTGAGATTATATTTTCAATAATTCTGGCTTGCCCCAATAAAATGAAATTACAAGAATCCAATCAATTCTGTGGAAATCTAAATGCTTAGAAATTACTTTTTCCTTTCAAGTTTATGTAAATATGTTTATCATGGAGATCGTTTCTAAAAGACATTCTTTTACATTTAAATATGCCGGATTTCTGGAAATCTATTTAAAAGAAAATTTCATTTCCTGCAAATTTCTTCTATATTCACGTACAAAATTTCTTAAAACTTCTCGTTGGACTTTAAATGTGGTTTTTTTGTACATATTTGATCGTACAAGAAAACACCAACAACTTTATTATACAAACATTTATATTTAGGTTTTATTTTGTATATTAAACGTTTCTATAGGACTGCATCAACTCTTAAATAGTAGACTACATACGCACAAAGAAAACAAAATGTAGGAACAACAAAATACATTGTTTTACTCTGATGCATATTAACATTAATCAAATAAGATTTTAATTAAAATTTCGGTTCAATAAAACGAACATACATTACCGAAAACACTGTTAAATTATATATACACTCAGTACTTTACAAATTGCTTAAAAATAGTTCCCACACTGACATTTAAGTATTCTGTTTGCGATAGTTTTTTATTAATTAAAATATAATAAGATTACAAATATGCATATACAGGGTGTTTCATAAGTTTAAATACACACAATATCTCGAAAAGAAAGCAATTTTGCTGAACTCATTGATTTGATTTCAAAAGCTTCGCAAATTCAAATTACCTGTCTTATGAGGAGTCACAGATATACACACGGGATTTCCGAAGGACCCCACTGAGACTAACTCATTTTTTTTCAAAAACTAATACATATATCTATATCATTATATAAAGCGCAAAAAATTGTTTGTTTGTGGAGAGTAATCTCTGAAACTACTGAACCGATTTAAAAACTTCTTTCACTGACTGAAAGCTACAGTATGCCATATTGTTATCTATATCTATATCATTATATAAAGCGCAAAAAATTGTTTGTTTGTGGAGGGTAATCTCTGAAACTACTGAACCGATTTAAAAACTTCTTTCACTGACTGAAAGCTACAGTATGCCATATTGTTATAGGCTATATTTAATTTTGATAAAATAAATTTTAGTTTAAATCTGAGCATTTTAATTAAAATCCCCATAGAAGCCGTAATAGAAATGGAAATGAAATATTAAAAAAATTAGCTGCTGCCAACATAAAAGAAACATTTACATGTTCATTTTGTTTTTAAAATATCTTGACGTGAAAAGAAAAGAAATATATTTGCACGTGAATTAAATTGAAATTCATATAAAGCTTTTTTAATTGTTAAACTTATATGTTAAATCTCACGTCTTATAGCATTAAAAGTGTTTATATTTCTAATAATATAATTTGATATGATATGATATAATATAATGATCTAAGCATCAATGTTTAAACCACGGAGTCTTTATTACTCCGTGGTTTAAACTGATGGGTGTAAATCACGGATTACTCCGTGGTGTAAATGAAATAAAATAAAATAAGAAATTCTATTTTAATTTATAATTGTTGCCAAAAAGATTTATGAATTAATTTATTTTTAGACATACAATAAAATATATTTTCACGCAAATAATAATATAAAAAGTGAATTAAAAAAATACCATCTGTATTTCATTATGCATTTTTTTAAAGAATAATACGCAAGCGAAGTGATGACGTCACTGGCCTTCAGTGGATGCAAGTAAAAGATTTCCTGTGTTAATCGCCCACTAGATATTTTGTAAAAAATTATAGATCGAGGAAAATTATTTCCCGATTTTAATCCCCATATTTGGATATAGATATGTATTAGTTATCCTGTGCATCCGTTATATTAAATTATTTTTGTTGTAAAATTGATAAAATTTGAATTTTAAATTTCAAAACTATAGAAAAAAAATGGCAAATTTCCATATTTCGATTGAAAACATAAACATTTCATTTCAAAGGATGATATTTACACAATAAATATCGAACTAAAAAACTAATTAAAAGGGAAAGGATAAATATTCTATCATAATTTGAAGTCAAATTTGTTTTCAAATGTCTAAATAAAGTATCTGATATAATATACTAATATGTTGCAGCGGAATAGATTTGATATCCGTCATCCTTGGCAGAAAAAAAAAATATCGCCAAATTATCTGGCGAATATAATTTAATTCCTTTCAAAAATCATGGTTCTTTTAACAACTTATATTAAGAGAGTAACGAGTAATATGAAACAATATTTCGTACAATACATATTACGAAAATATACATCTGGCATGTATATTTTCGTATTACGTTTTTGATCGCCAAATACAAAAAACGCCAAGGGTGACAGTTTTGAAATTTAAAATTAAAATTTTGTCAATTTGACAGCAAAATAACTCAATCTAACGCATGCATACAATAACTAATACATATCTATACCCAAATATGAGGATTAAAATCGGGAAATAATTCTTCTAGAATTTAATAATTAAAAAAAAAAAAAAAAAAAAAAAAAATCCAATGAGCCATTAACATGGGAAATCTTTTTCTTGCATCCACGGGCGGTCAGTGACGTCATCCTTCGCTTGCGTATTGAGAAGTTTAAATTTATTTGGCGACTATTTTTAGCAATTAACAGTTATGGCAAGTAGCTCAATATACATAGCGCATACAGCCATTACTGAAATGTAAATAGCATTTAATTATTTGAGTTAAATTATGTTGATTGGAAACCCATTTAATATATCTATTCTCTATAGCTATACTAATATATAAAGAGGAAAGGTTTATATGTATATGTAGAGAACGATCGCTAGAACTAAAAAGCCGATTGCTTTTTTTTCTTCTTTTCTTTCATTAATCAAAAGTTACACTGTCTCTCTCTAAGTGCTAGAAGCTATAATAAACTTTGATAAAATAATTTTTTAATTAAATTTTTCAATATTTTAATTGAAAACAAAGCATAGATTTGATATCTATCGTCATTGGCGATTTTTGTATTTGGCGATCGAAAACGTAATACGAAAATCTGTATATTTTCATAGTAAAGGCGAGATGTATGTTTTTACTTCAATTACCCTACTACCGTAGGTAGTGGAAGTATTGTATAGGTTTTGGCAATTGGTCAGTGTGTGTGTATGTGTGCACGTATGTGTGTAATCTTTTGGCTTTCATATCTCCAAAACTGATAAAAATAGAACTACTAAACTTCACAAGTGATTCAGGTCTGGTGTACAGATAAATTTTCCAAATTTTCGTGAAAATTGAAAAACCGGAATTGGGTCATCGAAAACCAGAAATGGGACCGTAAGCCCGTATTCAAAAACAGCTCTAATGATTTTCTTCAAAGTTGCTATATAAATAATCTATTAGATGCCCTTTCGATTGATATAGTTGGTTAGTTCAGGAAAATTGATAGGCGTCCTCTATAAACAGCTCAATTTCAGACCTCGCAAGTGCGTTCCTTTAAAAACGCCTGTACGAATTTTTTCAAACTCGCCATGTTAACTTCCTATTAAATATCCTTTTGTATGTAATTATTGTTTTTAGGTCAATAATTGAGTATGCTAAGTTTTGGTAAAAGTTGGTATCTCAAAAACGGCTCTAACGTATTCTTTAAAATTGTTTCGTTAATCCAATTTAGATAACCTTTCTCAAGTGTTACGTGCTTATTACAGGAATATTAATGGTCATCCTGATTCGGTAGTTCAGTTTAAGATCTCGGAAATTCGTGTTTAAAAATTAACTATCTATTTTTTTCCCTTTTTTTTAACTCGCTATGTAAACTCTGTTGTATGTGTCTTTAAACGTGTATCAAGTTTCTCTTACTGGAAAATCTCAAAAAATGCAAGTAATATCTCCAAAAAATTGTACATAATATGTGTAATAGTTGGTAATGGAAGTCGTGTGGTTGTTTCACAACAGATTCCGTAATAGTATATATTGTACGAATATTGTTTCATATTATTGAGTTCTCCCTTAATATACATTATTAAAATAATCATCAATTGTGGAAAAAATTAAATATATTTGCGAAATGAACAAATAAATAATAATTAAAGCTATTATGAGGTCAATTTTATCAAAAACATTTTCATGTCATAGGTTTATTTTTCAATATTTTTTATTCATGAGTAAAGAAATGTTTCTTTTTATGAAATAAATAAATAAATAAATAAATAGCATTAAGTAAAAATTGCCAATATTTAACAAATAATTAAAAAAAATAATTGTAAAATTATATTTTGACTTTTCAGTTAATAATATTGCCTGACAATCCGCGATTGTAATGAAATGCTCGCCCTCTGGTGGGCTAAGGTAAATATATCATACCACTAGCTTTCACGCTGAAACAACAAGAAAGAACAATAAATAAATACACGTGGCTATTATATTTACTATCAACTGCAGTTGAGAAAGCTCCTTCTATCGATCATTACAAACGCGGATAACATATAAACTGATATATTTCTTGATTTTTTACATGTCAATCCATCTTTAACTAAAATTTGTTCATCAGTGCGAAGCCGGACGGGTCAGCTAGTATATATATATATATATATATATACTGGCTGACCCGACAAACGTTGTTTTGTCATATACATTATTTCTAGAGAATATTTTGCTAGAAAAAAATAACTAACTTATTGTAAGTGTGTAAGGATGTGGTATATAAGTGGAAGATGTATGGAGCGCTGTGAACGGTGAAAGAATATAAAAATAACAAAACACCATTCATTTATTTTTTTTAATTTATTAAAATTGGTTCTTTAAAATTATATACATATCGCTACTTATAACAATATTACTAAAAAACAATATCAATCCCTTAATGCAACAGAGTGTACAATATTTTTTGTTATCCCATCTTTCGCCAATACAAACAAACTGGATGGTTTGCCCACTCGAGAGCCACGTATAATTAATTGTCTGTGTGAAAAACATGATGTGCTCAAATCTAAGCCACAGACAGACATCGTTTGACCCTGAGACTTGTTGATAGTCATTGCAAATGCCAATCTAATTGGAAATTGAGGGCGTTTAAATTGAATTGGCACATCTGTGGGTATAATAGGGATTCGCAGTAGTAATATATTTTCACCTCGGAATTTGTCATTTAAAATGATGGCTTCGATAACATTTTTCATTAATTTTTTTATGACTAATCGCGTGCCGTTGCACAACCGTGGTGGGTTCAAATTACGAAGCAAAATAACCGGAGATCCAACCTTCAGTTGTAATAATATTATAGTTTTAAAAAATTAAAGAACACGCTTGTATAGAAATGTGAACTAAAAAGCACAAAATATCTATCTTAGTATAAAAATTCAGAGTAAGAGAAAATCTTGTGAGTGACACACCGTAATATTTACATACACTTAAATCTTTAATTAAAATAACTTAGAATTAACAAAAACCATTTTTAAAAAATCTCCCCTGACGGGGATCGAACTCTGGACTTTTAGGTTCGTACCGCGGCGCCTTACCTCTAAGCCACATCGCTCACGTAGGGAAAGTATTTTTTTTACAATATAAATTTTTTATTTGCTTCCAGAGAAGTTACAAACAAACATACATACATACAGGTGAAGCTAATAAAAGCGTGTTAAAATATGCGGTGGCATGCCTGGTAAATCTAATGAGTTTAAAAACTTTGTTGGATAATTTACAGCTTCGGTGGCATCGCAAACTGTATCATTAGATTTGTATGACACCAAGTCTCCTGGTAACAAATGTTGTATCTTGAGATTCAATTCGTTGACGTCCACATTTTTTGCTGCTAAAATTGCTCTTTCTGCTAGCCACTCATGATTTGTGTATCGTCTGTGTACATCGGGAAATATCTGGTCAATAAGAGCATCTTGAGAATCAATGATTGTGCAGAAATCGGTCGGTAATTATATGCATCCAGTTTCATCTGTAGTAACTTTTCCATCGCCGATATCTAACAATTGTTTTGAGAATGTTTCAGCGGATGGATCTTGAAGCTTTTGAACGCACAAATTTACTTTCAGTTGTACTTTTTCAACATTAAGCCACAATGACGATAATTTTAAGCACGCGTTGATCTCATCAGCGTATGTTGAACGCGAATAACGGGAAGTGCTTGTCTGAAATCACCTGAAAAGAGTAACAGATTGCCGCCAAATAGTTTGTCTTTGTTTTTTATATCTTTCAATGTCCTGTTCGACGCCTCAATCGAATGTTTGTGTGCCATAGTGCATTCATCTCAGATAAGAATTTTACACTATTTCAGCACTGTGGCCATGGACGATTGTTTTTTTATGTTGCACACTGCGTCTGGGTTATTTTGAATATTTAGTGGCAGTTTAAATAATGAATGAGCTGTTCTGCCTCCATCCAATAAAGTTGCCGCAATGCCAGATGATGCAACAGCCAATGCGATGCCATTATTTGATCGTATTTCGGCGAGAATTAGCGAAATAAGGAATGTTTTGCCAGTTCCACCTGGTGCACCCAAAAAAAAAGAATCCACCTTGTCCTGCCAAAACTGCGAGCATGATGCGGTCGTAAATGGTTCTTTATTCTTCATTCATTAGTGGGACATTGCGAGCAACAATCGCTGCCATTTCTACAGTATTGTATTGTAGTTCACGATTCAATTCAGTGCTTATTAAATGAGATGCATTTCGATTTGTTGAATGCATACCGAAATGACTGAGTGGTAAGTTGGCAATGATAATACAAAGATCTTCAATAGGAATCACTGCTTCATTGTACATAGCGTCACTGAATACTATCGTTAGATCGTTGCACCGTGAACGATGTTGATGCAATATATCATCAGTCATTGAATCTTTGTGATTATCCCATAATGTTTCTGCTCGGGTCGGGAAACATGTAGTCAACACTGTAGCGAATAGTAGACGAATTTGTTTTGCTGTACAGTTCAGTCCTACTTCAGCAAGCATACACTCCCACTGGTTGTCGTTTTCCAGCAAGCAGAGTGCAAGGCATGCATCTGTATACGTTGGATACTGTTGTCCATTCACTTTACGTAAATCTTGAAATGACAAAGATGACATTAACCAATAACAGTCGAAGATAAAAGCACTCAGTCTGCCTTGGATTGACTGTAAATACTCGTCACAAGGTGTTTGATTTGAATAAACCGGGACATGCATCAATCGGCGTGCCTTGCTTGCGGGGCATCCATTTTTTTTGTTGGAGCCCATGTGAAATAGCGGGGTACTTCTGAATAGAGTAATGTCCGTGCAAAAGCACTAAAAGCATCCGCACGATTACACAATTCAAAAAATTCGGTGAGTGTAGTTTTTGGTGGATTTATAGCACGATCAATCGCTGTCTCGCTCGTGAAATATACGCGCTGGCCATTTTCAAGATGGACGGCTAAATGAAGAACTGCTGGATCCCGTTCATGAATTGGGAAACCAAAGATACGCCAAACAACTTCATTGGAGCTGACGTACCGGTAAAGTGTTATTTCATCGTTGTTATTCACCGGAGGAGCATTCACGTTGGTATTTTCAACTCGAAATACAGCCATATCACTGCCTTTATTCACATACTTGCAAATGTATTTGATGCTCTTCACTGAACTGCAGAACTGAACATTAATATGAGCATTGAATGATTTGCTCAGCAGAGGCAAATATGGGACCACCTAACGGTTATCAATGTCAATATCTATGTTGTTGACATAGATGACCGCCATAGATGATAAGATTGTCCGCCATTATCGGGATTTCTTCGACGATATATTGGATATCCGTCAACATTTGTGATCATGAAATTTTTCGGAAAACTTGTAGTACATTTTCCATCTGCACAAATAATAATGGCCTAAAAATTCATTTTTCATTTTAACATAAAATAACTCCGTCGGATATTGACGAATTTTTTAAAAGAATATACCATTTTAACTAGTTTTAACATTTTAACAATATTAACGTTGAAAAAATATTTTAAACACTTAGATTAAAAATTCATTTTTCATTTCAACATTAAATAAATTCTGACATCGTGTTTACGATTCTAAAATATTAACTTTGAAAAAATATTTTAAACACTTCGTAAGATACGGTTACGATTCTAAAAATATTAATTTTGAAAAAATATTTTAAACACTTCGTAAGATACGGTTAAAAATTCATTTTTCATTTCAACATTAAATAAATTCTGACATCGTGTTTACGACAACTCACGCCATCTAGGTGGAAAAGTTGTTGAAAGAGTTGGTTAAAAATTAATTAAGAAAGAACTAATTAAGTTACAACTTTCATTTGTAAATCTAAACCATTCTCGAATCCACCTGAAGACACACAAAAAGTTTCATTAAACTCAGTCCAGCCGTTTAGGAGGAGTTCAGTGACATACACACGCACAAAAGAAATATATATATAAAAATTCGCATGTTACTTGAAATTAATAAAAATTTAATACTCAAAAATTAAATGAATTTCATGAGCCAATATATCACACATCTTTATTGTTCAGTGTCTAACTCCGAAGTGACAAATATACAAGCTAGTAGATATAGACTAAGTCTACATGGTAGTACATGTACATTTTAGCTTTACGTTTACTTTTTATAACCTTATACGGTAATGACATATGGACAAAGGATTGAGAATCTTACGCAATCATCTTTTTCGACACGTGGCAAGGCTGATGCAATATCTAAGCCCGAATGAAATATTAATAATAGTGTAAATTATAAATTCTTAATAAATAATAATAATTAAATTCAATTAATTATCCAGATTAATGAGATATTAATTTTATTATTACATTCCCCCCTCCCGAGAGGACTACACTCTATGCGTCCCTAGGGTGGAGGACACCCAGGAGCAAGTAGATTAACTCTTAGAATAACCTCAAAATTTTGAAAAATCCTAAAACTACAAAAATTTCAAATTCCAAATCCTTTATCCATTTATACTAATATATAAAAACATAAAAAAAAAGCAAATTGTATAGTGATAATACAAGAAAGGAGACAATATCTCTGACAAGAAGATTCCTAAGTTTTGTCTTCTTACCGTCATGCTTGCATCCCATCCTGAATTAAACTTCCATTGTATACAATGGATAAAAAAAAAAAAATAAACAAAGTCATAATAATAATAATAATAATAAACAGAATATATCTTCAGGGCCCACAGTGGTCGGAATTTCAAAAAAGCTGGCCAAAAGTCGAAATTAAAGAAAACAAGTGAAATTGTGATGTATATATATGTCTTCGAGGTCGCTGAATCCGAATCTGACATTGGTTTTTTGAAAACTTCAAAGGCAAACTCAAAAACAAGATGGCGGATCCAATATGGCAGACAAAAAATTAAAAAAATAATATAAGATGGATAATTCTTACATTAAGGGGTTTTTGAGGGCACTGAATTCAAATTTGACGTTAGTTTTCATAAAAAAGTGATATTACACTCAAAAACAAGATGGCGAATCCAATATGGCGGATCAAAAATCAAAAAATTGATAGATGAATGATAATTTTCACATTTAAGGGTTTTTGAGGGCGCTAAATTCAAAATTGATATCAGTTTTTATAAAAAAAAGTGATCTTGCACTCAAAAACAAGATGGCAGATCCAATATGGCAGACCAAAGTCCAAAAAATTAAAAAATTAAATTAAAAAGTAAAAATTAAATTAAAAAGTTAAAACGCTTTTACACATACAGGGGCAGGCGGGGGCACCCAATTCTTTAACGGCTGAATAAAATGGACATCCCTTAACACTCTCCACTTTGAATCAATGCGGGATCTTGCGAGATAAAAAAGTTTCCATACTTTGAAACTTTTGGTTATGTTATAATTGAGGTTAACTTCAAAAAGCCGCTCAAGAGATCACTTGATGAAAAAAAAATAGGAATACAGCATAAATATTATCTACTAACCTCCACAATTGTCGGCCATATTTTGTTGAATGTTGTTGTTGCGAAAATTTCTGAGGAACACTATTTGTTTAACTGTTAAAAAGCATTAACAATTAAAAAGAAAAAATTGTCACGTTTTCCGCCAGCCTACACTTAGAAATATGTAGATAGAATAAATTTTCCACCTCACAGTTTCATTCAGTGCCTCCCTCTGAAGGTATTTCCGCGGTACTTACGTCTAAAAACGCGCCTAAATTTTTCGACTTTTGGCCAGCTTTTTTGAAATTCCGACCACTGTGGGGCCCTGTAAAAAAACACTAAATTACAATCAAAGTAAATATACGCTAGCGCTACTACATATGAAACATTACAACAGTTATTAATGAGTACTCATAAAAAAAAATAATAATGCAAAATACTGGTAAGGTAAGGCCTTATTTACATTATACAATTTTTGTTAGAGGTGCACCTCTTGATATTATAACTTTACCTAATACTATTTATCACAAAAGAAAAGTACCTTTACTATCACTAAATCAATACAATATGCAAACAGTTTATACAGTTTGGCAGATAATTACTGAAACATAATATTATAACATTTTTCTAATTACACAATGTTGTCTGAGTCACTCAAATGTACTTTATTTTATCATTGAGCGAGTTATTAAGTTCGTAAACATTATGCTTTTACAAAATAAACAATTATCAATATTTTCATAGTCTCAATAAGCTAAAAAATAAACAATTTTAAAATACTGGAAATATAAAACTGATATATCACTGAAAATAAACAAACTCGTGAATAATCAAACAGAATTGTCCTATATTATCGTAATCTTATGATAGAAAAAAAATCTAGATGAATATTTTTACTTGTTTACAGATAATTTATCAGAGTATTCTTTTCTCATGATAATAACTGTAATTTAAGCATTTTCACTTAAAAAGAATATGAAATTATTATATCTGAAAGAGTAACATAGATCTCTTTCTATATTTTATTCCATATAAAAAGATTAATAATAAAAGAATATTAAAACAAACCAAAATAATTTAAAATTTATCACAAATTTCCTTCTATTGAAACATTAAAGTTCTCATAAATTTTTATCTTTTCTTTTTTTTTTTTTTTTTTTTTTTTTTTTATGTATATATAAACAAATAAAAAGTTTACTTCCTAATAGGTATTTTTGAAGGTCGTTGAACTAATTTAAATTTGTCAGCAGAATTAAAAAATCTTAATCTGGTAGAATGAATGATGTCGGTTTTCTTGTTAGTTAAAAAATTAGGTCTATTTATTTCAAAGGTTACCTCTGATAGTTTCTTAAGGATTTTAAAAGGTCCATAAAAAGCGGGAGTTAATTTTCTAGTATTCGGGTATATAAAATTTTCATCCATGACAATATCTCCCTCCTTAAATGGAGAATCTAAAAAACTTTTTTTCATACCTTACTTTGTTTTTCTCATGGTCTTTAAGCGTTCTATCAAATGCAAATTCTCTAGCTTGTTCTAAAGGAGGATATATTTCCATATTTGGTAGGGGAGATTCATACGGTAGTGTGCCATACAGTATATAATTAGGAGGAAATGAGGTTACTTGGTGTAGTGCATTGTTGTATTCTGCGGTCGCTTGTTCTAATAACTTTGGCCATGGAGTTTTCAAATTTCCGGAATTAATTGAAGAGCTTGTTTCCAAAAGGCGTTAAGTCAAAAATTTCAAAAATTGACTTTTCGATGCAAAAGGTCGCAGCACACATCTAACAATATATTTTCAATAAGTAAAAGTTCCAAACGAAGTTTAGTCATAATGAAAACAGAAAGTGAAATCCGTGTTTTTTTCCAAAAAGAATTAAGTCACAAGTAAGTTTTGTGCCAAAAAGGATTAAGTCAAGTTCAACCAATTGTAGCGTGCCTTGAGATCACGTGGTTTGTCTGGCATTGGGTGAAAAGTCAAAAGCAAGAAAAAAATGTTGTTGTACATTGTCACACTGAGACATTTTTTTTTTCCATAGAAAAATATAAAGATGAATGTATTTATAACCTTTATTATAATGTGTTTCTAAATATTTTAATCCTGGTTTTGGAACCCTGAAAAAAGACATTTGTTCCTTTTGTATTTGGAAAAAAATACAAATGAATTCAGAAAAATGTACAGAAAAGAGAAAAGACCCTGTTGACCGAACTTTTGATTCATAAACATCGGAGCAAAAAAAATTATTCACTTTTAGGGGAAAAGCTTATAGGAGAAGATGAAATTACAATATGTTTTGACCTGATGCAAAATCAGGAATAACCACACAAATAAAAATTATACCATGTTAGGAATGTTTTCAGCAGTGGCTGCTCAAAAGGACTTCACCTTCACATACTATTTACCAGTGCGTGGTCACTCCTACTTACCAGCAGATAGAAGATTTGGACGAGTGGAGACTAGTTTAAAGAAAGTGGATACAATTTTACTTTCTAATGAATATTTTGAACAATTCTCTAAGGTTGGAAATCTTTTCGAGTATAAGAAACAGTAGAATATTTTAGATTGGAAAAATTTTGCGCATAGTCGTCTGAGAAGCAAACAAGGTTTTTTGATTTCAGAGGCAAAAGTACTGGAAATTAAGAAACGAGATGTGGGAATCAAGACAACGTACTGTGGTTCGTTTTGCCGCCAAAACATCCTGAAACGAGGGAAAAATAATTCTTCTGTGCGCCCCTTCTGAAATAATGACAAAAAACAATATGAAACAAGTAAAGAAAAACAGATGTTTTAAAATTACTTAACGCTTTGGGAATTAACAAATTGCATGAATATTTTTATTTTTATGAATAATCTTGTAATGATACTGCTAACGCTAACACAAGGGAAAATAATGATAAAGATGGCAAAATAGAATTTGTAAATGAAGATTTGTAGTAACTAGCTACCTTCCAAAATTGTATAACTAAAATGTATGCTGTATTTACATGAAAGAAAAATTACTTGGATTACTTTCAAATGGAAGTAAGTCATTTCATTTCGTTATTTGTTTGTGCCAAAAGGGCGTAACTCATAGTTTTGTTCCAAAAGGAGTTAAGTCATTTCTTTCTTTTTTTCTTTCTAAATAACTATACTGTCAGGATTTTTTTAAACATGTAATTTAGTGTTATTATCATCCATAGATTATTGGGAAAAATTATCTTTTTCTTAAATTCAATAATAAATCTTACATAACAAAACCACGTTTTCTCAAGAACTGAAAAAAATGACTTAACTCCATTTGGAAACAAGCTCTTCAATTTTACATCTCATCCTCTGTATAATTGTTGCCCCAACCCGTTCCTGTTTTCCACTACATTGTGGTCTATGGGAAGGCGTTAATCGTTGAGTGATACCATTATTTTTTAAGAAATGTTTAAATTTAGGAGAAGTGAAAGCTCTATTTTTGTCACTCAACAGTTGTTTAGGTTTTGCAATTTGGAAAATTTGCTTCACACAATTAATATAGGTCTCAGTGGTAGCATTAGTACTAGCAAAAGTCCACACATACCTTAATGTAAATATCTTTTACCTCCTATTGTATCAATAGACATTAATTCAAAATGTAATTTTGCAGGTGGTAATGATTGTAGTAACCCAAATCTTTTCTGGTGACATTTTTTATTTACTTGGCATACCTCACATAATTTTACATAATTAGAAACATCAACTATTATAGATTCCCAATAATATATAGGTGATAAAATTTGTAACATCTTTTGGACCCCTGGATGGCCAAATTGTATATGTGCATTTTCCAAACATTTCAATCTTAAAGAGAAAGGTACTACAATTTTAGTTAAACCCTTCTTTTGAATAGTTAATAAATCATTTATTTTTTTAAATTTAGGGTTAGATAAATTATCCAGTTGCTGATGTTCTCTAATTTCATCTAAGTCTAATAATTTAATCTGTGTACTTAAAAAATGAGAAATCGGTTGTCTGCTTAAAAAATCTGCTTCATGATTAGTGGATTCTTTTTTATATTTTACGGTATAATCATACATAGACATTTTAAGGGACCATCTAAATAATCTACCTGTAAGATGTTTAATTGATTTTAACCACACTAGTGCTGCATGATCAGTGTAAATAGTAAAATGGGTTCCGTGTAAATAGCAATGAAATTTGTCTACAGAATCTATTATAGTTAAACATTCTAACTCAGAAGCACTATAATTTTTTTCATACGATCTTAAGGACTTTGAGTGGTATGCTACAGGGTGCAGATTACCGTCAGGATGCATCTGTTTCAAAAAACTCTCTATGCCATCTCCAGAAGCATCTACGAACAAACTGCATGGATAATTAGGATTATATATTGATAAGATAGGTTTTGATATTAAACAATTTTTAAGAGTTTCATATGCTTTTTGACATTCATCATCCCAAACCCATTTCACATCCTTTTTTAATAAATTATTGAGAGGTTTTCTTACTTCAGCATACCTAGGGATAAACTTATTGTATACATTGACACTTCCTAAAAATCCTTGCAATTGCTTAGTATTACATGGAGGAACAAGTTTTTTTATAGTTTCTACATTTGCATTATTTGGTGAATAATTCCCCTCTCCAATTTCATACCACAAAAATGAAATATTTGTTTGTGCAAACTGGCATTTAGAGAATTTAAATTTAATGTTTTCCTTCTCGCAAATTTGAAAAAGAGTTTTAAGGTGTTCTAAATGTTCCTGTAAATTGTTTGAAAAGACTACCACATCATCAAAAAAATTTAAGGCGAAATTTACTTGATATTTATTTAAAATTTGCTTTAATGACCTTTGAAAAATAGCGGGGCTGTTTTTATAACCGTATGGAAGAACTTGAAATTCGTATAATCCGAAATTACAGGTAAATGCTAATTTTTCTTTACTTTTGTCCTCTAGGGCAATATGCCAGTATGCCAATATTATGTTTAAAGTTGAAAAAATTCTAGCTTGACTCAATTGATCTAATATTCCATCAATCCTGGGAATTGGTTCTTTATCAGTTTTACAAATTTCATTGATTTTCCTGTAGTCAATACATAACCTTGTTTTTCCCTCCCCTCTTTTATGTGCTAATGTTACTGGGCTACTGTAAGGGCTATAGGATGGTTTAATAATACCATATCTTAAAAGTTCATCAATTTGTTTTTTAATTTCAGCATTATCTTTTTGCGATGCCCGATAGGGTCTCAAAGATACAGGACTTTCTGATGTTAAATTTACTTTAGCTGGTTCCATTCTAATTTTCCCAATATCAAATTTATTTTTAGAAAAAATATGAATGAAAGATCGTATTAGAGATGCCAGCTCCGTCACTTGATCCATTTCAGCGAATCCAGGTAAATACTCCTGAATAGCCAAATGGCTTACAATGTTTTCAGCCAAGTGAGGGAAGCTACCATCTCCAACGCTTTCCTTTGCTGCTCATGCATTATCAATACACTGAATATTTGTTTTATCAACTTCACAAAACTTAGAATTACTATTATTCAAATTTTCGTTAAAGAAATTTCTATTTTCAACAAAATTATACTTAGTACTACTGACATCATCATAAACATTTTTAAAATTTCTAATTTCAACAAAATTACACTTAGTACTATTGACATCATCATAAACACTTTTATTACTAGGATCATAAATTTTAATAAAGTTATCATTAATATAATTTTGTTTAAGTTTCTTAGATTTTTTACTAATTTTAGTTTTATCCAGTTTATGCAAATAGTATGTACTCATTGACTCTTGTTTAATGTACATATTATAAAAAGTTATGTCTTTATCCCCTTGGTAAAATTTTCCCTCCTTTAAATCAATATCTAATTCAAAAAGTAACATATGTTCTAAAGATAATAAAATATAGGGTAAATCAGAGTCAATGACATACATACGGATCTTCTTTGAATAGCTACCTATTTGTGCACTTACCTCTATAACTTTGTTTATCCATATATGTCCTTGTGTTTGCATTATTGTTTTATTTATAATTGATACTTCCACATATTGTAAATTCGTCATGAAACTTATACGTAGAATTGTTATGTTTGTTCCAGTATCCAAAACACATAACTGAATCTGTCCAGTGTCCGGAAAACATATTTCAGTTTGTAGAAAATTAATTTTAACTCTTTCAGAAATATGTTCTGCATTTTCCACGCTCATAGGCGACGTATATTGATATTACTTGGATGGGCATTCTCGGGCTATGTAGCCAACTTAATGACATTTGAAGCAAATCAAGTTAGTTTTTCCTGTTGTCGTTGGATGAGGAATCTTCGTTGTCGACTTGCTTCTTTATAATTTTGTCTGGCATTCGTATGCTGATAAGTCCCCATTGTAGGCGGCTGCACATTGGCTAAGGACTTCAAATTCTGCACTCGTTTAGGAGTTGATCTGTACTGGAAATAATTACGAGGCTTAAAACTTGGAGCGTTTGGGTTTAAACTAAATGTGACATTTTCTCTGTAGCTTATTTCTTTCAGTAAAAATGCAATTAAATCTTCTGTACTTGTTTCTTTATTTGTTTCCTTTAGACGTTCAAAAATTAATAGGAGTTCTGATGGTATCAATTGTTTTATTTTAGTATTAATCACAGGACTGCAGTTTTGAATATTTATTCCAACATTATTGAGATTTCTTAAATTAATAGAGAGTTCTGTAATACGTTTTTTATTTCCTTCACTTGCGCTACAGATGTCACGGGCTTCATTTCCAAAATTCTCTTCACGTTTAAGTCTACGACTCTTTCTTTGTTGTCATATTGACTCTGTAAAACTTGAATAATATCTTTATAATTTTCTGCGGTCATGGCAAAGCCAGCTACTAATCTTGATGGCTCTCTTTTTCATAGAGATATTAAGTATGTCAATTTTTCTATCACAGCTAAATCTTGTCTTTCGTTAATGGTTGCATCGAATATTTGCCAAAAAGAGTTCCATGTATTAATATCGCCTTCAAAAATAGGGAGTTCTATTTTCGGTAGACGTGCTGAAATCGTTTGTGCTTGTCGGTTTCTTTCTGTTGTATCAGCGGCACTTTCTGAAACTTCTACTAATTTTTCTTTTTTCATTTTTTCTCTTTTTAAGTTAATTTCAATTTTCTTCAAAACTTCAATAATTTTTTTCTTGGTATTCCTCAGAAGCGTCACAGTCTTTCAAAATTTCTTCATCTTTTTCTGTCGTTATACTAATTATGTCCTTGTCAAAATTCTTCAATTCTGTTTTCTTCTCTTGTAATTGCTCTTTTAAAACTTTTAACTTCATTATATCTTCTGTATTTTTATATAATTCTTCTTTTCCATAGAGTTTCGTCACCTGTGTTCTTAGTATACTTCTTTGTTTCTTTAAATTTTTCATTTTTTAAAAATTATATCAGAATACACAATTCACCGGAAAATTCTTGAAACTTTCCGCGGTACCTTATCGTCGAAATTACGGTATAACTCAAGAGAAACCTATCGGTGATATCTAATCTGTCAATCATCTCTTTTTCTACCAATGACCTCGAGGCGAACTCGTACTTTTCTCCCGCAATTCTGAAGAGAGGGGGGGGGGGGGGCAGGCGCATTTCCGATCCTCTGACTGTTCATCCGAATCTTATGACTGTTTTAAATCGAAAGTTAAACATTTAAAGTTTATATTTTTAAATAAAGTCCATTTTAGATGAAATACTTTAGTCCTCGCATGGCATTCTATCACTGTCGTAACATACTATTTTCGCATGTTACTTGAAATTAATAAAAATTGAATACTCAAAAATTAAATGAATTTCATGAGCCAATATATCACACATCTTTATTGTTCAGTGTCTAACTCCGAAGTGACAAACATACAAGCTAGTAGATATAGACTAAGTCTACATGGTAGTACATGTACATTTTAGCTTTACGTTTACTTTTTATAACCTTATACGGTTATGACATATGGACAAAGGATTGAGGATCTTACGCAATCATCTTTTTCGACACGTGGCAAGGCTGATGCAATATCTAAGCCCGAATGAAATATTAATAATAGTGTAATTTATAAATTCTTAATAAATAATAATAATTAAATTGAATTAATTATCCAGATTAATGAGATATTAAATTTATTATTACATTCCCCCCTCCCGAGAGGACTACACCCTATGCGTCCCTAGGGTGGAGGACACCCAGGAGCAAGTAGATTAACTCTTAGAATAACCTCAAAATTTTGAAAAATCCTAAAACTACAAAAATTTCAAATTCCAAATCCTTTATCCATTTATACTAATATATAAAAACATTAAAAAAAAGCAAATTGTATAGTGATAATACAAGAAAGGAGACAATATCTCTGACAAGAAGATTCCTAAGTTTTGTCTTCTTACCGTCATGCTTGCATCCCATCCTGAATTAAACTTCCATTGTATACAATGGATAAAAAAAAAAAAAATAATAATAAACAAAGTCATAATAATAATAATAATAATAATAATAATAAACAGAATATATCTTCAGGGCCCTGTAAAAAAACACTAAATTACAATCAAAGTAAATATACGCTAGCGCTACTACATATGAAACATTACAACAGTTATTAATGAGTACTCATTAAAAAAAAATAATAATATAAAATACTGGTAAGGTAAGGCCTTATTTACATTATACAATTTTTGTTAGAGGTGCACCTCTTGATATTATAACTTTACCTAATACTATTTATATACTATTTATTTACCTAATACCATCTAGGTGGAAAAGTTGTTGAAAGAGTTGGTTAAAAATTAATTAAGAAAGAACTAATTAAGTTACAACTTTCATTTGTAAATCTAAACCATTCTCGAATCCACCTGAAGACACACAAAAAGTTTCATTAAACTCAGTCCAGCGGTTTAGGAGGAGTTCAGTGACATACACACGCACAAAAGAAATATATATATAAAGATTCGCATGTTACTTGAAATTAATAAAAATTGAATACTCAAAAATTAAATGAATTTCATGAGCCAATATATCACACATCTTTATTGTTCAGTGTCTAACTCCGAAGTGACAAATATACAAGCTAGTAGATATAGACTACGTCTACATGGTAGTACATGAACATTTTAGCTTTACGTTTACTTTTTATAACCTTATATGGTAATGGCATATGGACAAAGGATTGGGGATCTTATGCAATCATCTTTTTCGACACGTGGCAAGGCTGATGCAATATCTACGCCCGAATGAAATATTAATAATAGTTAAAATTATAAATTCTTAATAAATAATAATAATTAAATTAAATTAATTATCCATATTAATGAGATATTAACTTTATTATTACACACACACACACACACATATGTATATATATATATATACGGAATCGTGCTAAAAAATACGGAATCGTGCTTTCAAAAATATTTTAAATCCTGTAAGCTTTTTTATTTATTTATTTTTTTTGACAAGTAGGGTATGTAGTGGCACCAATTCTTACGTTTTCACAAAAAACATTTGTAAATCCCAAAATTCCTCCGTAAAAAAGAAATTTTACTGAGCATAATGATTACAAAAGTGTTGTGCACCCAAATATTTTATCAGAGGGATGGAACACAGGGGTTCACTGGGGAACTACGTGACACAAACTAAATTTTTGCTAATGAAATACATACATTTTTTTTTCACAGAAACCCATTAAGCGAAAAAAGAGTGTTCTATATCATGTATTGCATTTTTTCTGAACTAGTAAGGGATCCGTTGCCCGATTTTATGTTGTAATAAAAAAATCCGAAGATTCAAAAATATCTTAATAAAAATGCAATCTGCTGAACACAATAATTACGATGTGCATTTATAGTGACTATTATATGGAGTAATATATGGTTGTCTTCAATAGCCCTAGGACTCAACGTGACTCAAACTCCATTTTTACTTTCTTCTATATGTATACACAAATAAAGTACTCGATTCGCGAAATTTTTCGAACTCCAGCTTTCGATGTATTTACACGTTTTAGGATGTCCTGAACATGATTCGACTGTTTTTAGAAAATGTCTGTCTGTATGTGTATGCGTGTGTATAAAACAAATTGTTGGACGCTGTATCTCACAAACCAATGAACGAAATTTAACCAAACTTGGAATTTACTTCGATCCTGACATAAACTGGTGCAGATTTGATTTATTGACCATTTGTTCATTAGCTGGCGCTGTGATCCTAATTTTTCTATTTTTTTAACATGGCAGTATTGGACAAAATTTCGTATAAATGTACATAATGAGAGTTATTTTTAATGTGTGAATTTAAAATTAATATGAATTATTGATAATAGTAGTAGTAAACTAGGAAATAAGTTTGGGCATTCCCCCCCCCCCCCACCTTGAGAGGGAAAGTACCACCTCCCCACCGGCGTGTAAAATTTCAATATGGGTATCTTCCAAAGATCTCGTCAATTCCTTTAAAACGAATGATTGAACCATAGACCTGTGATAATTTAAAACAAAGTTATCGATTTTTTTCATTTTTTAACGAAAAAAAAAAAAAACTTAGAAAAAAATCGTATTTCTTTTAATATTGGCAAAAAATTGACTTTCTTTCGGCATTTATTGATATAATTAAGTCAGATAAAAATCGTCTGCATTCATAATGGTAAAAAATTTAATAATTTAATAAATAATTTGCATTGCATGAATTTTGTGTTAAATTATATAGGTGAAAGTCTTGTGATGCCACATCATACTAGTTGGATATAGGAAATAGGCTTTTTCTTTTCAGAGTCGCAATAAAGAAAAGTATGGTTTCCAGAAAAGTTATGATTTCCATTTGAAAAAAATACAGTTTGTATCACATGCGGCCCCTAGGGGCCCACCTATGATACCTTATTTGATGGGTTATTTTGAAGAAAGCTATGATTTAGATAGAAATCTATGATACCTCATTTGATAGATTATTTGAACGCAGAACATTTCTGTAACCATTGTGTTCAGCAAAATTGCTTTTTTATTGAGATATTTCGGGATTTCCGAGCATTTATTACAACATATATATAGTGGTGCTGGAGCCCACTGCTCTGCAAAATAATAATAATAATAATAATAATAATAATAATAGTAAATAAATAAATAAAATAAAACAATACATGATTTGACAGTTTAGTTTTTCGCTTAACTCAATTTTGTAAAAACAAATTATGTTTTCTCTTTGAAATAATTGAATTTGTAGCACCTCGAGCACCTGGGGTCCCCTAGAGCCCGCCTGTGATTATTCATTTGACAGATCATCTCAATGCACGAGACTTTTGTAAACATTGTGTACAGCTAAAATTATTTTTTCTTGAGATATTTTAGTATTTCTTCAAGTTTATTTATTTATTTATTTATTTATTTATTTATTTATTTTTTACAATCCGTTTTTTTTCCATTTAAACGTTATCATAAAATCAAATTTATAACATAAATTCTAACTGTTATATTTTTTTAAGTATTAAAAATAAAACCTTTTTAAAATATAAAGAAGAAATTTAATATGTCTTAGACGTAATAATTTTCCTTGAAGTCTATTACAGCTGATTGAATGTTTCACGCTTCAATAGGATCAAAATGAATAACAAAAAATGTTTCTCAAAAGAAAATGCAATTTATCAATTTTAATTTTCTTTGTGAAACTTGTAATTTTATCTGCTACTATAGCAGTATAATTTCAAAGAATTTCAATTTATATATATATATATATATATATATATATATATATATATATATATACATATAATAATTATTATTACAGTTCCTCAGTAATTAAAATTAAATTCACAAATAGATCTGTGAACTATTATTGATGAATTGCCTCAGTTAAGACGATTTGAAAATATGTAACTTATATAATATGCTTAAACCTTTAATTTTAAAGGTAGAAAAGATTTCATTTTTATATTTTATTTATCATAAATATCATGTTTCCTTTAAATGGTCAGTGTGCTTTTTATCTAAGATGACAATATATAAAATATATGTTACTATGTATGCATAATGTATCAAATATATGAAAGGAATCTTTATACTTTAGCCCAAAAAGATTTATTATTGTAGGAATATGACATTTTGAGGTTAAATTATAAAGAAAAATACGTTTAAAAAAATAATGAAAGCTGAATTATAACACTTCAAAAAGTATAAATTTTATTTATATTTCATTTGTAAATTTAAGAGACATGTATTTAAATTATATTTAATTAAATCATATATATATATATATATATATATATATATATATATATATATATATATATATATATATATATATATATATATATATATTAAATATCTTAATATCAAATTTACTACTTGTTGTATATATAATTAAATATATACAAATATTGGCCTAATTTGGCATTAACACTACTTTTAAAAATAACATACACTTTGACTGCAGCTGCTAATGCGCTTAAACAATTGTGTATTATTTCAACTTTTATTCATAGCATTGATTTTATGCATTTCATAAATAATTTCTTACATTATTAATTTTTGCATATTAAACTTGGCATTTAATTGGTTGTTTGATATACCAACTCTTTTCCTCTGAAAATGATAAAAGTTAATGACTCCATTTGTGGTGATTTTATTAATTTAGTATGTCCTATTACTCAGTGTACATAAATTATCATCGTGACAATAATTATATTAGATGTGTATCTCATTTAAAATTTCATTTATTGGTATTTTCATCTATCTTTCATTTGCTGAGTGTTGCAAAGGAATTAAATTATTCAAATTATATATACATTTAAATTTTGTATGCTGCTTATGCGCAAATATTTAAATGTATTTTTTTTATTATCATTTTTAAAGAAATTATTATCATTATTAAAGATCTTCATATCAAATTTACTACTTATTGTATATATAATTAAATATATACAAATATTGGCCTAATTTGGCATTAACACTACTTTTAAAAATTACATACACTTTGACTACAGCTGCTAATGCGCTTAAGCAATCTATATATTAATTTGAAACATGTTTTTGTCTGTCTCCACTATATTGAGAGAACTACTTGGTGTAAAAATTTGGTTGAGGTGTCTAAAAAAAGGTCTTGGTCTGTAGATGTACCATGAGAAGAGAAAAATAAAAAAAAGTCGAACGGTTTCGTTCCCCCCCCCCCCCCCCCCGCGGAAGCTGGTGGGAAAACGTTTCCCACCCGTTTGGGTTAAAAACACGTTTACGAGCTTAACTAAGCCTCAAATTACTTCACGGTGAAGAAATTGTACATATGGGGACTAGAGTCGAATACTAAAAAATCACTTTCTGTTGCATACAGTATAGTGCGACCCCTGGTGGTGAAAAATGGAACTAGGTGATTTTGCTGCAGACCCTATCATGTTACATCTTATTTTAAAGGTCTTGGTATTTCCTGACCGTTGGTGATGTTCAAACAGAGCACACTGCGCCCCCTGGAGGTGGAAAGTGCAACTAAAAGATTTTGCAGCTGACACCACCTGGAAATCCAAGGCGATTGGTGATAGAGGTCTTGAAATCTATATATTAATTTGAAACATGTTTTTGTCTGTCTCCACTATATTGAGAGAACTACTTGGTGTAAAAAGTTGGTTGAGGTGTCTAAAAAAAGGTCTTGGTCTGTAGATGTGCTATGAGAAGAGAAAAATACAAAAAAGTCGAACGGTTTCCCCCCCCCCGGGGGCGGGAAACGGGTTAAAAACACGTTTACGAGCTTAACTAACCTCGAAATTACTGCACGGTGAAGAAATTGTACATATGGGGACTAGAGTCGAATACTAAAAAATCAATATATGCGAATTTGGAATTTTCGATTAAAAAGGGGGAAAGTAGATTTGGAGGGGAGGGAAAAGTTGGGAAATTTGTTTGAGAGGGAAATCCGAACCACACTAGACCCACACATGTAGCACCTCATTTTAAAGGTCTTGAAATTTCATGTCAATTTGGGATGTTTAAATACAATATAGTTTCGCCACTGGTGGTAAAAAATGAACTAGGTGATTTTGCTGTAGACCCTATCATGTTACATCTCATTTTAAAGGTTTTAGTATTTCCACACCGTTGGGGATATTCGTACAGAACAAACTGCGCCCCCTGGCGGTGGAAAGTGCAACTAAAGGATTTTGCAGTTGACACCACCATGTGACACCTTATTTGAAAGGTCTTGGAAATCCAAGGCGATTGGTGATAGAGGTCTTGAAATTTCATGTTGATTGGGGATGTTCGTATACAATATACTGCACTCCCTGGTGGTAAAAAATGGAACTAGATGATTTTGTAGTCGACCCTATCATGTTACACCTTATTTTAAAGGTCTTGGTATTTCCCTACCGTTGGTGTTGTTCGTATAGAACACGCTGTGCCCCCTGCCGGTGGAAAGTGCAACTAAAGGATTTTACAGTTGACACCACCAGTGACACCTTATTTGAAAAGTCTTTTAAATTCAAGGCGATTGTTTATGTTCGTATACAACATACTGCGCCCCCTGGTGGAGGAAAGTGGATTTTGCAGCGCGTGCGTAGCATGCCTGCTACACAATGCAGCAGCCACAGTCAGAGGTAAGACGAGTCAGAGGTTCGTCTGGTTAAAGGTTAATTTTTGAGAATTTTTTCATGTTATTAGCGGCCTGCATATACGCTGCCGCAGGCGCTGGGTCACAAGCCCGAGTTCCGTTCTGTTTGAGGTAATTTTTTTTTGTTGCAGATGATTATTTTTTTGTGATGCTTTTATTTAAAAACAGAAGTTCAAACAAAATCGAGTTAAAGGTATAAAATGATACAAATTTTAGGTTCATTTAAGTTTATTACCACGGGCCTGGGCACACCGGGCGGGTCAGATAACATGTAGTCTTAGTATTAAACGAAATAGAAAATAAAAGATGGCAACTGTTTATTTGGTGTCAGTTTGATGTCCCATTGGCAGTACTTTGTACAAAGTGATGTCATATATAGCATTTCTATTTATGATTTTCTTTTTGAAAGTCGAATTATAAATAAGAGAAATGTCGTAAATTATATTAGATGTTTTAACTTGAAATACATTTAACTAATGATATGACGATTTTTGAAACATTGCGGTTAATAAAGTGATCGTCGAATTCGACGGGTTCCATCTAGTTGTGTATTATTTCAACTTTTATTACTAGTATTGATTTTATGCATTTCTTAAATAATTTCTTAAAATATTAATTTTTGCATATTAAACTTGGCATTTAATTGGTTGTCTGATATACCAACTCTTTTCCTCTAAAAATAAAAAAAGTTAATTACTCCTTTTGTGGCGATTTTAATAATTTAATATGTTATATTACTCAGTGTATTTAAATTATCATCGTGACAATGATTTTATTCGATATGCATCTCATTTAAAATTTCATTTGTTGATATTTTCATCTATCTTTCATTTTCTGAGTGTTGCAAAGGAATTAAATTATTCAAATTTTACGTATATGTATATACATATATTTGCTTCATTTTTTTAATTGAATTCAAATACAGTGAAGCATTTTTATATTATAATTTAACAGAGAATCATTACTTTTCAGATAGTACGTTTCAGATGCAAATCTGTGTTCAATTTTAATCCGTAGATTTTCGTTGTTGGAATCTTAATGGGCCAAAATTAACTGAAGAGCGACATCCCAATTCCTAAATCTAAACAGAGAAGGGCGTATAAAGATATAGAATACCTTCTTCCAATTTATGAGACAATGGTGACGGATTACATGTTTTAAAAATTACAAAGTCATTTAAAAGTTAAATTAACACTTTAAAAAAGTTGATTATTCTAATTGAAATTATTTGTTAGTTTATAGGTAAAAGGTAAGCCGAATGATAATGCTAAAGTTTTATTTTTTAATATACTAAAGCACTAGATATTATTATTTAAATTATCATAGGCTTTTTAGCAATTGAATTCAGCAGTAAATATTATTTGTCTCCAACCTGTGAAATAATTTAAACATAATTCATAGAATCTTGTTCTTTTTTTTTTTTTTTTTTTTTTTTTTTTAATGTTATTCAAAGAATTATTCAGAGAGGCACCGGGTATTAAATTAGTTTTGTTCACAACAATAAAAGAAACGAATACACTACATATCTAAACTTTTTTAATCCTTATTGCGTTACATTATATTTTACATTTTGCATGTCACACGAGGAGAAAAATGTGTGTTATATGATCTATCATTTAAATATTTTTTTAACTACTATTTTCTGCAGACACGATGTGACGGAAAAAAAAAAAATAAAAATTCTCACCAATTTTTTGAGATGTCAGAGTCAAAAGTCCCGACCGGAAATAGAGACAGTTGTAATTCTGGAGAGCATTGTTCATGTACACACACTGACCAATGAATTAGAAACTTTTGAATTAATATTGTATTAGACCTTCTTTTTCACGCTAAACTTCCTTTCCATAAATAACAGTCAGTATTCGTGTGGGCAGCGATTCTACAAGCTTCTGGGATGCATTTATGTCCAGAGTTTACCATAAATTGGTTACACAGGCATTACAATCCTGTAAATTGGATGGAAGAAGAGATTGCTGACGGATACTCTTTTCCAACATGTCCCAAATATTTTCTATTGGATTAAAATCTGGGCTTTGCAGCATCTATGGAAACTGTTAGAAGGCAGATTTAGGTTCACTGAACCAATTTCGAACGATTCTGTCACAATGTATTGTTGCATTATCGAGCACAAAGTATCCGTTAAATTCAAAGTAAAAATGTAACATTGAAGGATGCACTTAATCTATCAATATGTTCAGATGCCACATAGCTTTTTGATTATCCTCAAGTAAACCAAGGGGACTACTTCAAATCAAGCAGAACTTTCCCAATGGTTTGTAACAGGTTTTGAATAACTTCACCGCTAGCGAGCATTTGTAGAAACTCTTACAGGTTTCTTATTCATTGGCCAGTGTGTGTATATTTCAGTTATGATCTATCGGATTTTGAGGATTGACTACTCTGCATATATTATACTATTTTTTCATTAGACTTGTTTTCTTTGCCTGTATAATGTCTAGCATAATCAAATAATTAATGAATATAAAGAAAATACACACCAAGTGTTCCAGAATAAGGTAAGACATGAGGTATCAGTATAACTTCCGAATAATATTTGATTGTAAATTCGACTGTCGAAAATATATGCATATTTATGCTGATTCCACTATATAACATTAATCCACCTTGTCTAAACTATGATATTTTACGAAATAACACAGAATAATTTTAAAAGACCGTTTCGCTATACGTTGAAAATTAAGTTGTCAATTTCAGACTGGAGCGGAAAATTATAGTGAATAATACCTGGCTTTGAAACACAATTCAACCAATCTAAGAAGTGTAACGGAAATTTCTGTGACACGTGTTGCAATGAAATTATTCAGGCAAAATATTTCAATCTAATCAAAAAAATTATTTAAAATTTTGCATAATCTCCTCCTATGATTGAAAAATCTACCGTTAGCTTCTAACATGCTGTATATCCCATGTTTGAAAGACTGGACAAGTTTTTGACATCTGTGACAGGATAACTGTTCCACTTGTTTTGAAATCTTGCCATTAATTTTCCGATTATTTTTAGATGTTTTTTTCCGGCAACAAAATTTGATAATCAATGAGCAAAAAATATAAATAAAAAGCAATGCGTATATGTAAATATACATATATATAAACACAAATAATATACAATTATGCATGAACTATGATTAATAAGTTATATTAAAAAAATTACACACTTACACACACTAATGTACAAAAAAAATCTTAAAAAATGTACTAAGAAATCGTATTAAAAATAATAGCAAGATTTGATACAGACAGATACGTTTTACCCTGAAACTTTCTCCTGATGAGTTAGAAATGTGAAAATACTCCCGTATGCTATTGCCATCGACAATGGACTCATGCTACCAAATAATTTCATTGTCTATTAGTTTAATTAAATGTATTATATCAACAATTTTGCGTCGGACTAGTAGATAGTAAATAAACATACATGTTCCAGTCGATAATTTCATTTTGTTTGATGAATATCCTTGAAACAAGTACATAAAATTATTAACCGCACCACATAAGCCGTGTGACTAATGTTTATCAGGCTCATGTTGTACTGAAAATTACTCAAGGAAATATTTCAGTCTAATCAAAAATTTTTATTCAAACCTCATCTAATGATTGAAAATGTTTCCCTTAATTTTTCACATGCTTTCAATCCTACACTTGAAAGTTTGGACAAATCTTTGAGTTCCATGAAAGGATAATTATTCCAAATTTTTAAAATCTTGCTGTAAATTCCCTAGTTGTTTTTGGAATTGATTCTTCTGTAAAATAAATCTTGAGTATAAATCACAGGTTTTCAAGTGGGTTCAAATCGGCTGAATTACTAAAACATTTTGACCCCCACAATAATAAAATTAAATTTGCAATGATTAACACCATGCTTCACTTTGGAGTATAATGTGTAGCGCCATATTGCATGCAGACCATTTCGTTATTTCTTAGGAGCAAGAATTTATTTTCCAGAGCATCTAAATATATGAGAAAAGACGCCCCAACCACCGGCCAACCCGAAAATTTGTGGCCGGCAGAAGCCCGAAGGCATCTACCGGCCACAAATATTAGGTAAATTCACATTTTAATGCTCATAATAATGTCAGGCCCTTGTGGAACAATATTCAATGTTGTTACACCTCTTGCACAAGTACCGCCAGCAACCATGATTTTAATAGAGAATTTTGGAATGTATGATTTGGGTACTTCACCATTATTTATTTATTTTTGTTTTGACATTTCGTACTTATTTCTAGCTAAGTTTCATCAGCAAATAAGATGTAGGTTTTTTACTCCTCCGCTTGGTCCAGAAAACAAATATTCTTGAATTTTCATTCATTTACCAAATTTAACGTTTTATGTCACATTTTTTTTTTTAATCATAATGGACAAATTGGACTTTTTTCAGGATTTTGCACCCCAGTTAGGAAATTTAATGTAACTGTTAATTGCAGTATGGTTGATATTCTCGCCTATTTCTTCATTCCTTTTCGCATTGTTTAATAGACTCGTCTGTTTCCGAAGAGATCCATAAAAATTTCTGTAACATTTATTAATTGATCCTTTATCGGCATATGTAAGCTTTGTTATCCTCGCTGTCCTCTTTTTATCATTAAAATTTGTTTTATTTTTATATTTTAAAACAATGTTTTTGTGAAGTCTAACATTTCTCGAACTTAATACCTTGCATTTTTAAGTGCTTATATTTGAGATGTTTTACATCCTTTTGATCAACGAAATTCAGGAGGCATTTTTTAGGTTAGCTGAAAAATAACTATTTCAGATTAGATAAAAATAAATAATAACAGTATTATATACATCCCAGACTATCGCTGCACTGTTAAAAATTTCAGTTCAAATTTAAACCACTATATGGAGTAAAGTTATAAGCTATACTATCATTTGGTTCAATCTCACATTTTAGTTTTCTACTTCTTTTGATTGAATTTCAGTAACACCAAAACGTGGAGCTACCGAACATCCACTCACAAGGGAAACGTTTCGGTTTACATGCGATTTTAATTCCTTTTGTATTCAGAAGATGGCGCCACTAGCGCACGGAAAAATATCGGCTGTAAGCCGGAGAATGAAAATAAAATTTGTAAAAAGAGATCACGTAGGATTATGTCATTTAAAATACCAACATTCATTACAAGAAAAAAGAGTTCTTGTTTCAACTTAACACTAACCAGACGTTACTATAAGAAAATCTATTAAAGTATATCCTTTTATGAAGAGAGACAAATCTATAAAATCTAGGAATATGAATCTGTAAAATGTTTTTTGAAACCAAATCCAACTTAAATTAAGAAGCGTTGTCGAAAACACAGGGTGAAGTGCAAATTTTGTGCAACAAGTCACACTTGGGTCAAGATCAGACCCTAGAAAATTTAGCCCTTTCTATAAAAAACGACGAAACAGAATTAACGGGCAAGAAATCATGGCACAATACCTGCGTCTTAGAAAGAGGAGAACGTCTTCAGTTTGATCCCTGCCTCAATCGAATGTTTTTTTTTTTTTTTTTTTTTTTTTTTTTAACAGAATACCAATATTTGTTTCAACATAAAATTACCAAATCATGGTAAAAGTTTAAACCATCGGCTAGTTGAAGCTACTTCAGTACCAAGTTTTGGTACAAACTAACAACCAAACTTTTAACAGTGTAATTCGCACGGATAACGGTTGTTCGGGAAAGGTAATCAGCAGATTATTTTAGACTGTCTCATCGAAAATATATTGCTCAGAGTTCAATGGAACTTATTAGTATGGAGGAAATATCTTTAAATTTCTTTGTCAAATTTCTTTTTCGATAAATGGAACATCAGACGAAAAACTATAATTGACTTAGTTTCAAATTAAGAAAGTGTTCACCGATTTTGGAAATCCTAACCTACTATTTTCCATCAAATCTGGTCACAAATTTCGTCAGATTTTCAAATTAATCGCCATTACCATTAAGGACTATTATTTGTTTTGATTTAATGGAAAACTAAATAATCTGCTCCTAAAATTTTTAACTACTTTTGTAAAAGAAAAAATTAAGATATAAATATACCTGTAATGTAAAATCTACTCGTTGCATAAGAAATCTCAATGCAAAATCGACTTTATATAATGTTAATAATGTTAATCTTTTCATAAAATTTAAAGATTTATTACCTAAAAGTTTATGTTAACGTTTCTCAAAATCGATATTTTTTGCAATAACATTTACCGAAAATATTTTAAACTAATAGTCATACATTAATGGCACCTACAACCATTTTCCTTGAGATGAGAAATGTTACACTATTAGATATTTAGGTGGGAAATATCGCTTTCGAAATGACTGTGGCTCATAAGGATTGACAAATTATCTTAAAGTTTGAAGAGTATTTCGGAAAATATTCACGATAAACAGACGCAAAAGTCTAATAGCAGTGTAAATGTTCTTAATACTTTCGTTGTTGCAATTCATGATAAATAAGGGGGACATAATTTAGCTTAAGAGCTGTGTTAACTGTTATATATTTTTAAATATTTTACTGAATTATGCGATATTTTATAATTTATTACCTTTATTATGTCCTTTCATATAATGTTATACAGAAATTTATTAAACGAAGGTAGCAACTGGTTTAAAAAACAATATTTATTGCAAAATTTATTTATTATTCTTTTTATATTTTATGGCCATTTAAAAATTACCAAAATTTTTTTGGAATTTCGCGATTTTTTATTGCTAATAGATCTGTTTATATAGTTTCAATCCGTTTTACCTTTCGGATGCCGATAACTTTTCATAGAAAAATTTGCCTATATTAATCCTACAAAACTGCCGAAAAAACTTATAAAAATTCTTTTAAAAATACCAGTATCGAAAATTGGAACAGTTAGCTGATCTAAAAAAACATTCTTAGTGAATCTTACCATTAAATTCCGCTGGGCAAAAATCTTTTACAACTAGTGGATACGCAGATCATGAGCCTCCGTGTAAAATCGGCATTGTTCATTACTGAGCAGATCATTTTTATTGATTCCATATTGTTCAAAATATTTATTAATATATATATATATATATATATATATATATATAAATGATTAACACGCTACAAAAGCAAATACGTTTTTGTGGGAGGCTGCCACACACCTCAACCCCTCATTGTACCTATTATATACCTTTATTTCGTAAATATTTGTACAAAATTTGATCTTAATTCATTGCATAATGTACAGGAATATTTTTGCTCAGCAATGTAAATTAATTACCAATTCTATGTCTACATTTTCTAATGAAACCAAACATTTAAACATTCTAATAACATACGTTTATTTCAAAATGTTTAATAGTGTGTAACTATGGTAAAATATACTTATAATAAATATTTAGTAGTACAAAATTAATTTTTTGTGTGTCCCTGTACAACTGCCACAAACAATACGTAAACCAATATATATATATATATATATATATATATTAAATTAAATTAAATTAAATATAAATGACAAAAATTAATTTGTATAAAAAAGGTGCTCAAAGCAGCACAAAATTGTATACAAAAATAATAATATATTCAAATAATGATAAATGATGACATGAAAGTGAAATGTAACAAACAACAAGAAAACTTATTAAACAATGTTAATAAACAAGAAAATTAGTTAAAGTTAAACTCTATTTTAGCCAGAAAATTAAATTATACTGTGCCAATCTCCTCAGCAGGTGGGAACACAGCTATTAATAAATACGTAGTACTAGCAGGTTTCAAAAGATATGCAGGCTAGCATACTCCAAATATATTTCAAACTGAATAGTAGTGAAAAACTTAAAATTGTAGAGCAATATTTCAATTTTTTGAAAATTAAATATTGAAATTTGAAAATCATAAAACTGTAAAAAATTGTAAAAAAGTATTTCCATTTATTGAAATTGAATATTGAAATTTAAAAATCCTCTTTTACAGCCACCTGAAACCAAAGATCTGTTTATAATAAAGCTTATTTATATAGATTTTTATATGAAAATGCTAACGTTCATTTTTTAAATTTCTGTTGATAAATTAAGTAACAAAAAAATATAACAGACATTGAAAATATAATTTTTTTAATTTTAACTTAGAATTTCTGTTAATTCAGAAAAACTCTGAAAAACATTTCCGTAAATTTACAGAAATGTTTTACAGTGTAAACAAAATTTTTGCTATTTTAATACTACTGTTATATATAAATTTATCGATTTCACAATCACTCTTTCAAAAAAAAAAAAAAAATCTCATTATGCACAAATATATACGAAATTTTATTCCTTATACATATTAAAAATTATGAAAAGACTATAGATCTGATACAACAAAAGACTTGACTTTGATCAGCCAATCGATCTGCCATGTTTGGGCAATCTATTAAATATGACACCATTAATCTCTGCAGATTATTTCAGGGGTTCTTTGCATGGTACTTTAAAGATGAATGAAAATATTTTCTCAAAATTTTATGTAAAAGAAGTTTCTGATGCTGGTAGAAATATATTACTTTATACGGCGATCGAGAAGTCTTTGAACAAACGTCAAGACATTTTTATTCATTGTCCAGTCTCTCTCAATTCAGAGTCTTTAGAAAAAAACACGCCACCTACTGAGCGATTGATCCCCAAATGTAATCAACACGAGTTTGCATCAAAGTCTAACTATATTCCAAGTTGGCTCAAATTCCATTGACAAGTCCATGCGATACAGCGTCCACAAAATTTATTGTACACATATAGAGACATACAAACAGACGTATGGACAGAAATTTTCTATGAATGATTAATCATATTCAGGAAACGTCAAAACGTGTAAATGTATTGAAAACTGGAGGTCTAAAAATTTTATGTATCCAATGCTTTTTTCTGATGTATATAAAAGAAAGTGTAAAAGAGAAAGAAAACTAATTAAAAAATTCTGTTCTACACAAAGAATTTTATATCATGGTTAAATTACTAAATCTGGTTATTATTAAAAATGGTGGCTTGCTTTAAGCGTAACGTTCCCCTAGCGTAAGAGGTTGTGTTGGAGGATAGTGGAATAGAAGATCTTGTGCCCTTAGCGTAAGAAAGAATGGTGATAGTAAAATAGCTAATTCTCCAGAGAGAGAATAAAAAAAGATACATTTTACGACTATATAATTGAGCAATGGCTGGAATATCCTAGAATTCCTCTAGACTTGTAAAATGGGCAAAGACATCGCACTAACAATTGAAACAGTGCGCTGAAAAGGAAAACCCCTCATATTTATTTTGTAATAAATAAGCTTAAACAAGATATGTAGGACATACAGATTAAATAAGATGCGCAGATATGCTTGGTCAACAGACTAAAAGAAAAAATATATTTTCTGATGTTGACAAAAAAATAAAAACAATATTCAGTAAATTCGAAGAAGATGGAGATTTGGGAATATGTTCTCAAAAGCAGTTGCATACATATAGAAGTCACACTGAAAGGATAACAGAGAATCTATCATTTTTTTTAAAATATATATATAATTATTAACTTGGCAACGAAGAATACTTTTGTAACTTGTGTAACATGACAATGATTTTTTTTTTTTTTTTTTTTTTTTTTTTTTTTTTTAAATATGTAACATGCCTTCTTCTCTCTCTCTCTCTCACACACACACACACAACATACACCAGGAAAGTACTGTAGTCATGAAAAAATTCCAACTTTGAGATTTTGGTGTTTCTATGCGTTTTTAGGTTCATTCAGTTCATTTCTGCTAATTTTAAGGTGATGTACGCATGTATGTGTGTACGTATGTGTATATATGTGTGTATGCGTGTATGTATGTGAGTGAACACAATAGCACCTAAAACCTTTGTTTGAGTGAGCTGAAATTTAATACGTATGTTATAGCTCCCCGTAGAACGAACTGTATGGATTTTAGCGAATCTAGCATTTAAAGATTTTTTTACAGGGATACAAAGAAAATTTCTTTATCTGACCTATAGTTCCAAACTTTTTAATGTCCGATAATGTCTAAACGCCTTATTCGATTGAGCTGAAATTTTATAGATCACCGTCGCACGAACAATAAGATTTTGATGATCTAGTGTCCTTTAGAGACACAAAGAAAAATTCTTTATCATTATGGCCTTTGTGTCCAAACTTTTACTTCTCGATCATAATAGTAAGGTAAATATTCTAATTGTGACAAAAATCCGGTTTTGAGATTTTTGTTACGGTTACATGCGTATGATATGTGTATGCATGTGTGTGCACATGTACGTATGTGATTGAACACGATAGCGCCTAATCGATTCTGTTTGATTGAGCTAAAAGTTCGCACGTATGTTATAGTTCCCTGTAGCACAAACTGTATGGATTTTAGTGAATCTAGCATTTAAAGATTTTTTTACAGGAACACAAAGAACATTTCTTTATGATTATGACTTATGGGCCCAAACATTTTAAAGTGCGATAATGTCTAATCGCTTTATTCGATTGAACTGAAAATTTGTTTATATATATTGCAGATCATCTTCACACGAACTGTATAATTTTTGTGATTACAGCACTTATAGATTTTTAAAGGACACAACTAAAAGTTTCTTACCAGTATGACGTATAGGCTTGAAATATTTGAAGTGCAAATGCGGTAAATTAAAAAATATACATTTCGGAAATTTTTTTCAAACTTTTTATTATAACTTTCTTATTCGTTTACTTAACGACTTCTCTTATTTCTCTTTGTTTATATAACTATTAATTACTTAACGTTTAGAAAGTCGAATAGAGTCACTCTAGATTTTTTATTGCATGTAATGAGACAACGAAAGACGTTTCTACAGATTCAAAAAATTCCTATTTTGTGCAAGGTTACTTTTGAAACACAATACCAGTACTAAGTCTGGATATATTGTGAAGAAAATTTGAAGCGTTCCTACTTTTTCATTTTTTTATTTTATCTTAATTTATTACAGATTTACGCTAAAGACACCTCGAATTTAATTTAATGCTTTTAATGGATTTAATACAGAGGCCTTTTAATGGAACACTTTGTTGCTTTTCACAAAGCTTTCAAAGCTTTAGATGAATCATTACCATTTTAATTGTCGTATTCTTATATTTTGTCTTAACCCCTTTTATGTATCTGTTTCGCCCTCTGCAATATGAATCTCGTGAATTATCTGAAAATTCTCCTCCATATAAGTATAAAAAACAATTGAATCTTTCTCATTTTGCACTGGAACAATTCTCTCTTCGACTTAATCTATTTTAACAATGCCATATTTTTATATTTTTTCATAATCTTCTGGTGTTTTCAGAGGTGGCTTGTCCTTGTTATCCTTAATATTTACAATAAATGAATTATACTGCTCTCTTGTAAATATTTGATGATTTTTACACTTTTGCGATTTAAGTATGTCTAAATTATCGTTAAAACGGGACTTCATTACGCTATTGCCAGATTTGGAGACACTTTTATTCAATAAGCACCACTAAATTTTACTTGTAACGGTTGCATAATCACTTCGAAGATTAATTATCTATTATGTATAGATCAAAATTATTGTTATTATTGAATAAAAAGCCCTGGTAACACTGCATCATCGCTTTTAAATCATCATCTATTGTGTTTTAAAATGCATTAAAAAAAATTAAAATCTTAAAAGAATAATGCACACATCAATTTCCCAAAATCTGAGAAAGAAAGTAATATAAAACTGGCAACTAAGTAAAAGAATACATATCGTCGAACATAAAACGTTTGTGATTGTCTGCACTTAAAATAAATGAAACCGATATTGTGTATTTGTTGCCAGAAGAAAAAAATAATTTACGCAAGAAAAAATACTACGCATTGGTAAGAGAAATCTTTAGCTAAACGAGTTGAAAATTACTACATTGAACATTCTTTGGCATTTAATAATAAAAAGCAGTCAATAAAAAAAAAAATTCTAAAAAACTTTTTACTTTAACTAAATTTCTTTGGCAATTATTAATAACCGGTCAATGTGACACATTCTCATAAAGCATTCACTCTGCTTTGCTTACTGATTATTAACCCTCCCCCCCATTCCCGCTGTTCAATGTCTTTTTCTAGTCAATTTTGCTCTTTTATTACTTCCGGTGTGAGCGTGTGTTTTTTTTTTTCTTTTTTTTTTTTTTTTTTTTTTTTAACACACTTAACATTGTGAGTTTTTTTGCTTTTCTTCCCATGCTATTTGTATGGGGTTTCTAGCTTTTTCCCCCTCTTTTCCTACATTCTAAAGTGGCGGTGGTAACTATTAATAATGACCAAATGATTACATTGGCCGTAACCTATATATTAGTTTAACATAAAATATTTCCTTGTTCAAACAAATGGTTTTATTAAAAGAAAGTACAGCTATTTGTTCCTAACTTTAATAAAATTATATATTGAAAATATTGTACAATATTAAATTACGAAAAACGTATTAATTTAATGTATTCGATATTTATCGATCATAGAATTTTAATCGCTTGAAGGAAATATACATAATATACTATACGTATTAAAAAACACTCATACGTTTGTTTATGTTCTTGATAAAGTACAGTTAATTTACAAAAAGCGTTTGTATTTGTGTATAGGAAGAATCATATTTAACAATGCCAACATGGGAAAATTTGTTTTTGAGTGTGGGAGAAAAAGATAATTTCTATAATTTCATTTCACATACCAGGCATTCAATTAACTTTCTAAGTAATATGAATAGATATAATTTGATTTAAATATTTAATTAATTAATATAATTAATACGTTTTTAAGTAATACAACACCTTTTAGCCTTAATTAATAGTATTATTACCTTACACCTATTATTATTAATTATTTGTTCGCATTTAAATATACATCCCTCACTATTTACTCTATTAACCGTTTTGCTTTCTCGGCATTAGTTACCATGACAAAACTTACCATCTAAAAAGCAGTCACAATTTACAAAAAAAAAAAAGGGAAAAAAAAAAAAAAAAACGAAATAAGGCAAAACACAAAATCTGAATGGTTTTGTACTTAAAATACTAATAAAAACTATTTACAACTACAATTAATATAATAATCGCTGTTTTCAATAACTACAAATCAATATTAAGTAATTTTTAAAACCTTTTTTAATGATTTCAGAAACCTAAATTATAAATACAGAAAAAAAAATTATTTGTTTAAAGATACAATATATATTTGTTTTACAATTCAAATTTTCACATGCAGCGTACGGTGAAATTAAAAATCAGACAACACAAAACTAAACATAATATTCCAAGGCAGCCTAGAAACAAAAAACAAGAAACGAACAAACTTCACAATCACAAACCCAAATATAACAGCGAGGAAAATTTGTGAGAACAGACCTCTAACCAAATAATATACTTAGTATTAAAAATTTTAATTGTTTTAAATTTAATCTTATAAAAAGAGAAACTCTCTAAAATTTGATTACTGCAGTCAGAAAGCGGCAACTGACGACCACCACGTGCAATTTTAATTCCAATATTTACGCAAAATGGATTAGTTCAATTTTTATTCAATTTATATACCGAAATCGACGTCCACATTTCTTTACTTTTTTTGTAGATACGTCTACTTTGAAACTTTCATATATCCTCAGCATTTTTGAACCGAAGATCTACGTCCAGATTTAGTCTATAAATATAATTCGGACGCGATAGATAAGATATGAACGTAATATGAACGTATGTTCTGTGTGGGATCCTTAATACTCTGACCACCAGGCGAATTGTTATCCAAATCCCCATCACGCCACGGACGCTGCTTAGAAGCGCTGGTATTGCGGTACAGCAATGCATTTTTATGTTTACATGTTTCAATAAAATCCATTTAAATGCCTTAATGATACAAGTATAATCCTTTAATGAATAAAAATTAATTAAATTTTCAGTATATTTTTTCTATTTACTTAAAACAATGTAATTTCTTAAGTTTTTTTTATCATATTTCATGCTGCCAGCCATCGATGGTTGACGCTGCCTAAATGGAAAGTTCAGTGTCAGCCACCGATGGCTGACGTGGTACAAAACGTGTTAAGCATAAAATATACTCTTCACTACACATATATTTGAACTTTTCTTTACTTCACGCAATAACAGAAAAATAAATAAATAAATTAATGTTTATGAGTGGCGATATTTTAAAATGTTAACAATTAAACTAAATAAATGAAACTTGGTTTGATGGTATAAAAATATATCTTATTAACAAGGAGAAAAATAATGAATATATATATATATATTTTAAATGATTTTTTTTTTTTCAAAAATCTCTTTTATCATTTGTTAAGTGATTTGTAAGTCATATTGTTTATTTCCTTTTTGAAGACATTTTATACCTCTTCCAAATTTACCAGTTACATATGCCAAGATTATATCTGCTAAAATATTTGCATCTAAAATAAATGGCGTTCTTCATAAGGCATCTATTTTTTAGTAGTATAAACATTAACAGGTCTGTATGCATCAGAGAAACATGACAGTGCAACTTCTCACAGGTAACAAATTATGCATAAATATATGAAGAGATAAGTATACATATCAAACAAGTGGTACCTAAATACACCTTAAAAATATACATTTATTAAAAAACGTTCTCATAAAATAAATAACGTATTTTCTTGTTTTATAGGGAAAAAAGTTATAAAATATTTATAAATGTTTTTCTTACATTTAAGGTTGTATATATATTTTAAAAGAATCATTTATTTTTTCACAGTTTGTAAGTTTTGTCACATATGTATTATAAGATTTTGATGATTAGTTCGTTACACAAATGTAAGAATAAATATCGTTTAATCGTTTAATACAGAAAAAAAAAATGTCGATTTTTATAGTTTTTGGAGCATTGCTAAAATGCAGTATTAAGTGATTTAACGTAAAAGAAAAAGTTGAAATCTTTAAAAACAAATAATGAAAAGTTATGTAACTTTGAGGAATATTTGTGTGTATGGGGTTCAGTTTTAAGAGATGATATTTAAAATAATAATATTAATAATAATAATAATAATAATAATAATATCTATAGCATATTTAATGTGCATGATCAAGAAAAAAAAATAATTTCCATTTTTGAAAATCTTAAACAATGTAAGAAATTATTCAAAAAATTCATGGGAATTTCAGAGTGCTTTATACCTTGAATTTTCGCCCTGATAAGTTAATGTAAAAACATCGGACTGGTTCAATGTTCATAAAGTATACAGTGATTTAGTGCAAATTGTTAATTTTTTCAGTTAAATGTTATGAGAAAAAGCACATTTTTTTTTTTTTTTTTTTTTTTTAATACTTTTGAGAAACGTGTGTATGTATCTTAATTATGGATTACAATAAAAAATATTGATGAAATAAAAGGGTATATAATCTTTAATGCACAAATTCGCCAAAAAAATGACAAGCACTTTTTCAACTCTTGTTAATAGTTAAAAGTAAATACTTACTTAAGTGTTTTTGAAAAATTGTGGAAAAACAGATGAGAATTGCCAAAACGTGTTCATAAATGTTGAGTGATAATTCAAAATATCTGTTTCTTTAATGCGACATTTTTTAAAACACAAAATTTTCCTTCGATTATCGTTTTTATGGTATTATTTGCTTCAGAATCCAAGTAAGACTAAAACTATCTTCTGTAATGCACGCTATGTTAAAATTTTTTACTGCATTAAATAAGTAAAAGAAAACAAAATAAAATATTATTCGTATCGTTTTAAATATTTGATATAATAAATAACCAGTATTTCTCTTAAAACTTAATGCATGGTAAATATGAAATTTGTGGCTTTAAAATTTAATATTTATTCCCATAAAGACTTAATTTATCAAAAAAAATGAAACATGTAAAATTAATTTTGTAATGAAGATGCTAAATTTTGAATACTAATATTAAAACGTTATCGCCAATTGATAAAAATAAATATATATTTTAACGTAATTTTACAATCATGGATTAAAAGTATTAAATGAAAAATTGACTGTTGCTAATTGAGCTTCATAATATAGTATAACTCTAAATGCAATTGCGTTTTTCGAAAAACATTATATTTGTATAGATTAATAACAGTTCTTATCAGAGTTGACTAACTGTCCAAGGCTCTGTATACTTCCAGGTAATTTGTTTATTTCCGAGGAAAAAAATTATAATAATAACTGAATCTCTATATGGTACAATTTCAACATTTCTTTTTATGTGTGTGCCACCGATAAGAATATATATTCAGGGAATGAATTGTACAAAAATTCACTTAACTTACCATTAAACTGAAAATATTATTTCTGTAATTGTTTTTCCCTATATTATTTCTTCTAATAAACTGAATATCAGAACAAATTTGTCTCAACACTCGTACAGTTTTATTAAGCAATGATTTACAAAAAATTAGCTGTAATATTCTAGAAAAAAAAATCACATGATTAAAAAGGACACAAGTAGTTTTTTTTTTTTTTTTTTTTTTTTTATATATATATATACTTTATTTAAATTCATCTACTATTAATTAAAAGAAATCCGAAATGGGACGTTTTATTAAAAGCAACTATTTCATTCTAAATATCTATATATAGAATTAAAACATTCTTCCAATAAATGCCCATTTTATTTCACTGATCTTTTAATTTACTGGATTAATACCAATATCTGTAAAAGTGATTGACAATCAAATTACCGTGAAAAGTTTTAAAATATAGGAAAAAGGAAATAATACATCATTTAAAAACCAAATGTTTAAATTCTGTAAATTATATTGAATTGTGTCTTAAAGAATTGTGAAAATTCTCCGAAGATTTGCGGGTGTACTTTGAGTATATTGATTTATGTTAGAATAAATTTAACTCATATTTCCTTTTCTAACTAATATACATATTATTGGTGAAAGAGAATCTTTTACTCATTATTTTTCATTGTTAAATGCAATTATATTTATTCGTTATGGCATGCAAAGACCTGTTTAATGCTAATGCATATATATTATTTTTCTCCTGCCAAATTACTATAAGAATTTTTTTTCTATACATTTGAAAAAATACAATTATAGTTTATTTTTATTAAAATTTTATTTATCTATTTAGTTAGATAGTTAATTTCTCACCATAAGATAATAAATTGTTTAAAAAATTTCTTCTGTTAGATCTAGTACATATATTAATACTGTGTTAAACAAATTATTATTATTATTATTATTATTATTTTATTTTATTTTAATTTTTACATTTCTTTATTTTCTAAAAGACTACTGAGAGAAATGACCTCGAAAATTAGATTATTATTATTATTATTATTATTATTATTATTATTATTATATTATTATTATTATGCCATTTTATCTTTCGCATAAAACCATTTTCCCTTTCTTTGAATGAAACAATCTAATATTATGTATAAGCACGAACATAATATTATAAATAAATAATTGGTTTATTTGAAACATGAAAACTACAGTAAATAAAGGGGGTTATCGTAGTTGAAAAAAAAAAAGTTGCTTATTTATTATTTTTTTAAATAACACTTTTATATACCATATTTTGTTTAATAACTGATATAGAAAATAAAAGTCAAAAATAAATAAAATCTGTTAAACCTTATTTTACTTTATATTTTACTTTGTTTTATATTTTATTTTTCGAAACCGAAACTAAAAGAATGTGGCAAGTTGTTTTCAAAAACCGTTAAAGCAAAATGTACTAGTTAACACACACACACACACAAAAAAAAAAAGAAAGGTATTCACAAAAAATATCCAGAACTTCACACAATTTTTCTTCCAAAACTTTTATGAAATAATGAATAGGTTCTACGAAAAAAAAATGTTTTAGGATTTCAGTTAATTTAATATAATAATAAAAAAAAATTTGAAAAATACATAGAAAGTTGACAGACTTTTATAGCATCGATCAAAATTTAGGGGCAAATTGTATCAATAATTATTAAGTTTAAGAATTTCTACAATAACCATACACATAAAAAAAAAAAAAGAAAAAAAATCAGCATTCTAACATAAGATTCTCAGACGTATATATAAACTAAGTTGTTGACGAGCAAATTAAAATAAAGATGCATTTCTTTATTTTCGACATAATTTTTAATACTCGCTATTTTTTCTCCATCGCTGAATACAATTCAGTAAAATGAATATTTCCTACAGAGAACTCATACACAAGTTTTGGAATATCGTATATATATATATCATCTTTTTTAACTTGTTATATCCTCGAAGCATTTTGTGATACAATGTTGATGATTGTAAATATTGCAATTAAAATGTTCGGTACATTTGAATATGTGGACACTTATTTTTAAATGTATACTGCGTACATTTTTTTTTTTTTTTTTTTGTAAATTATGTTTTAAAGTGTTAAATCATTCTAGATTAGCGATTGCGAATTGGAAAAAAAATTAGCTTTATGAAAACATTCATTTATAAGTGGCAGTATTCTTTGTTTCAATCAATTAAACCACTAGAAGCTTTTGATGTTAAATAAGATAGACATCACTTCTTTCTTATGGAAATAATGACTTTAGTTACGCTTTTTTTTTCTCATCAGGAAATATATGATCAAATACATAAGATCCTTGTATACAGTTTAACACTTTCCAGAAAAAAGATGTGTTCTAAAACAAGAAAAATAACAGCAACTACAACAAAAAGAGAGAACATAGTATCGTTGTATATTTTCTCAACATTTTTTTCAAAAAACAATAGTAAGGATTTTTAATATAATTGGATACTAACAAAAGATAAAGTTGTTACATTTTTAAATAATCTTCATTAAGAAAATATCCCCCACCTCATCCAAAAATATTCTACCTCTGAATCCTAATAAAAGTTAAAAAGTTTAAAGATTCCGCTTTTAAAATTTCTTTTAAAAAAGAAAATCGATAATGCTTTGTATTTTATTATATATAGAGATTTCATACAGTTAATGCTGCCAACTGAAATAAAAGCAAAAACTACCATAAACGCCTTCGACGTATGTTAGTGTTTTTTACTGTTAAAAAAGAAAAATCAAAACTATTTCACGAAGGAAAAGACTTTCTAAAAGTATTTTGATTTTACTCAGTTAGAACTTTAGTTTAGTTGTAACTCTTTATTTTACCGTTGATAGGTTTTTCGATAGAGATAGTATGTGCGCTATAAAATTTCAAAAATGTTCTCGTATGATTCCTTTCCTGTGTTTACTGTTAATAAAATCCTTTTTTTTTTTTTTTTAACTTCCTTATACAAAGTATAAGGAACTATAGTAATCCCGATTTGCGAAATGGATATTTTATTTACACAAAAATGAATGAGCCTAAAATGTTGCAAATAAATATGTGCAACTGTTATGATGTCTAGTTGTAGAACTGCAACTTTAGTTTTATTACGAGTTTCCGTTTCAGAGATATAAATGACTTTACACGAATGAATTTACACGTGACGTCTGTATGCAAGTATGTGTTTGTGTATGTGTGTGTGTGAGTGTAACTCGAATAACTCAAAAACGGTTGGACGTAGAATATTGCAAATTGGTATGTAGGTTTGTTATAACATCTAGTTGTGAACCTTTCGTTTTAGACTGTCTATGATATTCTCACGGTTGTATAAGGAAGTCATGTGGTGTTCACATCTGATTATTATTATTATTATTATTATTATTATTATTATTATTATTATTTTGGAGTGTGTCTTTAATGGCGCATTGTACAACTTCATAGATCTTGGAAGAGAATTGTTAAGCAAAATTTGATTTAACAGAAAGACAGACTTATTATTATTTCAGTTATATGACATTTAAAATTAAATCCATAAAAGAACTGAAATATATTAGGCGAAAGTTACACGCTGATGGATGAAAGTTACACTCTGATGGATGAAGATAAACCCTGAATAGAAATAAGTACAATGTAAAAAAAAAAAAATCTCATTAAACTATAAATTATACATATATTCATATAAAAATTCACCCTCTATGGCATGAAAATAAAATTTCCCAAATACTTTTATTAGTACCTTTCAAATATTGCATATCTCACAAGTCTTTCTATTTTGATATAAGGGCTTTTCAAATAATTTACTCAGCAAAATATTTAAATAATCTGAGATGAGTTAGTTAAGATAACTTTTGCAAACCACCATTTTAGAACAGTTATCACATGTGCGGGCTTCTAAAATGTTACTAACAAAACATATGACAGTTCCACAAAATACAGTTATGGAGTCACGCATACTATTTTTAAGAAGTAGTTTATATTATATGTATTGTGAAGAATTGGGTAATTTAGTTTTTAAAGTAATAATATAAATATAAATATAAATTTACTTTCATATAAATTTTAATACAAATTTTAATACAGAAACTGCTATGATGTTTGCCCCCAAATTTCTTTTTAATTATTCTTTTAAATTCATTGCGTGTCATTTTTCAAAGGAAAATTAATATACATATATATATAGAGAGAGAGAGAGAGAATATAGAAAATTTGTCATACTAGAACATAAGGAGAAATTTTAATTTGAAAAACCAACGAAGTTTTTTTTTTTTTTTTTTTTTTTTTTTATGAAACACAAAAATACATTGCATAATACACACACACACACACACACACACATATATATATATATATCTTTTAAAGTTTATTTTATAAATTTGATTTTTTTTCACTGTTGACTTGATTTTAATGACTTTCTAATTTCCAGATCGTACAGTATTTAGTTAAGAATAGTCAGTTTCTAAATATCGATCTGCATACATATGCAGTAATCGAAATATATATTTTTCATACGTTTTTTCTCGATAAAAATAAAACCGTGCATATCAAAAGAATAAAGAAAGTGCACACATAATTTAAATTAATAATGTACTAATTATTGCTTAAGTTAATTAAAAAAAAACTGTGTTATATATTTCTAATATTTTCAGTTTTCATGTAATAATATAATATTCAGTTAAAAGTATCGGTGTTACAGATAATTAATAATCATGGAGCTATGAAATTAACATTTTAAAAATAAATCACTGGGAAATTAAGCAAAATTATAGAGGACTATTAAATGGACCATACATATCAAAATCATATTTTCAAATCTAAATAAGGTTATTTTATGTTTTTATTGAGGTACAAAATATGGATAAATATTGCTGTTTGAAGACGCTTTCGAGTAAAATTCGTAATATTAAAATAAGTTTATAAAGTTCCTAACGTTCAATAACATCTAAACAAACCAATTCAAAAAAAGATGTAATGAAAGACAATAAGAATATGTGTAATTTACGTTTCTCCATATTATAGGTATTTACTAGTACACGTCATAAAACTAAGAATAAAATAGGTTTTTCATAGATTGACAGGCTAAATTAGAGATTAATTAGTCCAAATGATTTGATCTATCAACATTCGGTTCTAAATTATAGTTTTCTTTACTTGAACAATATATATATATATATATATATATTAGGAAGTTCTATGTATAATGTTTTTAGAAAAATAATTTATCAGCATTTATTTATTTTATTTTTAGATACTGTTTAAGACCGTTTAAAACATGACAAAAAACTACACAAGGACATAAATTCCACACTTTAAAAAAAAAAAAAAAAAAAAAAAAAAAACACTTTTTTTACAGCTCCTTTTATATATTTTTTTGTTTCAATTTCTTAAGATATTTTCACATTTTATAATTATTGATTTATATTCGTGGTAAAAAAGTATTTCTCGGGGAAAGTTTAATTAAAGGATATCCACACTTGAAAGATTTAGAAATTTCTTATATAAAGAATATAATTAAACATTTCCGACTGAAAATAAATATTGATAAGTTTTTTTTTTTTTTTTTTTTTCCTAGTTTTAAACGGTAGAAATATTTTTGTAAAAAGTCCATATAAAAGATTCAATTTCTGAAATTTCAGAATTATTTTTCAATTATTATGTATGGTTTGTTACATTATATATATATATATATATATATATTAATATTAATAATAATAAAAGTTCAAATATTAAAGGACAATATGATGATAAATAATTGTTAGTTAGTAACAGTTTAAAATGTTCCGATGTATTTCTGGAAAATAAAAAGGTAATTATGAAAAGTAAATTTCCTATGCACAAATAGAAATAGAAGAATAAAACATCCTTCCAGCAGTATGGAATGGATAGGAAATTGGATAGGAAAATGTATAGGAATATTTATTACTTATTGAAATACTTTTATTTTATTTCCTCAAAACAATGCTCCATTATTTAAAGCTTGCAGTTTATACGATATATATAAATTTTAATTTTAATAATAATAATAAATGTCATGTATATTATAGATTCTTATTTTGTTTTAAAAATTGCTTAGTTAAGAGAATTGTGACATTGCAAATCTTTTTTTTTTTTAATTAACTATTTTTGAATAGGGAAGTTTAGCATGCATAAGCATTTAAATGTATCTTATACTATTAAGTGAGCAATATTTGTATATATGTATATGTATATTTCACTGTTCTCGAAAACGGTAGCTCGGGCAGTCACGTGATTTAACACAAAGGTGCCCTCCGAAGGGTCATTGTGCACATCGAAGTCAGATTTTCGAACTTCTGATTAGTTTTATTTTAATTAATAAAAATATGAAAATAAAACATTCCATTTCTATAATGATGCAGAATGAAGAATTTTAGGAGAGATTTGATTTGTTCATTTGATTTTCATTGATTTGGGTGTATTTTATATTGATCTACAGCTACGTTATGAGGAATTACAAGAGATTTCATTGGTTTATTTGATTTTCAATGATTTGAGTAAATTTTACGTTGAACTAGATCGACGTTATGAAAAATTACGAAAGATTTGAATGGTTTATTTATTTTGATAGATTTGAGTGTATTTTACGTTGAACTAGAGCTACGTTGTGAGTAATTGCAAGAGATTTGATTGGTTTATTGGATTTTCATTGATTTGAGTGTATTTTACGTTGAACTAGAGCTACTTTTTCAGTAATTACGTGAGATTTGATTGGTTCATTTGATTTTATTGATTTGAGTGTGTTTTACGTTGAACTAGAGCTTCGCTTTGAGTAATTACGAGAGATTTGATTCGCTTATTTGATTTTCATTGGTTTGAGGTAGGGGTGTCCAGTGATGTTCTTTTGGTTTTAACATGCGTAATAATGGTTGCTGCAGAGCCAAGTTTCGTGTATTTTCAGATTCACGCATAGCGTGTTAGAGGTGTCCAGTGATGTTTTTTTTTGGTTTTAACATGCGTGATAGTGATTGCCATGGAACCGACTTTCGTGCGTTTTCAGATTCATGCACAGCGAGGTGGGGGTGTCCAGTGATGTTTTTTGGTTTTAACATGCGTGATAGTGATTGCCGTGAAACCGAGTTTCGTGTGTTCTGAGATTCATGCACAGCAAGGAAGAGCTGTCCAGTGTTTTTTTTTTTTTTTTTTTTTTTTTTTTTTTTTTTTTCATGAGCGTGAAGCGTACATACGTGCGTTTTAGTGATTGCTGCGAGAACGACTTACGTGCGTTCTCTGATTCGACCATTCATCGAATAGTGACTTTTACTGTACGAGTAACAGCTTCAACTGTTTCCAGAATATTAGAAAAATTAACATTTCTATTTGACTGTTTTCGAGAATATTCGTTTTAATAATAGTTTTGTTGCAGAGATTCGAGTTCAAAAAATGTTTGATATAGTCAAGGAGATCCCATACTAAAACTGTGAAGAAAATAGTCGCCAATCGAAATATATTTATTTAAACGTTTCAATTATTCAATTGAAAAGAAATCCTTTCAATATTTTGCCCAGCGAAGCGGCCGAAGCCTGCTAGTTTATATTACTTATATAATTTTTTTTTTCGAAAACATTTGAAATTAAAAGAGAATAAATTTCAGAATTTCATTTTATTTTTACTTCCTTATACAAAGTACAGTAGAACCTCGGTCGTTCGTTTTTCACGGGACTCAAGGAAAAAAACGAAAAAAAAAAAAAAAAACCGGAAAAAACGATGGATCAACGATTTTTTCTGTAAAATTACAAAAAAATTGTAATGCAGTAAAAGCGCAGTGCAGTTAAAATTATAATAAATAGCAATTGTGATCAATATCTTTGTAAAAAGAAATATAAAAGTCATAAAAGTTTAGTTTTGCATGTTTAATAAAAACTAGTTACTACTGGTAAATTATACAATTACATACATACCCCCCGTGGCAGAAACACGGCGACACGGCGACAATGTCGCAGAAACAGAAATGATCTGGCAGAAAGATTTTTCTTAAGTCAAATAAATATTGCCATTGTGTTAAAAAACAAAAACAAAAGAGAGAAAGAGAGAAAGAGAGAGATATAAACTCAAAGAATGGTTTATAAACTCTTCTGCAGAACAAGTTTTTGTTTCTGCAGATACTATCGCATCAAACCTGAATAAAGAGAGGAGATAAAGCGGATGTAACTCCCTTGGGTTAGCTTTGATACGGCATGCATTAGCGATTCGTTAAGCGGTGATATGATTCGGTGTATCGACACTTTTCAATGGTAACCTCTTCACATCGGAACTTCATTTTCGTGTCTCCAAACTTTGTTTTCACGCCGCGCCTGCCGCTCGTGTCGTGTGTATTTATTGTACTGCAAAAAGATGTTTTTTCGAAAGAATGTGGCTTTGCGAGCATTTTCCGAATTTCATATTTCATGCATTTTCAGATTCATGCATAAGAAATTAGTTGAATATCGTGATTTTTTTTTTTTTTTTTTTTAATGTATGCGAAGCGTGCATACGTGCGTGGTAGTAAATACACGTAAATTTTTAGAATCTGCATTAATTTTAATGTTTGGTTCAAACTATGCAATACATTTCACAAATATATACAGAAATAAGACTATGGGGAAATTTGTAACGTCTGTAATTATACGCAAAATAAAAATCAAGCTTCAAACCTTGCTTCAAAAAATAGAAAATTAAGAAATTAATCTTAAAAATACTTTATTGATTTTTAGCATTTTAAAAGCAGTAAAAGATCTTAGCAATAAATATTAATGGGTATCTTAAGTTATAAAATTGGTAACTTTTCTAATTTTTTTCTTTACTAATCATTAATTATTTTAATTGTGATTAAAATTCTTAGTTTGAAATTTTGTTGTTTAAGCATATGAAGTCGTTAAAAAATATATTAATTTATTTTACAAAAATACTCTAATCATTAGTTTCTACAGCTTAGTCATTTCATTTTTTAAACATTTGAATTTTTAAAAAAAATGTTTATTTTTTTAATTGAAATATTGCAAATTAAATAGTTATTTTGAATAAAAATCAAACCAAAGGTTTTGTTGTATATATATATATATATATATATATATATATATATATATATATATATATATATTTGTAAGCAATAGAAATTTTATCTAATAGTAGTTGTTTTGAATAAATACTAATTAAACAGCAATTGCTTTTATTTATTTATTTTTATTTACTTATTCGTATAGATATCGATATCAAATATTATTTTTAATTGATTTCTATTTATTTAATTCATCTGTAATCATTATTTTCAATTATAGATTTAATCCATGAAATCTGTTGCATTTCCCATTTCAACATTTCTTTAAAAATTAAATTTTTCACTTTCTTCAATCTTTATGAAAATATTTCGACTATGCTTTGTCTATAATTATGTTACTTAGATTTTGTATTCTGTTTTACTTTATGTATTTAAATGATGGTATAATTATACATCTGAATTCTTTAATGTCAAATCACATTTTTTAGATTTCAAATACAGATCTTTATGCTATTTGTATATAATATAAAAAGTGAATCCTGTGTATTAGAATGATATCTTGTATCTCTCTAATAATCTCAAAAAACTATAAATGTTGTAAATTATTTATATTTCATTATGATATTCAGTATTCTATATTAATTTTTACTTTTAATTTGTTGTATTTTAATTTTGAGTCCTGTATTATATTTTATGTTGTTTGGTTTGCACGTTATGAAATAAGTGCATTTGTGCATTTAAATATATATATTTAATATAAAAAAAGTAATAAAATTTTAAAAGTATTTGCAACATTTGTTTATTTTAGACATTTCATGATATAAATGCCTTAAAAAAATTTGCAGATTATTTTTGATGTGTTACTGCATTTTATGATTTGAATTCATTGAATATTTTATAAACAATATTGTATATTAATGTGAACAAAAAATCTGAAGCAATTAAGACCAATAGATTTATTTTCATCTTTCTTAAAAAAAAAAAAAAATATTTTCTTGCAATAGTGCAGATATATGCATTTGTGCCTAGTTAAAATTTAATACATTGGTCATACTGAATATTATTTACTATTTAAAAATTAATTTTGTCTATATTAAAAAATCAAATAGATATCTATAATTAGTACTGGTTATCCAGGACATTTAATGGACATTCTTTACATATTTTGTACTTTTTAGGGATCATTTGGATGCAATTTAGATGTCTAATGCATATCAGAAGCTGCATGGTTTAACAAATCATCTATATATTAATAGGCAAGCATAAAATTTGTTGTCCCTTTTTAACATATTAATTATGGGAGTAGAGGGTTGAAAATGGTATCTTTCGAAAGGTATGGTTAGCCGGAAGGTGCGAATACAAATATTATTTTCTTACGATGTCAAGAAGGTATTTAAAAATACATTTATTTTTTATGCATTTTCCCCCATTTTTCCCTTTTATACACGTATTCCTTCACATTAAAAAATACCTAAAAGTAGAAAGTTGTTAAATCTGGCAATTTCATAAAGCTCAAATAAAACCATAGACACAGTAATTTGTATAATGTAGCATCACTATACGCAAGCGAAGTGATGACGTCACTGTCTTTCCATGGAGCCATGTAAAAGATTTTCTACGTTAATTGTCCATTGAATTTTTTGTAAAAAATTATTAAAAAATAACGGAAATTATCTGCCGATTTTAATTCCGATATTTGGGTATAGTTATATAAGTTACTGTCTACATGTGTTTGATTGAGTTATTTTTTCTGTAAAATTGATAAAATTTTAATTTAAAATCATAAAACTCCAGGAAAAAAAAAAAATGGCAAACTTCCAGTTTCGAATGTAAACATAAACATTTCATTTCAAAGGGTGATATTTAAACAATAAATATTGAACTAATATATTAAATAAAAGGAAAATGGATTTGTTACTAACTGCTGCATGTATAAGTAGACGATACGGAAAAAATTCAGATTTCCGTTTTTTGCTGAATTTACATGTTTGGAGCTTTCTTTACGTTTCAATTAACTGAAATTGGCTACTTATTTTTTAAAAAAGTGTCTTTATTGCTAGCTTTTGTGGGTAGAAGAAGCAAGTAGAAGATTCATAAAAACTTTTGATTTCCGGTTTTCGATGAATTTACACGTTTTGAGATTTCCTTGCATTTTAATTAAGTGAAATTAGTGAAATTGACTACTTTTTTTTATTTTTTAAAAAGTGGATTTATTATTCTTTCCTCTGCATATATAAGTAGAAAATATAAGATTCAGAAATGTTTTAGATTTTCGGTTTTCGATAAAGTTACACGTTTTGAAATTTCCCGAACTCAATTCGACCATTTTTGAAAAATATCTTTTTTTTTTTTTTTTTTTTTTTTTTTTTTGTTCAAACACTGTACTTTATGAACCAATCGAATTAATTTAACAGAATTTGATACTTGGTTGGACCTTGGTCTGACATGGTACCTATTAGCGTCTGGGCTGTATCACACAACAAGGGGCGTTTTCACGTTGCGATTTTCTCTCATTTCAGGAAAGGCTAACATCTACAGAGAGAAATAGTTATATTAAGTAAAACTCTGCTGATTCAGTTAGAGTGAATATTGGCAAACAATTGCCGGAGCTGTGTTGCAATTGCATTCCGTTTAGGACAAGGCAATAACTTCGCTTTGCCTCGCTTTGCAAAAAAAATGGTCGAGTTTCGACCACTGGGCGATACTAGTAAATATTAAATGCCTTTTAAAAGCACATTTTTTATTACGAACAGACTAATTTACGAAAGATTTCGAATAACAACAGATTATGTAATGCAGTATTATTGTTATATTAGTTAAAAAGTAATAAAAATAATAGAATATTGTGCAGAAGAGTTGAATTTAAATGATTACCACATAAACTACACATACTTGTTTACAAAATTACTTACGCTACTGAAAAAAAAAAGGAACGTTTTCATCTAAAACGAGAAAATAATTTAATACAAAGGCCATTAACAATACAAAATAATAATAATAATTAGTAAATTAAGTAATATTCAAAAATTACCTGCTGAAAAGAAAAAAAAAGAAAAACGTTGCGTGCACTATTTCTAAAGCTTTGAAGTTTATAAAATACCACAATTTTATTTTTCATTATTTAACAGATTATGATAGATATCTATAGATATCAGATAGATATCTATATATTAGATATAGATATTAGAATAGATATCTATAGATCTTATGATAGACATATAGTAATATTATGATAAGACTTGATATAGCATTTTATTACTTTTTCTTTTATAACAGACTTACATTTTATATTAACACTGTTTTTACAATTTGTGAATCCCTGTCGTTTGCCCCAACTGGTATGTGTAGTAACAAGTTAAAGCATTTTGTCTGTATGTATCGAAGTTCTTTAAGGGAAATTCGTATGATGAATTGAGATCTCGTATTTTATTTGTTTGGTTCAGAAATTTCTTGTTTCAAATCGGAAATACCTATTTCTGTTTTTTTTTTTTTTTTTTTTTTTTTTTTCGTTTTCTTTTCTTTTTTATAGAGAAGTAGCTACTCCTTCATATCTTTCAACTAATTTCTTATGGAGGATTTATGGAATCAGCATTTTCTTTTCAAATCAATTTTTATTAAAGAGTAATTGTACGTAATGTGTAATTACGATAAAAAAAGGAAAAAAAATCATGCTTCAGAAATAGTGGTGTTTAAAAAACGGAAGCTAACAATGTTTCACTATAAATTAGAAATGTTTGCTTATCTAAAATACATCGAAAGTAAATCTTACTAAACCTGTGAAAATTCAGTATTTTGCATAAAAGATTGTTTTTAATGAAACAGCAAAATTTTTGGAAATACATTTTTACATTTATACATCATAGAAACATTGTATAAGAATAATTCATAGTTCTTGAACATCATATTTATTTACGTTACATGAAAAATAATTTAATTTTTATTTATAAAATTATTCATTTTCTTCCTTTTAATAACATATATTTTTTTCATTGGGCTTATTAAAACTAATAGTAGCACCTAAGATGCATTTAGCAAATAAAAGTAGAAATTAAACTGATTTTTAGCTAAACTGCATTTAAAATTAATATTTAAGTTAACATAGTAAATCTTTAAAAAACTCAATACTCAACAGTATTTTGTCAAACCTTTAGTTAAAATAATTTTAAAAATTTTGCTACATAGTATAACCATTATATATATATATATACTATATATATATATATATATATATATATATACTAGCTGGCTTTTCCCGCTTCGCTGGACACTATACTTAAATAAGTTGTCAAAATCACATATAATTATTAATAACATAAGTTAAAGTTCCCGCTGTGTTCTTTACATGTTTTTCCGCACGCAACATGTGGAGTCCGGGTTTCCACTACCTTCGGCAGAACTAACCTGCTGGTAGATCCGAAATTTTGCGAAATCACACCATAGTATATCATGCGTACACTTAATCAACATCCACACAGCAAAATTCGAAATTCTAAGATAATTTAAGGCGAATTCAAGCAGGAAAACGTGTTTTTACACGTGTTTAATGTCCGCGACCCAAAGGGGGTCTGGGGGGGGAGGGGGGATTTCGTAAAATCCCATTACAATAAGTGTCGGATACATATAAACAATTTACGCATCAAATTTCGTGGCCGCATATCCCATAGGTTTCCCAAGACAAATTTAGCGCTAAAAAGGGATCTCGAATTTACAACTTCCTATGCCCCCCCCCACAATAAAAAAAAAAGAAAGAAAGAAAAGAAAAGAAAGAAAATATGTTTTTGGGAAGTATTCTAAAGAAGTCACATGGCTGTTTTCAATATCTTTGTACCATTTCTAGTAGAGTTCCACTCAAAATTTCTCAGATTTCCCCACAAAAACGATTTTTCCCCTCTCTCCTTTAAGAATCAAGAATTCTGAAAACGTACATAATGCTTTATTTATACTCAAGTCTAGTCTGCTCTTGTGCAATTTTCTCATTGTGAGGTAATTTGAGGCCGAGTTATGCTTAGAATAATTTTTTGCCTCCTCCCCCCCAAGGGTGGAGGCAAAAAAGTTTGGTAAATCCCGTTATTTTAGGTTTTGGATACATATAAGCAATTCAAGCACCAAACTTCGTGACCGCAGCTCTCATAAAGTTCCCACGACAAATTTAGTGCTTAAAAGTAGCAAATTCGAGGAAAGTAGCAAATTAGCGCTAAATCTCTCTGGGGCAATCTCTCTTGTATTTGCCCTTCGTTACACACACTCGATCCCCCATACCCTCGCCAAAAAAAGAAAAAGCATTTTGGAAATATCCTAAGGATGACGCATGGCTCTTTTCAACATCTTTGTTCCATTTTTGGTAGAGTTCTACTCAAAAATCCAGGATTTTCAAAGTTTTCCGCCAAAAATTGATTTCCTCCTCCCTTTCCTTAAAAATCAAAACTCTCTAAATCGCAGACAATATTTAATTTATACTCATGTGCAGCTTCTTCACTGTGAAGTATTTTGGAGCCGAGTTATACTTGCAAAGATGTTTTTGCCTTCTGTTCCCCCTAGGGGTGGAACGGGGTAATTTTGATAAATCCCGTTACTTTAGTTGTTTGATACATACAAACTATCCAAGAACCAAAATTTCTGAACGCATCTCCCATAGATTTCCCAGGACAAAGTTAGCGCTAAAAGGTATGTCTCGATTTTGCCCCCCCCCCCCCCCCACACACACACACAGACAAAAAAAAAAATCGAAAATCACAAAAAGCCAAATATGTGTTTTTGGAAATATCCAGAGGAAGTCGCATACCTTTTTTTTAAACATCTATGTTCCATTTTTGGTAGAGTTCTACTCAAAAATTTAGAATTTGCGAAATTTCCCGCCCAAAATCGATTTTCCACCTTTCTTTCCTTAAAAATCGAAAAATGTTAAATCGCAGATATTTTTTTAGTTTTATTTATGTCTAGTCTCCTCATGTGCAATTATTTTACTGTGAAGTAATTTAGAGCCGAGTTAAGCTTACAAACGTGTTTTTGAATATTACCCCCCCCCCCTTCCCAGGAAGGGAACGGAAGGGGAAAAAGTTCAAAAAAGTTGATAGATATAATTTTAAGTTGGGTAAGGACCAAAATTGCTGCCGAGCGCCGTTGAATTTTGTTCAGCCGTTCTCACGTGATACCCAGACAAAAATAGCTTTTCAGACATACACTCACGACGACACACAGACAGACAAACTTTTCTAAAGTCACTTTTGGCTTCCATGGTGTGTGAGACGTAAAGATACTGCAAAGTTTTTGATTCTGACAAATTTACAGACAAAACTCTGATTTTATTAATATAGATAATATTAAATTAAAAACCCTATTTACCTTATGTATGTAATTTTTCTTTAATTTATAATTTGTTACAAAAACATCTTGTTTATGAGTTGTCCGAGAGAAAAAAATCTCAAATGGCTTAATCCCCACATAGACAATCTTTTTGTAACACCGTGTGTATTCATCACCAAATACATCAAATAGCGTCGCAGCATTGCTTAATTTACATTTTAATTTGTTTAAGTCCATTATTTTTCCTCTTGTTTTTACTTCGGAATAGCTTTAGTATCAGATCCCCAAGCAAAATTTGAAATTTTGCATCGAAGTACCTAGGACATTACTCGCCAACTTCTTGATATCCGATTCTTCTATAGCCATTATAATTCATTGCCAAAATGGCAAAGAAAAATAAAATAAAATAAAATAAAAAGATACACTGTTAAAAATTTTTCTGTTAATTCACAGAGAATCTATTGGTAATTAATTATATTAAGTCTTACGTAAATTTACAGAGAATTAAAAAATGAGATTCTGTCAAAATACAGAGAAACTATTCTGAAAATCAATCATAGTCTCTGTAAATTTACGTATGTCGGTATACATAAGTCTCTGTAAATTTACATAAGTAAAAACATCAAAGACTCAGTAAATTTACATTATTAAAAATATCCAAGTCTCTGTAAATTTACATATGTAAAAACATCCAAGTCTCCGTAAATTCACGTTCGTAAAAACATTGAAGTCTTAGTAAAATTACATTTGTAAAAAAAAAAAAAAAAAAAAAAAAATCTAAGTCTCTGTAAAATTACAGATGTAAAAATATCCAAGTCTCTAAGTTAACATATGTAATATTATGAGATCTTCGTAAATTCATCCAAGTAAAAATACCTAACGTTTGAAAGCCCCCACCAGCGGACGAGAAACTCTGCTCTCAAAGTTTAAAGGCGGAAGGTGCCGGGCTCGATCCAGGTCACGCTTTTCGGCCTGTTTAGAATTTCCCATGGTTTTCTCCAAAACTCACGTAAAGTCAGCAGCAAAATTATTTGAGTCCTTGCAATAATGCCTATATGAAAAAGGTACACTTAATATTGCTTTGTTAAATAAATCTTTGTCGAGCCACGTTCTTAGCCAGTCTAAGAACATGATTCGACAAGGATTTATTTACCAAAATAGTATTAAATGTACTTTTTACATATAGGAATTATTGTTAGCGCTCGAGTAATTTTGCTGCCAACAGCAAATACGGAATAAGACACCTTTGAAAAATCTTCATACAAGGCATTTTCACAGAGGCTTAGTACCCTAATGTAGCCAGTCAGCTTGAACAACCCCAACCCCACTGGATTAATATTAGTATATTTACAAGCGTATTCAATACACTGTAAACCGGCATGTATTTAAAAATAAATCCCAAGATTATAAATTTACAAGTACAAAAACACCCAACTGTAAGTTTATGTTCATGATTTTATATAAGAATCTTGTGAACACGTTGTATAAGTACGGATTCTTATATGACTTAATGAAGAGAAACTAAGAGTTGGGAGTTTTTATACTTTAAATTGATAGATTCGGGATTTAATTTAAATACGTGTCAATTAAGAGCATCTTGAATAGGCCTTCTAAATATAATATTAAGTCATCGTGGTTGTGGTAATTAAATCCGATTAGCTACACTAGGATTCTAGGTATATGCGAAATACCTTGTACGGGGATATTTCTAAAGGTGTCCTATCCAGTATTCATGTGAATTTTGAAGAAAACCATGGGAAATTCCGAATGAATAAACCGAAAAGCGCGACCTGGGATCGCGCCCGTCACATTATGCCGTTAAACTTTGAGATCAGAGCTTCTAGGACACTAGTGGGATCTTCAAATATTAGGTATTTTTATCTGGGAACGAGCCCAGCACCTCCCACCTTCAAACTTAAAGAGCAGAACTTCCCAGCTACTGATGGGAAGGGAAGGCCAACCATCCTGTATATTTTTTGTCAAAAGTATATTAATATTCAGATATATGAAATTTGTTAAATTTGTAAGTATACTCTGAATGTATTTTAAAGATGCTCTTTAACGCACCTGTAAATGCATTTTTTTCTTACATAAAATGATCAGAAATTTTTTCCAAAATATGCCATGTTTGTTTAATATCGTCTCGATAATGTTTGGTCCACAAGTTTAAAAAAAAATCCCTTTTTTAAGGGGAATAAAATAGTGAATAGATCTACATCTAAAATTTTCATTTCATAATTCTGGCTGATCTTTATGTTTGTTTGTTTGTTTGCTGAAACTGAAACTGAAGCCAGCTTCTTTCTCTATCATGTATATATTTTTTTGTTAATACAGCGTGTTTACCGACACAAGTTCTGTATATGGCAACTTTTATAGTACGTTTTCATAATTAATTATAATTAATCACGGAAATATACTAGAAACTAACAAAAATGAAATAATTGCGTCGGAAAACATGCTATATGACAAAAACTATACTTGATAGAGAAGAATTGGCTTCATTTTCGGTTACAGCACACCAGAAAACATATGTATCAGATAAACTTATTTTTACGAATTTTATTTTTGTAGACCTGTGTTATCAATAACTTCATTTAATTTTTTCATTCAAAAAATTCATCAACTTTGTAAATATACTTTTTTAAAATTTATTACACATTTTGAATATTTTAATAATGCATATATATATATATAAACGTTTCATTGTTTGCTAAAGTAAAACTTAAAGCTGTTAAGAATGTAACGAAAACTTTAATCGTTTAAAATGTATTATGTAAATATAAAGATGTAAACTTTCTGAATGAAAAAAAAAAGAAAAAGAAATATTTAAAAAATATGTTAAGTACTAAATAGATTCGAATTCTTAAGTACCGTAATTTTCGGTGTATTATCTGCATGTAAGATAAGGCATTTTGTCACCAGTAATTTTCATTAACAGAAAAATCTTTATTCTGTAAGACTTCGAAAAGAGAACATCTCCTACAAATATAACTTTATTTGTCAATTAAAATTCCCGGTGCAAAACTAACTTATCTGACCAGCGGATTATACACGGAAAATTACAATATATTCGTAGAATTTTATTTAGGCTAAATAATAGAAAATACTAGTGTATCTCCATAAGAAGACTCTAAAGAAACACTAAGTATATAAAATTGGTAGTTTATTAAGTGTGTATATCTGTATAACATATTAATGGAAATATAGAAGATCCATAAAGCGTATTTTAATTTATTGACCAAAAGTAACAATTTAAAATGGAACATTTAAAAATAATTTATCCAAGATTTATTTTTTGCATTGAAACTTTACATACTTCTTAACCCCTTTCTCCATTCATCTCTATGGGCTAAACTTGCTCTGTAAATTCGTAAAATTGGTGAAAGTTTCTTCCTATTTCTATTTACAATTGTGGCCATGTTAATGTAATGTAAATCATAAGAACTACTCCCCCTCCTCATTAAGTGAAACAGAATAAAGGCAAATATTACCAATTCATATTATTGGCAGCCGCTAAATCAAAATGATGTCGATTATACCGGCTTTCAATTTCTATAGAAGTAAAATTTTATCAGCAGAAAACAAAGCCAGTAATTTTTCTTTTCTTTTCGGCTTATACTTGAATGTATGGGCATCATGTAAATGTTAATTAATTTTATCATAGATAAGTACTTAACAATTTTTAAATTTTTGAAAATTTCCAAATGTTTATAAAGATTGATATTTTATTTTAAATTAGATTCCAAACGTTTTAATCCAACATTTATTTTTGTAATTTTCATGTAAAATTTCTCAAGTGATGACATTTTCCAGTATAAACAAATACATTAAAATATCACTGAACTGAATAACTGAATGTTTTTATAACTGAATGTATTAAAAGCTTACAACGCGTTATTTAAACCAAGTTTGATGCAATTTTTAATTGGGAACTGTGACACTAAGAATTTTCCAAATATTCCGCTTTTAATACGACAATTGTTTTTCGAAAAGTGGTTTCTTTTGAAAGTAATAAAAATTATTTCAGATCAAATTTCGTAATGTGTAATTGTAGAAGCACTGGTGAACGTAAATTTTTTATGCCAAAATATATATATAATATTTTCTCCATTATTGCAGTTATTGGTTTAAAAATTTCTTTTATATAAATAGCAAGTGGAGAAAAAATGCGAGTACATATTAAACTGCAAATAATGAAGTCTAGTGCTTTTCCTATTAAATATTAAGTGTAGGATTCAATGCAGATGAAAATGAGTACTATTTCGGTCTTTTTCACTAATTAAATTTAATAAATTCAGATCGCTAAAAATATTTTTAAGTTTTGAGTTGTAATTTGCAAACAAAATTATTTCTCTAGTAAATCTTTTTGTTGAAAAAATTATTAAATAAAGATTAATTGCTTAGTTTAGAATTTAAATAGTTTCGATCTGTCATTACAAAAATTATTTGTTTACAAAAACAATATTTAAAACCCTTTTCTTCTACAAAATGGAAAATAAAAAAAATCTGTATTGGTACCCCAGGAAGAAGTATTCCGATAATCCGGATACATTACCTGAGAAATAAGTGCGAAAAGCTCATTGGGAAGAAAGAAAACTCTGCTGGAAAGAAAAATTATAATTAAAAATGACTAAAAATAAAACACTATTATAAATTAAAGTTATTTATTTATTTAGTTTTTTGCAAATATAACAATAAACATAACTATTTTTTCAAACATGATTGTTGAAATAAAAATTGCGATAAAAGTCTGTAATGATGAGGAACTTATAATCCATTTTCTTTTTTCGTTAGATAACCTGTTTCTTTTATCAGGAGCAATTTCCATTATAACTATTAAAAAAGAAAAAAAAATGAAAAATTACTTTTGCAGGAAAATTTTTTAATATCAAATTAAAAACAATATCTTATGACATTTTAAACAAATAATGAATAGAAACGATCGCTATTCTTTAAAGGGAAATGACTATACTAAAGCGAATTTCAAAGAGTATGCTCTAAATAGCATGCTAAAAAATAAATAAAATTCGGTAAGGTGAATTGGGGGAAGTTGCCATATATAAGGATGTTTTGCTTAACACTTTCGCGACACCATATTTTTGTCTTTTTGACAGTAAGGCCCGTCTCAGGACGTTTTTCGCCCAAGTTACAGTATTTCAGAATAAAAGGTAACTGTACTTACATTTATATTACAAATGAATATACATTATAATTACAACCCTTTCAATCCAAATACTTGTATCCATAGTATATGCATTGTAGAAATATGAAAATTGGGTATATTCTTAAGAAATAAAAAGCAAACAAATTTTCAAAGAAACGCCCACTGGCGGAGTTACAGATTTTCAAATGACGTGAATCTACGTCAGCGGTCACGAAAGTGTTAATACAGTCAAAAATTCAAATGATATGATAATGAAAAAATCCACCATGTTCTTCAATGTTTAATTAATTCCTTTTCCAATCTGCACATAATTGACAAATTTAATGTTAAAATTGTGTAACTGTGGCATCTTACCCCATATATAAAGGAAAGATGCCACCAATTATCAGGCAAGATGCAACTCCACAATAAATAAGACAAACATTGGATAATTACCTGTGAATTAAGATTAACTATAAAGAAATAAATTTTTAAACAGATTTATTTTATTTCTTTATTTCAAATTTACTTTGGTAAAACTAATAAGGGCACAAGTTTGAATGTTAGACTGCACAACATTGAATTTAGTGCAGATAATTACCATTGCAATCTTCCTGCTACCATTTCTTGCATTCGATGCGAAAGGCTAGTGGAAGCAATGGCTTTTCTGTTCTGGTGAAGGCAAATGCTGGTGACAGTCGACTGCCTCTTGCTCTGCTGGTGAAGGCAACTGCTAGTGGAAACAACTGTTGGTATAGGTCAATTGTCACATGCGATGTTTGTGAAAGCAACAACTGCATCATTGCTGGAACCAACAGAGATATACTTGCCAACATCCTAATTAATATCTCGTAGTATTGTTAATCCCGACTTTTTTTTTTTTTTTTTTTTTTTTTTTACAGCAGTATATTTTTGTAGTATTTTCTTTCTTATTTAATCTCAATTACATTTGCAGACTATTACTCTAAAAATTTACTGGTGAGAAAAAAAGGGCGGGACTAGCGACACTACAGAATAATAATTAGCATGTTGGCAAATATGGAAATAGCACACGCATGATCTGGGATTGCTTGTGGGTTATAAGGATAAATCCCAGAAACTCCATTGCCTGCCTTGCTCCGAGCTGTATTCGAGAGAGATCCTTACTGAAGACTTGAAAGTTTCTTAAAGTATTACAAAAATTATAATATTATAGTTATTAATCACATCTATATTTTATACTATAATATACAATATAAATATATATATATATATATATATATATATAAATGTTTCGTAACTATGTTGCATCTTCCACCAAGTACGGGGTGAAAATTCCTCGCGTTCTTACTTAATTATTGCTGCAAGGTTAAGACAGCTTCTGCTTACCTTGTGTAATAGAATAAAAAACTCACTTATAGTGTTAATATCTTACTTAAAATAAAACATCTATTTATGAACTTTAAATATGAGCAACCGAATATTTGTAAAGAGCTTTACTCACAAGGTAAATTCTCACGAGAATTAAAATAACGGCGACTAAATACGGTAGATTGATACAAATTCACAATTCACGCGCTCACTGGGACAAGGCTTCTCACACATACTGGCCAGTATTACCATCTGTTGACACATGAAAGTAGTAGGAACAAACTTGCGTCTTCCCCGAATTACCTTATACACAGTGTTTTAAATAATTAATATAGGAAAAAAAATACTTTTTTGAAATCATAAGATATTTAAGTACCTTTTTATGAACTCCAACGTCGCAGGAATATATTTACTGTATTTTATAAATAATAAAAGTAGGAACCATTGCACTTACGGCAGACACAACATCTGTGTATCCAGCACATTTAATATTATCACAACAGTTATGAGAAATTCAAGCGCCATAAATATAGATTAACCTAAAAAATGAAAAGAAAAGAAATAGAATTTAAAGCAGGGACATGTGTCTAAAAAACGATATAATTTGTAAGCGGGGTGTACAATGTATAGATTTATGATATAGAAAGAGATAGAAAGAGAACTTATTTTTGTTTACTTGGTAATAGAGATAAAATTCTGCACAAAACAGAATTTAATTTAGTGCGACACATCTTTTTTAGCTTATTTTTCCATATAAAGGCATGTGATAACTTTGTTGCTTCCCTTCGGAACAGTTGGTACATTTCTTAAAATTTCCTTGTTACAATTTAGAATAGGACCCCCTTAGCAACATAAATTTTTATTAACATTTTGACGATAAATTAAAATGACTATCCCAGTTGCGTAAGTAATGACCTTGTCGAGGTTGGTTGGTTGATTTCCTTTTAATGGCGCAAATGACCTTGGCGAGAATCTTCCGAGCTACTTCGGTGACAAATTTCAAATTTCACGAAGGAAGTCCTGCACTAAAACTCTTCAGTTTCTTTGATAAGATATTTTTTCTGAATTTTAATCTAAGTATTTGTTTTTTAACCTTCAAGTGCGAGAGAAAAAAAAGAAAAATATTTTTTAACTGGGAAACATATAATAAATACTAACAAATATACAGAAAGTGTAATAATAATTGTCTTATCTCTCAATGTAAGAAAAGAAAAATTTTAAAAGTTGTTTTTTTTTTTCGACATAAGAGTAAATATATTTTCTTATTCACATGTAAATTAAATTAACTTTTATGGGGAAAAATAAGCTGGTATCCCCCCCCCCCCATTCAACTACTTTTCTTTTTTAAATATAATTAAAGATAAAATGCGGTTTTTATTTAATTTTTTTTTAACCAGTTATCCGATTGAACTAAAAAATATGGCGTTCAATAGATTTTTTCCCGCTTATTAAGTGTAGCGATTTTTTGTAGAAATCGGTTAAACAGTGTATCCTTGCATAGCGAAATACCTGACATTTTGAAAGTGAAACACCGCAAATGATAACTACGTTGACTGAAAACAATAATCCTGTCCTTAAAAAAAAAAAAAAAAAAAAAAAAAAAAAAAGAAGAAGAAGAGAAAGAAAAGAAGAAAATCTTAACATTTTTATGAAATAATTATTGAAGGCTTGAATAGTTTTACACTCATTTTTCTACAATGGCTAATAAGATAGATAAAACTTAAAAGTCCACAAATAAAAATCTGGCAATTTTAACTGACCATTATCAACAGTTTCACTACGGAATTATTCAAAACATTTTTAGTTCAATGCTATTTTAACTTACTAAGTTTTCATTCAGTTCCATTTTAAATGTACCTTATGTAACAGTTTCTTTTTATAAACATAATGTATATAATGTCCATGAAAATTTTAAATATAAGAATAACTTGATGTAGATATTTAAAAAACTAGTATGTTGTGGCCACCACAAGACTTTCTTCTATATTTACCTATACATATTCAATCAGTAACAATATTTAAAAAAAAAAAAAAAAAGTACGATTTTTTTTTCTAAGTTTTTTTTTTTTTTTTTTTTTTTGTTAAAAGTAAAAAAAAATCGATAACTTTGTTTTAAATTATCACAGATTTATAGTTCAACCATTCGTTTTAAAGGTATTGACGAGACCTTTCGAAAGATACCCATCTTGAAAATTTATCCCCCCGGGGGAGTACTCCCCCCCAGGGGGGGGAAGCGATACCCCCCCATGCAGAAAATTTTTTTCCTAGTTACATACTACTATTATCAATAATTCATATTAAATTTACAATCACAAGTTTAAAACAACTCTAATTATGCACATTTATACGAATTTTTGTCCTATGCTGCCATGTTAAAAATTTAGATAAAATGCTATCACAGCGCCACCTGTTGAGCTATTGATCCCCAAACATATTCAGCACCAGTTTATGTCGGGACCAACTAAATACCAAGTTTGGTTAGATTTCGTTTAAAAAAAAAAAATATATTGCGATTTTTTTTTTTTTTTTTTTTTTGTTAAAAGTAAAAAAAAACGATAACTTTGTTTTAAATTATCACAGATTTATGGTTCAACCATTCGTTTTAAAGGTATTGACGAGACCTTTCGAAAGATACCCATCTTGAAACTTTGCCCCCCCGGGTGGGTACTTCCCCCCCCCCCGGCGGGGGGGGGAACCGATGCCCCCACATGCACAAAAACTTTTTCCCAGTTAACTATTACTATTATCAACGAGACCTTTCGATAGATACCCATCTTGAAAATTTACTTCCCCGGGGGGGTACTTCCCCCCCAGGGGGGGAACCGATGCCCCCACATGCACAAAATTTTTTTCCTAGCTAACTACTACTATTATCAATAATTCATATTAATTTTACAATCACAAGTGTAAAATAACTCTCCTTATGCCCATTTATACGGAATTTTGTCCTATGCTGCCATGTTAAAAATTTGCATAAAATGCGATCACAACGCCACCTATTGAGCGATTGATCCCAAAATCTAATCAGCACCAGTTTATGTCAGGGTGCAACTAAATACCAAGTTTGGTTAAATTTCATTCATTGGTTCGTGAGATACAGCGTCCACAAAAAAATGATACAGACAGACAGACAGACAGACATTTTCTAAAAACTATTAATTCGTGTTCTCCACATCCGAAAACATGTAAATCCATCAAAAAGCGGACTTCGAAAATTTTCGCGAATCCAATACTTTCTCTATATTACATATAGAAGAAAGTAAAAAATCTTTTTTCTCGTCCCCCCCTCCCCTCCTCTTTAAGTTGTGGTGAAGCTAAAAGTAAAGTGGCTAACCCCGAGCAACTTTTGAACTTATTAGTCGGAAGAATAATATGACATGATACGCACCATTTCCATAAATTATCTCACACTTTCAATTTCAGACATCTTGTGAAATATCTGAAAAAGCGTAAAGAACATGTTACACCTCTTATTTCAGTGTAAGTTTTGCCTCGAAAGCCAAAGGTGAACTAGTAAAAAAATTGAGAAAAATGCAAACGCTTCAGATCTCCCTGTAAAATGTAATGCTTGAAATACATTCTGGCTGTAGCATGTGAATATGAGGCTTATTTTTAATAACTATATATATATATTTTGTTTTCCTTAATGAGGTTACATCATATCACAAATTATTTACTTATCATTTATTTATTTATTTATTTTAAGAAAGGGAGAAGTTACTTTATAAATTACACTCCTGTTCAAAAGTTTAGCAAGATTTGCAAACTATAACTTTTTTTTCAAATTAAACACTTGTCTCTCAATGAAATGTTTTCAAACATTGGGTATTTAAAGAACTGGGTCTTCCTCATGTTTTTCAGTGAAGATTGGTTTAAGACAACAGTTAGAGGACCGGTAACAAATTGAGCAAAATTAGTAATGTTTGTGATCACCCTGTATCGTTAATAAACGAAATGAACTGTAACTTTAAGTTATGTTATTATAGACCCAGTTCAATTTGTGGATGAATTTGCGTGACGATAGCATGTTAAATAAGGGAGATATAATCATTTATTTTATAATTCAAAAAAAAAAAAAAAAAAGAAAAAAAAAATCAACAAGTTTTTTATTTTTAATATTATCTCTAAACTGTATAATCCTCTGAACAAAACTTTCTGTTTTATAAAATCCCCCCCCATTAAAAATAAATAAATAAATAAAATAATACAATTTATTTTTATCTATGCAAAAATTTTAATATTTTATGACACTGTGGTGATAGGGGAATATCCATTTGACTTGTTTTAACAAACTGTAGTTTTAAAATACAGTCAATCCACATTCGGCTGTTTCTTCCTCACTACATAAAAATATGGACGTAGTATTGTCATGCCTGTGAATGCGATAAGATAATTCGATAATCAGATGAATTTGTACTTGGGATTTATTGTTAAAAAAGAAATACTGTATGTATTTTAGTTATAGTTTTGAAAACCGAAATTTGAATTTGTTAAAAAAATGAAACCAAGATAAAATTACATTTTGTTTTCATTTAAACATTTCTTTATACAACTTCATACATACGTTATACTTTCAATGTTTAAATATCAATTTATACATAGAAAAATAAACAGTTTTAAAATGTAATTGAACTCCCCCAACCCTTCTTTGCCGTCTATTATCACCGCTTAGAAGGAAATATTTTTATTCGTTTTCCTGCATTGTTGGTTTCCGGTTTGCATATAAAGTATATAAATGTTGCACATACGAGTAGAATTTATTTAACAAAAAAAAAAAAAAAAAAGAAAATCGAAAAAGTAAGACTGAAAATATTATGTGAGTTACTATACAAATCATTCCTTTCAGCCCTTAACCCCCCCCCCCCACACACACACACACAAAAAAAAAAAAAAAAAAAAAAAAAAAAAGTTTAGAGTCAAAGATTTATGTAATTTGTAATAATATTTCTTAGTTTTATGGGTGTGCTTAACATTTAATTTTATTCTCAGACAAGTAACAAATTGCGTTACTTATTTAACTTTTAATCATATATATATATATATATATATGGCATTATATTCAAATGTTTCTGTTTAATGTCACATTCCAATCTGTTTTCATTTTGTGGTGGTGCGGAGGGAGTTTATTTTATTTATTTTATTTACTTGGAAGCAAATATCTTAGTAACATGTTTAACTCATTTTTAGGTACAGTCCAGTACACAGGACTCAATAAGCATAAAATGTATTCACTGTTTTAGAAGCTTTCACGTTGTTATTTTGAATTAAAATCAAGCTGGCAGCGAGCCAACATCTGTCCGAATGTACCATAAAGGAATAAGAAAGAAGAAACTTTACTGGATGATTATTATAGACTAATAAAGAATGTATTACGTCGAGTTGCTTGAAAAAATAAATAATAATGAATGTTTGGCCAAAAATGGGTTAAAAAAGATATTCCTTAAAAAATTACAGACAACCAATAACGCAGCTAGATACAAGGCGGTTCCATCTGGGTAAATAACTTTCAGGATTTAAATATATATAAAAGAAGAAGAACAGTTAACATAAACAATAATTATTTTTGTAAATTATTAAAATAAGATAATCATTATACAAAACTGAACTTACCTAATTATGATTTTCACAAGAATTTCTGATTTTAAAATGGATTAATTTCCTCATCGCAGTCAGCCATAATACTCCCTTCATAAGCAGGTGAGAAAGGATAAACAATCCGCTGAAACAACAATTTTCCCTAACGTACGGGGAAAGAAAAAAGTTTTCCCTTTTTAAGTAATAGTACAATGCAGTGAAATAATTTATTCAGTATATTTTTGCTTTCAGAACTTTTAATTAAATATTATAAAAATATCTTAATGTAATTATTTTAGTACAAAATTATTTTCAATGTTATGTATATGTTTATTTATTCATTCAGTGTATCTAATTAAAATCCCTACCGGGAAAAATCTTTCTAGAAAAAGGAAATATCTGTAAACTAAGAATTGAGTTCTTGATTCAAAGCTTTTTACAGAGAACTTATGTAAATTTACGGAGAGTCTCAATATTTTTTCTGTACATTTACAGAAATTTTTGACAGTGAACCGAGTTTCTTGATTCACTGCTTTTAACAGTGAACTCATGTAAATTTACGGAGATTCTCAATACTTTTTCTGTATTTTTGCAGAAATTTTTAACAGTGTACCAAGAGGGTCTTATACTAAAATGGTACATTTTTTTCCAATATTCAACTGCATCGACAATCTATTAGAGCATTCTATTATCTGCATAGAAATTTTGTCAAATGATAAATATAAGGTGATATTCGAATTCGATATCGATATCAGGTGGTGTATATATATAAAGAGAGAGAGAGGCCTTTTGTCTAAAACGTAAATATAACTTTTTTTTTTTTTTTTTTTTTTCATTTAAAGCGTTTTACTGAGAAAATCTTTATGGCGCATGCACAGGCGTTTTTTACCCACAATTCAAAAACTAATTAAAATTTTGAAAATTTCTATAGATATAATTTTAAGTTGGGTGAAGACCTAAATTCCTGCCAAGCGCAGTTGAATTCCGTCTGTCCGTTCTCAAGTGATACCCGGACAAACGTGTTTTTGTATTTTGCCCCCCAGGGGGAACAGGGGGAAATTTTTGAAAAGTTGATAAATATAATTTTAAGTTGGGTAAAGATCTAAGTTTCTGCCAAGCGCCATGGAATCCCGTCCAGCCGTTCTCAAGTGATGCCCGGACAAAAAAAGCGAGATACAGACACGATGACACAAACACACACACACACACACACAGGTAAAATTTTCTGAAGTCATTTCAGATTTCATGGTGTGTGAAACGTGAAGATATCGCAAAATTTTTCGATTCTGACAAATTTACAGGGAAAACTCTGATTTTATTAATATATATATATATATATATATATATATATATAAAGAGAGAGAGAGAAAGATAAACAATAATATTTAGTATTCATGTTATCCAGTAAATAAAAATATATATTTATCAGAAAACATTATTTTGTAATGGCTGTAATCATTTTAGTAGAATATAGCAATGAACGCTCATGCTAGTAACACGAATATTTGATTAATTAAAATTAATAATTAAATAAATTATATTTACAATCAAAATAAGTTATTTAGAATTGGGAATATATATAATCACAAAAATATTAGTTGTCTAAAACACAATTGTGGTAGCGCTTATATCATGTTTCAGTATTATATTTAGCCTGAAATTACTGTTTTTATATGATCAACAGGATACATAATATATATATATATATATATATATATATATATATATATATATAGAAAATAACAAAATAATAAATACTATGTATAATACTGTGTATAATACTTATAGTGTTGTTTATATGTAACTACGATTTAAAGATCAAGGCGCTACTTTAATTTCCTTCACGGTCCGTTTCAAAACTGTCATCCAATAAGCACCTAAACTGAAGTCCACGGATAAGGAAGTCGTTGTCACTGGTAATACAGACACGAGCCCGACGTTATGCGTGTGAGGAAGATAATTCCGAATTCAGCAAGGACATGGAGCAAATCTTTGAACAATTTCAGTGTATTTTCTTTTTAGTTTTTACTAGTAAAGTAGTATAAAAATAGAACTTAAAAAAAAAAAAATAATAATAATAATAATAATAATAATCATTTAAATATACAGTGATCAGCGAAGCAAAAAATTGCTAGTTATCCATAACCGAGATGTTTTTTCCATGTGATTATTCAAATTTATACCAAAATACCATAATGTGCAACTAGGTACACTCTACGTTATAGTAAAGTTTAATATATGCAGTTATCAGATAAATACACATAAATTTGATTTTCTCAATGTTAAACTAAAATTTTTAATAAATGTCTATAAAACGATAATGTTTTATCTTAACCAATAGTAATTATTACAGAAGTCAACGTTTTCAGTACATTTATAAAATCGTTTAATAATCCTTAACAAACCCGTAGGTTTATAATAAACATTCTCTAAACATTCGACATTGAAAAATTAATCAATTACTTTGCATTCTAAGAATATTTATTTATTATACATGGCCTGATATTAAAAAATACAATTAAATATCAAGTTGTTGGTGGTTTCAAAACATTAATTATATTTATAATTAACATATAATGATATTTCCTAGTTTAGAATACATAATATTCGAATGAAATAGAAAGAAAATTTTAACCAAAATATTATTTTTTTAAATTTTATGTATACATAATTCTCAATTTACATTTTTTGTGAACTATTCCATTAAAAAATGTTTGTTATATTTTTAAAACTAGAAAATAACTTAAACATATATGTCTCCTTTTCCTAAACAAATACTAAGCAGAATGCAATTAGATTTAACAAATTTTATTTTTCATAAATAAATAAATAAAAAAAAAAGTTTTGCATTAGTTTTTGTATTTTTCAAATATATATTTTTGTGGTTTCCATTTTTTTTCCAACAATATGCTTATAATATATTTTTTTTTTTTTTTTTTTTTTTTATGAAGAAAATAATTAGATACTGTATATCTAATTTCAGTATATTCCCGAAAGATCTCATAAAAATATTCACTCAAAACACACAAAAAAAGGTTTTTTAAACAATATCTTTTTAAAACAAACATATTTTTTTTTTTCATAGAAATTAAATTCTAGTATTCGTAATTTTTTTCAAAAAATACTGAAATAGAATTACGTAATTTAAAACTAGTTTTTGCGAACCAGAATTATAGAGAAAGTATAACATTACTGGAAACAACAATGTTTTTTTAGCTTTGATTTCAATATATATATATATATATATATGTATGTATGTATGTATGTATAAATTAATTAAAAAAAAATGATAAATTATATTTTTCTATAAATTTATAACTAAAAACATATCAGTGTAAATGAATTATCTGAAAAAAATTAAAAATAAATGAATAAACAACCATGCAGAAAGTATTTGAAAAATTTTAAAGTACAAGTTCTCAGTTGCATATCTTTATTAAATTAACAATTTGAAAGAAGGCACTGAACAAAACATAATAAAAAAAATTATTAACAGATATATATATATATATATATTTAAATTTAGATAATCATTTTTGAAACTCCTGTTTAAATCTCAAATTTTATGAATTTTTTAAAAAAGCTATGTTCCAGAATAAAAAAAAAAAAATAAAAAAAAAAAAAAAGCATCTTTTTTTTTTTTTTTTTTTTTTTTTTTTTTTTGCTAATATTAACGCCGAAACTCCGATCAAGACGACGCATTTCCGAAGAAGACGTGACTACTCGCAGGTTAAAAAAACCGCATACATTTTCAATTTAAATGCCATGCTAATTCAAATTTTTTCACAAATAAATGCATGTTACTGAATTTTTAAAATATTTTTTATTTATTTATTTAATAATAAATAATTTAAATTACACTGCGCTGAAAAAAAAAAATAATAATAATAATAATCAGGTGTGTCACTCACACGACTTCTCATACTCTGAAATTTAATACTATAAATACAGGTTGAAGATTAAGAGGTAAGATAACGAGTACTGTCATGTAAACCTATGTTAAATAATTCAAATTAGGCTTCGGAAGTGTTTTATATGATAATTTGTTTTGTGTGAGGGGACTACCACTCCCTCAACACCCTGTTTTATTAATGCACCTACATTTATATAGAATTTAATTCTCTTATTAAAATTAAAAGTTTACTTAAATTTATACATACAATTTTCACGAGCAACATACATTGAAACTTAACATTCTTGATCAAACTTTTCCAGCAACAAATTTATATTAACATCAAAATACAACATTTGTATCTCCTAAAATTATTCGTTTTTAAGTCACTCTAAGACACACATACAGAGATCAAACGTTAAAAAACTTGACTACGGCAATCAGGAAGCCTCAAAACGTGTAAATATACAAAAAACAAGCGATGAATATTTAGCTAAAAACATACATTATTTACCATATCTCTATGAGGAATTTATTTCAATCCCCGAACAGCTTTCCTGGAAATGGTAAAATATGATTAGTAAAGCACATCCACTAACAACAAATAACTAGTGTGTTGTGGCCACCACATGACATTTTTCAATATCTTCCTATACAAATTGACTCAGTAAAAATAATTTATTGAAATTATTATTTAAAAAAAAAAAAAAAAAAAAAAAAAATTCCATGATAATGCAGACCATTTCCCTATTAGAGAAGTAGTATAAGAGTAAATATCCAAAAAGGTTGAATATATTGTCAATATTACATAAAAAAAAAAAAACGATAATTTATTTTAAATTGTTGCAGATCAATGGTTCAACCATTTGTTTTAAAGGTATTGGCGAGCTCTTTTGAAAGATACGCATCATGAAAATTTACTCCCTTCGAGGGGGGGACTCCGAGGCTCCTACATACACAAAATTTTTACTTTCCGAACACTATAGTGTGGAAAGTATTGTAATCATGTCAAAAATCCGAATTCGAGATTTTGATGTTTCTATACGTTTTGAGGTCCCCTGATTCCGTTTTCACTATTTTTACGATGATGTATGTATGTGTGTGTGTATGTATGTGTGTGTGTGTATGTCTGTGAGTGAACACGCTAGCGTCTAAACGCTTTGCTCGAATAAGCTGAAAGTTGGTGCGTATATTGTACGTCACCATAGTACAAATCCTATAGATTTTGGTGAACACTTATAGTTTTTTTACAAGGACACAAAGAAAAATTCATTATCATTATGGTCTATGGGACCAAAATCTTAAAAGTGCGATAGCATCTAAACGCCTTATTCATTGAAAAAAAAATTATTCACATATTATAGGCCACAGTTAATCAATCTGTATAGAGTTTGGAGAAACTGGCACTTACCGTTTTTTTACAGGGGCACAAAAAAAAAAAAAATTCTTTACCATTATGTCCTATGGGGCTAAATTTTTAAAAGTGCGATAGCGTCTATATGCTTATTTAATCAGAACAAAAAAATTGTACACATATTATAGGTCACAGTTGCACGAACTGTATAGATTTTGATGAATTTAGCACTTACAGTTTCTTTACAGGGACACAAAGAAAAATTCTTTATCATTATGGCCTGTGGGACCAAATTTTTACTTTCTTCTATATTCAATAGAAGAAAGTATTGAATTCGTAAAAATTTTCGACCTCGGGTTTTTGATGGATTTTCACGTTTTGAGAGCTGTAGAACACGATTTGACCATTTTTAGAAAATGTCTGTCGGTCAGTCTCTCTGTGTGTGTGTGTGACAAACTTTTGTGGCAACTGTATTTCAGGAACTACTTCACAGAATTTCATACAAATTGGTATATAGTTGCACCTTGACATAAATTAGTGCCTATCAACTTTTGGTAAAAATTGTTTTACAGGTTGCGTTGACATCCCGCTTTTTTTAAATTTTTAACATGGTGGTATAGTACAAAATTTTGTATAATTGTGAATAAACAGAATTATTTTTTAATAATCATTATGAAATTTACCAGAATTATTTATAATAGAGATAGTCAAATGGGAAAAAATTGTTGTATGTGCAGGAGCCTCGCCTTCTCCCCCATCCCTGGGGGGGGGGTTAATTCCCCCCTCGAGGGGAGTAAATTTTCATGATGGGTATCTTTCAAAAGAGCTTGCCAGTACCTTTAAAACGAATGGTCGAACCATAGATCTGCGATAATTTAAAATGAAGTTATCGATTTTTTTTTCATTTTTAACAAATATATATATATATATATTAAATGTAATATTGACAATAAAATTGACTTTTTTGGATATTTAGTGTTATACTACATCTCTAATATGGCAATCATCTGCATTATCATGGAAGATAATTTTTTTAAATAATAATTTTAATAAATTATTTTTACTGAGTGAATTTGTATAGGAAAATATAGAAGAAAGTCATGTGGTGGCCACAACATACTAGTTAAAAGTGCGATAGCATCTAAACTCCTTATTCAATTGAGCTGAAAATTTATATGAATATTATAAATCACTGTTGCTAACTATAAGCATTTTGATGAATGTAGCATTTATAGGTTTATTACAGGGACACAACGAAAATTCTTTATCATTATAATCTATGGGCTCAAAGTTCAGTAGCGTTAAATAAAACATCGTGTAATATACATGGAGAAAAATGCTCAAACACTTTATTATGGTTTTATCTCTTTTGTTTGTTTAACAACTCCTCTTTCTTTACTTTATCTACAAAACTGTTAATTACTAAATGTTCGGAAAGTCGAATGGAGTCACTCCAGATTTTTTCAAATAGAAACCGTAATTTGTCTTTACAGAGTTGAGTTAAGCGAAAAACAAAACTGTTTTAAATTGCGTATTGTTTTATTTTATTTATTTATTTATTATTATTATTATTTTGTAGAGCAGTGGGCTCCAGCGCCCCTATATATATGTTGTAATAAATGCTCGGAAATTCCGAAATATCTCAATAAAAAAGCTCCTTTGCTGAACATAATGGTTACAGAAATGTTCTGCATTTAAATAATAGAATTGTAATACAGTAACGATTTCTTTTTAAAATAAAAATATTTAACCATTTAAATTTAAAAAAAAACTATTTTATTTACATTTATTTAGTCACTCCAGATTTTTTTCCTAGTTGACTATATCAATTACAAAAAATATATATATTCGTTTCATTTCGTTTAGTGCAGTCTATACATGTTAAACTCTACTTACCTGCAATTTCCCCGATAGATATAATGTATACGAATACTTTTGAGTGTCCCTGTTCACGAACCATTTGCTTCATTTCAACGAAAAGTTTAGTGTAGCATCCCTATATAATACACATTTAGAATATCGAGCTAGGAATTTCTGCTACTTTTTGTTCTTGAGATATGCTGATAACAGACACACAGACAGACATACACACACAGAGACCATTCGTTAAAAACATGATTTTCGTATTCAGGGGACCTCGAAATATGTAAATATAACAAAAACCCAATTTCGAAAATTCGACCCTAAAACAATACTTTCTCTACCGTAAGGGTACGAGAAAGTAAAAAATCGAGCCCTGATACCGTTGTTGCTGATTCTTATGTACAATGACATCCTGAATCCGAGTATGATCTCCCTTTTGCCCAGTCACCCACCATTTTGGCGAGCCGACACTCGCTCCAACAATGTTTATCACTATTGAGCAGTTTTATAGCTATGAATTTTATAATTATTACTTATTTTATAGTTATTACTGCTAGATTTTATAATTATTGATAAACATTTTTATAGCTAGTGATTTAAGACTTAGATAGCCTTGGTATTTATATGGTCAGATATATTCCCTTTCAACTATATGAATAATTTAAATACAGTTATTAGATTACATCATAATCAGATGATAAAAAAAAATGAGATAATTATATTTGCACTTATTTTTAAACTAGAAATTTAAGAATAGGAAAAATTAGAATTTTTTGGTTTTCACACAATGTTTTAATTCAAATAATTATTTTAAATTTAATTGTTCCCATAAAAGATTTCCAGTTAATTTTTTTCGACAAAAAAATAAATATGTTTTCACACGAATGATGAAAAATTTTCTACTGAATATTGAAACTTAATTATTTAATAGATACTGAGATAGTCATCATTGAAATCATAGTTCCTCAATAATAACATATCTACCTGCCGTCGTGAAATACCCAAATTGAAGCACCCGGAAAAGAACTTACTGCAGGCAGTGGTAACCAGGACCCGATGCAGTGCGGGCAAAAAAGACCTGCCGTAGGCTGCAGGTACCCGAAGCAAGGTTTTAGGCGATTTCCATGTCGGTATTTATATATATATATATATATATATATATATATATGATTTAAATATAGTAACCAATGAAGCGGGCGTAGCCTGCTAGTGTTAAATAAAATAATGCTTGAGAAGCTGGTAAATTTTTAAGATTTAAATTATTTTCACTTTATGAATCACATTTGCATTAAAAGAGAAAAAAAAAAAAAAAAAAAAAAAAAAAAAAAAAGCAAAAGCTGCGCTTGTATATTTCCTACTTCTCTGTCCACAATCGCCAATTTTGTTGTTTTAAAAGTAAATTTTCAAACAGATTTTAATACTTTGTGTTCTATAATACATACAATATAGGATTGAGCCAAGTATTAAAAACAAGATGCAATTGTTCGGAAAATTGTAATTTTAGAAAGTGTTTCAGAAATGGCGAGAACAAAGCAATTAGCGATACCACAAATTTTAGAGTAAAAAAGAAATATATATATATATTTCTCATCCCAATTTCCAATAATTCATTTCGATTTTTCTTTAATTCTTTTTTTATTTGATTTGGGTAGTATTCGCTTATGATCCGAATAATTGTTTCAATACTAAAGTTAAATCATCTTTAAATTTCAAAATTTTTGCACTGATAATATTGTATTACTATATTTATATCATTTCTAAGGTAATGCTGCATATAGCGCTTTATTTGGAAATTAAGCTTTTTATTAATATTTTATTATTTTTGTTTCACTATGTGTATGCACAATGTTTGCTATTACTTAAGCAGTTTTTAATTTTCAAAAAATTTTGAAACACATCATTTTATAACTGCTATCTGCGCGTTTTATGTTGTATTTTTATTATTATTTATAAAACTATATCAATTCTCATTCAGTGTATTAATTATTTATACACGAATTCAATTCTCATTCAGTGTATTACAATTCTCATTCAGTGTTTTTAGTCAATTTAATGATAATTTTGAACTACTTTTATCACTTAATTAGCAAATTTCTAGGTATTATTTTTTAATTTTCATCCTTTCATTACATTTTGATATTCTGTTATGTTGTATACTCATTTTCCTTTTGAATCTTCGATCTAATGGTTTTACTAGTAATATTATTTGTTTTACTACATTATTATTTGTTAGTCTTTCATTTTTTTTGGGTCTAATTTAAATAACATATTTTTGTATATATTTTTGTATATATCATTGATGAATTTTCATCATGGCTATGAATACTTATTGTATATATTAGTACATTTTTCAAAATTTTCTTCTCAATGGTTTGTTTTTGTATTTATACTATGTAAATGTCATCCAATTTTAAATTGTGTTCCATTATTAATCCAGAATTTCAATTTTTGTATATTTTTTAATCAGGATTTACTGAATTTATAAATCTATCTTTATTGTTTGTGTAACCAATTTTCAAAAGAATTATGTATTTTAATCAAGATTTTCAAAAGATTTATTTATTTATAGGAACAAATATTTATTTATTTTTAAGAATTTATCAAGCTTTAGTTATAAATTTATGCAAGCTTAGTTATACTTTTTATAATTATTGTCTAAATTCATTATATTTCTAATATTTATCTTCTTTATTCATTACATGGTTGTTCTTAGTAAATTCTTAGCGCCTCGCAAAAAAGGCAAATCTTATGGTTTGTCTTGTGCTCGGTACAGAGTAATGTATAGGGATTGCTCTGGATCATCATTCTACTACCTATATCATCCTCCTCTTCGCAATTTATTTTTCAAAAAATGCAATTCTACAAGGTGTCTTACTTGCCATTTTGCTGATGCTTCTCATTTTAGACATAGTTCTTCTCATGTTACATTTTGGAAGGCTTTTAATATTATTTACTCTATTTCATTGAGAAATGTAAACTTGATTTAGTTTATAATATGCACCACCATCTTTCTAATATCAAGTACTATAAATTTCAAAGACATTAATTCAGCAATTCTAGACTTACAGTCTAAATTTATTATTACTTATGTTGACAAGGCGGCTAATAACTATGCAATTATTTGCAAACAGTATCATAAACAACTCCTTTTTGATACTATGGATAATAGTAATATTTTTGTTAAGATTAATGACAGTATAGAAATTAAAAATAGGTCTATATTTAATTATTACAAGTTGATAAACACTAAAAATAATAACTATAATTATCCTTATTTAGTAGTAATTCCAAAATTTCATAAAGATCATATTAAATTTCGTACTGTTACCGTTGCCTGTTATGACTATACTTCTAATGCTAATATTATGTTATTAAATATCCTTTAAAAAATACATAGTTATATTGTTTCTAACAAGAGAAATTTTTTTCTAAAAAATAGTTTTCAACTCAAAAATAAAATTAAAAATCTTACTGATATTACTGGTATAAAAACATTTGATTTCAATGATCTTTTTAATAATATTATTATTAAAGATATGTTTGATATTATAAGTAAACTTTTTGTAGAAAATCTGCAATATCTAAATCTAAATGTTAACATAACTCCTTCAGCTTTTAAAACTCTGACTAGGTTTATCCTATTCCATAACTATATTTTATTCAATAATTATTTATATAAACAACGTTTAGGATTGCCACAAGGTGGCATTGCTTCTAGTATGTTAGCTGATCTATACTTATATTATTATGAGAGTGACATTGAGTGTACTAACTTTAAATTACTACGATACATAGATGATAAAATTATATTATATTTGGATAAACATCACACCAATCAAGACTTACCTGTTAATTATCCTGAAAATCTGTCTCTTAGTAGTACTGATTTGGAATCTAGTGTTATTAGTTTCTTAGATTTAAAAATTATTCTTAATAGTAATAGCCAATTAGAATTTGACTTATATGATAAAAGAAAGATTTCCCCTTTAATGTAAATTTTTTTACTAATTTTAAAACATGTTTACATAAATCTGTTTTTGTCAATATTCTTCTTCATTTTAATCTACGGATCAAATATTTAATGTCTGATAAACATAAAAAAGTACAATTTCGAATCTTTAAAAATTTAGCATTAATTAATGGCTATCCCAAACACTTAATTAATTTTTTTAAATTACTTATTTATTTTTTCCCCTTATAATTTTTATTCCAATTTAAATTTAGGTCTAAAAAATTAGGTATTATTTTATGGTTAGTATGTATGTACATTAAATTTCAAACTTTGCGGCAATTTACAATCGTAGATTGCAGCACTATTCAATCATCCACATTGATTATCTGAATCCTAAGAAAATAAAAGTTTTTGTCTTCTTTTACTTTGTTCCATGCTTCCTGGAAATTTTGTACATACATTATATGTATTTTATTTCTTTTTCTTTTATTATCTATTCATTTTATTATTTATTCAATTTATTTTATTTTATTTTATTGTATTTTTCCATTATTTTCATCTCATTACTGTAGATGGCAGCACTATTCATGTTACAATAATTATGAATAATAATCTGATTCCTTATTAGGACTTGAATCCTTATCTGAATCCTTATTCTACATTATTCTAATCCTTTATTTTACTCCATGTCCACTGCAATTTTGAACTGATTAACTGTGTGTTTCACTGTTATCTGATTGTTAAATTTTTACATGTGTCTCGTTTATTCTAACTTTGAATTGCGTCTGTTTGAATTATAATTTTTTAAGTAATTTCGTATTTTTATTTGTAGTGGTGATTTTATTTTAATCTACAATTTTAAATGGTTTTGGATTATCATTTTTAGGTAATAGTTTTATTTTGATCTTCGTTTTTTTCTGGTTTTAGTATGGATGTTTCGGGCTTGTGAACAAAGAAATTCTTAACTTTTGCTTTCTTTGTGACAGAAAAACATCCATTTTTTAGTATATTTGCATTCTACCAGGCCCTTGAAAACGTTAGAATGCAAATAATGCTTTTTTTCTCATTCCAATTTCCAATAATTCATTTCGATTTTTTAAAATTCTTTTTGGATTTGATTTGGGTAGTCTTCGCTTATGATCCGAATAATTGTTTTAATACTGAAGTTAAATCATCTTTAAATTTCAAAATTTTTGCACTGATAATATTGTATTACTATATATATATATATATACTACACGGTATGTAAAAATGATTGAATGTTAACGAAATATTAGTGAGATGGTTTTTAACAAGATATAAATTTTTTTGGCTATATACACTGGAAATTTGTCTCTAGGTGGGCACGTTGCTCATCCAATCAAAACGACCGCAATTTAAAAAGTCAGTGCTTAAAAAATCAGTTTTTTATCACATTTAGAACATAGAAGGGATTCAGTAAAATTATTTAGTAACATAATTTATTTAAATGCAGTGCAAAAACGATTAAACAAATCAAGATTACGTACCAGAAAATCTAATAAAAATCCATTCTTAACAAAAAAAAAAAAAAAAAAAAAAAAAAAAAAGAAAAAAAATTATTAAATCAAAACATTAGAAGGTTAAAAATTTAAAAAACGATTAGTTAATTATCGGGCTGGAGTGATTCTCTTTGATGAGTCAAGCTTAACTTATTTTGAGCTGACTGAAACAAGCAGGTCTGATGACGAAAATGTGAACGACTTAATTAAAATCGCCCTTTTAAAACAGTGACGCATTCTCCGTACATTATGATTCGAAAGCGCATAATTTTACATTCAATCAGGCAATTTTTCATGTTAAAGGGATCAATTAATCCGAAATAAAACTTGGCCATTAAAAAATTCATGCCTGACCGACTATTTTGGAGGTATTTCAGACTTTTCCACAATTAGCATCTCAATATGTTAATGTCCCTTATTACATGGCGCCTGCGGTACATTTATTTGATTCAAGTTGGTAAATTTACCTGTCCATTCCCATTAGAATTAATAATTTTGTAAGTTATCGTGACTTTTTTTTTTTTTACTTACAGTTAAATTCTACATACTATATCATTGAATTTCCTCTTTACTAGACTTGAAAATAGTCCTAATTTGAATAAGCTCGAAAATGTTTAGTCTATAAAAGAGGGTGGGAATCCGAAATTTGCAGCCTAAAACATGGCATGAACTAAATATATATATACAGGGTGTTTATAAAGTCCCAGACCCATTTTGATGTTTAATAACTCATAAAATAATGAAGATATAAACAAACTTATGGCATTTATTGATGGAATAACTCATATATTTACTTTTCAGGTTTGAATATCTTTACTTTTGTAAATATCGTCTGCGCGTGTGGTTAATTTCAGATAATTTAATTTTCCAGTCTAAATATCTGTACGTTTCTATATATCGTTTGCTTATGAATTGCATTTTTCTCTCTTTTGTTTTTGGCAACTATTGCAATGTTATGTTTACTTTTGATGTGTTTGTTCTATGTAGTACTTTTGTATGTGATGTTTTATTCGAGCGAATATTAAGGAGAATGCATACGCCACAAGAGAAAGCACAGATTTCATGGTGGTACATAGAAACGAAATCGATAGTGCAAGCACAGAGAAATTGCAGAAGAATTTACCAAAAAGATTCTCCATCCAAAAGCGGCATCTTGCGGTGGAAAAATAATTTTCTAGAAACTGGAAGTATCGTAGATAAGATACGTTCCGGACGTCCCTGCACAAGTGATTTTGATGTTGACCGTGTCAGAGAGACATTTTTACACAATCCTAGAAGATCTGAGAGATCAGCGGCAAGAGAATTGGATATGCGAATTTCGATGGTGTACGAGGTTATTAAGAAAAATTTAAGACTGCATGCATACAAAGTTCAAATTGTTTAAGTTTTGGAACCGGACGATAGGCCTAGGAGGATGGCCTTTGCAACAGATATGATAAGGAGGATAGAAGATGATGCTGATTTTTTGAAGCGCATAATGTTCTCCGACGAAGCATCCTTTCATCTTTCTGGCATTGTTAATCGCCATAATGTGCGCATATGGGGATCTGAAAAACCCCATGAATACCGTGAGACACAAAGTGATTCCCCAAAGGTTAATGTGTGGTGTGGACTAACGCACGACCGAGTCATTGGACCTTTCTTTTTTACAGAAAAGACGGTCTCATAAGTCGTATACTTAGACATGTTGGAAAACTTCGTATTTCCACAACTAGCAGAGATTCAGCCACATGTCTTTTTGCAACAAGATGGTGCACCACCTCATTGAGGTACCATTGTTCGTAGTTCTTTTAAGGACCATTTTCCAGGAAGATGGATTGGGCGAAAAGGTCTAATTCCTTGGCCACCCAGATCACCTGATATAACGCCGCTGGACTTTTTCCTTTGGGGATTTGTAAAGGACAATGTTTACAGGAGGAGAGTGTCGAACATTGAAGACCTAAAAGTCAGAGTTACAACCGCAATAGCCTCTGCGGATGCCGACATGCTTGCCGCTACCTGGCGTGAAATTGACTATCGACTTGATATTCTCCGTGCGACGACGGGGGCACACGTGGAAGTTCATTGACAAGGGTCATGAAACTTTTTGAGTCTATCTAACCATTTATGTTATTAATTTTAATCTATCTTTATTATTTTATGAGTTATTAAACATCAAAATGGGTCCGGGACTTTATAAATACCCTGTATATTATTGATATGTGGCACATTGAAATTTCTCACTTTTATGTTAAGAAACTGTAAAATACTATGCAATTGCGCATTAAAGCTGTAATTCCATATAAAGTCGGACTTATCCAATGCAGAATACATATTTTATAAAGTAATTGTTTAGATCTAACAAATAAACAGTTTTATTTCATACATTAAAATAGTATTTGTTCATCTTATATAATAAACCATAATAGAATACAAAGCATATGTTTATTATATTACGTTTAAAAAGAAACTTTTATGTAGATTTTTATTAAATACTTCGTAGACTGTAATAAACCGAATTTTTTATTAAAAAATGTACATAGGTATCATGTTATGACTTCCATATTATACAAACATAACAAATTTATTTGTTTCAATCTCTAGTTTTTAAGTTAATACAAACAGAAAAGTTATAAGTCAATTTTTTTGCAGTGCGAACTTTTATTTTTCTCTTAATGTATACCCATGAATGAAAAAAAAAAAAAAAAAAAAAAAAAACCTTTTCTTTTCTATTTAATTTCTTTATCCAATCAGTTCGCCTTTCATTAAAAAAAAGGTATGTCTACTAATGGAACAGAAAAGCTCTCCTCTACAGCGTTTTGACGTGTATGTTGTTGTGCAATTTAAACTCTCTCTAAAATTAATTTTTCGCGTATAAAAATAAATTATTTAGAATTCTTCTCTGTATATTCGTATACAGAAAATAATACTGGTTCTAGTTACCGTCTGAAAATTAAAAAAAAAAAAAATTACACAATATAGCGAAAAAATTCTTTAAATTTTTGACTACGTTAGAAGATAGTTTACTTTTATTTTTATAATACATTTGTTACATAGAGTTTTAGGAATATATTTGCCTAAAAATAATTTTAATTAAAAACTGTATGAATTATTTTAATTAATTGCTGCAAAAAAATTTAAATTACAATTATTTGTAAGATGTTTTATGTATCTTTGAAATTTCAAGAAAAAATATTGTACGTAAACATTAATCAGTTCATATTATTATCTTCAACGCCGATAAAGATGTATTCATCTTGGTAGTTCATTATTGCAAATAACCAGAAATATCGGTTGTGTATGTCTATGGTTCAAGGGTTTTCATACAAGAAAATGTTTTCTAGGATATCATTTGTCTGCTGAATTACTGGTTAAAATCCTTTAGCAGCAAAATGCAATGTTTGAAAACTGTAACTGAGGGTTTTGTGCAAACAACCCTTTTATTTTTGGAAAACCTTAAAATAAATAATGAATATTTAAAACAGTATCAAATAGTCTGTGCATATATATTTTATTTAAAATAATAATAATAATAATTGCGGATGATCTTCGGTATAAACTGATTTATCAAATCATAGATTTCGGATTTAATTTAATGAAACTGATATTCACGTTAGATGCTTTACATTTGTATTTAAGGGCTACAGTAGAAAAATTTATTTAGAAAAGTGTTCATCAAACACCTCTGCAGCTTATTGATTAATGTTTAATTTCTATGAAGAGCTTAATGGTGGCATATGTCTACAACAAATGACTAAGCCGTCTTTGCCAGATTCATTAATTCAATCTTGTCAATGTTCATCAAATCGTATAATAATGTCTTGCAATTTCAAAAAGTTAGGATTATTTTGTATATCATTGTACAGATGTATCAACAATAACTTTTTAAATAAAAATTAGTAATTATTTATCTTGCTGGTGTATATTTCTATTTAAATTCGTTATTTTCTTTTACGTAGTCTTTTTACTAACAAAAAAAGTTTATGTTTTTTTTGTTTTGTAATTTTATATTATCCACCCATCATTACTTTCATCCTAAGAATAAAGTAAAAAATTATGGCTAAAATAATTATTAAAATGACTTCATAGCTTGTACTCTATTGATTTCCTTTACAAGCAAGAAGAAGGGAGGTAAAAAAAAAGGGGGGGGGCGGCAAGATCTATATTACTGACTCATCCGTAATACAATTTTCAGCTAAAATCCATTGGTGAAATATTGTCTTCATATTTTACATACCTACTAAATATAATTCTAAAGCAGTCATAAAATTGAAATTTGCTCCGAATTTCAAACTTTTATTTAATCGTGATGTATTTTTAATTTATTTAACACTTTCGGCGCCTAGCATTATTTGACTGAGTTCTCCGCCGGGCCCAAATCCGACCACGAGTCATAGAAGAAGAGTGATAAATAAAATTTTATATTCGATTTTTTTTTTTTAACTCTAAATATAAATTAATAAAAAGTATATTACAATGTGTATATTTTTTAGAATTTTATGCAATATATCTTATATTTCTTATACTCCTTTTGAAAATTCAACTGAAAATTCTATTAACTTGAACAAGAAGAGCGTCACCCATATTTGGGTGGCGGGGTGCCTACGGAAACGTAAACGTCACCCAGATATGGATGACGTGGTAAAGAACGAGTTAAAAGAAATAAGATCAGAATAACGTTTAAGTATTTTAAATTTTAAAGTCTGATTATTCTGTCATAACTCTGTCATACTCTGATTTATGTTCCAAGAACAAAAAATTACAAATTGCATAGAAACCTCCCTTTTTGGTGATTTTGTTAAACTAAACTATTTATTAATACGTCCTAATGCAATTTCTCTCCACATATAGTAAGTAAGGTATAAAGGAGATAATTTATGCATGTTTTCAATGAGAATATATTAAATTTAATCAAAGCAAAGAATCTTTATGGTTAATCTATAATTTAAAATAAAATGAATCACATGCCTCATGAATATTATGGTTATTTTCCTAACTCCGTATACGTATTTTAAAGCTAGGATATTGCATCATTAATGGTTTTGAAAAATAAAAAAAAATTACACCTTAAAAAATTCGGCGAACAATGTTTAATTCAATTTATTTAGAAGCTTTTAAATTTTTGAATCTGAATAACGTATTACAAAATGTATTGTTGAATTCCTTATAAAAAACTGACGTACATATATTTCAAAATAAGTAAATGTTATTTATTATAGATGTATATCATTTTTACTGTTATATAATAATATATAAATTCACATAGAATGGTTAGAATTGCTAAAGAAAATAAATAATAACTTCTGAGAGATTTTTTGAAGAGTCTATGTCAGTTAAAAACTCAAAAAAAAAAAAAAAAAAAAAATACAAATACAAATACAAATATCCACAATATTCAGAGAAATGTGATAATCGTTTAATAAAAACTGCGAAGCTTTTGCTAATAATATTACTTTTGTTTTTACATATCTTCATTTAAGTTCTGAACTAGCCAATGATTGCTTTAATTTGAAAATGGGTAGCTTTTCGAAATTACGTTTTGCTATTTATTTATTTATTTATTTATTTTATTTTTTTTTTTTTATAGAAAGTAACATTTCTTTAATTTGTATTTCAAGTGAAAGAAAAAAAAATCATTATTCTACCGAAATTGCTTTTATTTGTATCACTTCTCAAAACAAATCAAAACTTTTTGATGTAAAATAGAATCTAATCTTGATATAGTAGTCCAGTGAAAATATTTTAGAAAAACTATCATTAAAAGTGCTACAAAATCTAAACTATTTTTGATAAAAACTTTTTACAACGCGATGTCATTTTAGAACTGTTTCAAAAGCAGATTAATTTGCATGGAAATAACTTGAGAGCGTTGGGGGAAATTTGATAACGTTTCTTGAAAATTCTACAACAGAAAATTGGTTAAGTGTTTTCTAAACATCGTTTAAAAGTTAGCTTAATTGTTTTTAAAAAATAAATATTTGGCTTTTTTGTATGATATATTTTTATTATAAAAGAAAATTTCAGTCTGATTTACACTTTTGTTTTTACCATATGAAAACATAAATGTAGGATTAGCTGAATCTAAACTATTTTCCTAAACGAGCCTTAAAACTGGGATTTGAATTTCGAATTATAAGGACTATGTTATTAATTTTAATCTGTACGTATAAAACTGATTGTTTGTCTGTCCGGATTTTTAGTTCGCTATACAAAGTTACACCGTACAAGAGACTGTTACGAAAACTGGTGTACGTATTAATTAAGACAAATTCTGGCTAATGCCGTATTTTTTAGTTCAGTCGTACAATAATATCAAAATACATTAAATAAAAACTTCTTTTTATCGTTTAAATTATATATATATATTAAAAAAAAAAAAAAAGAAAAGAAAAGAAATACTTGATGCCAAAATAAACAAATAAAATACACGTTTATATTCTTTTTTTTTTTTTTTTTTTTTTTTTTTTGTAAATAAAATAAGATATTTTTAATTTCGTATAAATAATAATGAAAAAAAAAGTTACTTTGGGAAAATTGGTACACTAATTTTTTATTATCAGGAATTCGCGCCTTAATAAATATTTTCATACAGATATTTGGCATTAGCGAGATATTTTTATTTAAGTACTTTTCTCTTCTACAATAAAACAATTTTTTTCGTATTTATGGGTATTTTATGCGTAACGTATGAGGTGCTTTTATGTTCTCTCACCGTAATTTTAAATCATTTGGATTTTATTAATCCTTTTTTTTTTTTTTTTTTTTTTTTTTTTTAAGATTTATTTATTTATTTATTTTAATGGAACATATTTAGAATCGGACCCCTTCGTATGCAAAGTTTAAATTTGTCACCAAAGGGGCTCGGATGTTTTGTTTAAGGTCTTTAGTTAAGCAATTGTGATAGCTATTTGAATTCATCGCAAAAATGATCAAACATATTTTAAGTTACCAAAGGAATCCCACACTTAAGCTGTATGCCTTTTCTATTTATTTATTTGTAATAATTTCCATTAAAGACTTCGGGAAATATTTCGTGAATTTCTCTTTTCATACTGCTCCATTGTTCAGTTCTTTCATAGATTTCAAAATTCTGTGTACATTCTTCAACCTGGGCAACGCCGTGTATGCCTGCTAGTAGCATATAAGACTAATAATGACATTATGAAAACCTTACATGAAATACTCTTAGAAGTTAAAAAAAATTCCCTTTGTTTACATCACACTTGTCCCTACCATTAAAGAAAAAAAGGCTATTTTTATTATTTATTTATTTATTCATTTATTTATTTATTTTATTTATTTTTTATTTTATTTTATTTATTTATTTATTTTTATTTTTATTTTTATTTTTTCTTTTGACGAATTCTATTCACAGTCTAACAAAATAGGTAAACATTTCTTGTTCTAAAAAAGTGCATTTGGTATATGAACTTTATAGTCGTCAGAAATACAGGTAAATATTTTTTAAACTGCTTATTTATTTATTTTTTGTACTCACTTTGATATTTATGGATATTAAATTACTCATAAAGCGATATTGTTAGTCATATCAAGCGAAAAAAAAAAAATATTTACCGATTCTTTTTTTAGTTCGCTCAATCATATGGCAAAAATGATTTTTCATTTAGTAAATTTTAATAGATCGATTTTTATGACTGTCTCATTAGCCAGCTGAAAATGGAACATATAAATGTTATTTGTCCTTGTATCCATTGCTGGGCTAAGCGCAGCCGTTTGTTAAAAACAGACTAAAAAAATCACAAAAGGTCATTATTTAAAAAGAAAAGCTAGAAAAAGATACTTAAAAGAATGTGACAAGATTACAAGGCATATTTATCGCCAGTATTTGGAAAACGACAAAAAGAAGAGACCATACAAACAGAACCCTTCCGGCGACCGCCATGAAGGCCTTACTAAGTCCTAAGTAATACATCAAGATATCTAAAAGTAAGCAGATCGGTGCAAACCTGATCCAATCAGAAAAACACACAATAAAGAAATTGCAAAATGAGATCTAAGCACCCAGTAAAAAAAATACAAGAAGAGACCTCCCTTAAAATTATAATGAGAGAGCTAGCTCAAGGAAAACGATATAAAAAAAAAATCTAAGTGATTTTGTCTAATATCTTCATTCTGTCAACATGTAAAACGATTCTGTCAAATGTGTCTTTGTTATGACTTAAGTCATCTCCGCTTGATTGAATAAGAAATTGCTCGCTATTATGAGCATATACTACTAAAAAGGCCTAGCCCTGGCCATGATAAAATATAATAAATTGTGTTCGAGTGTATTGATTAAGTGCCAAAGAAAAATATATAAAAGAAATCGTTCAATGTGATGATCAACCTCTCATGCCCTGGCTGCACTTACTCTCCCATCGTCTGGTAATCTGGTGAGAAAACTTAATTTAATTCATTGGTCAGTAGTTTTAATTATTTTTTTCAAAACCCATTTAAATATAGACCTGACTCTATGCACTCATCCTCGTCCTATTTTCGATGTGATTGATCTTATTGTAATTAAAAAGTGGTTATTGAGATCCCCATATACGTTATGTATTTTGTTTAAATTATGAAGATTCTCATTTTAGCAAATATCCAAATATGGAAATTTAATAAGAAAATTAATTAAAATTATATGAATTTGAAATTATTTGATAAAAGTAATTTTTATTTATTAATCCTCATATTCCTTTTCAGATTTAGTTTCATATGCTTGATTAGGTTAATGTTTGGGCATTTCCCAGCGCATGCCCGAACATCAGATTGATATTCAAAATGTACTACTGTCTAGCAGTCATCTTAAGGCCACGGATGGAAGGGCAGTTAAAGTGCGCTTCTCTCCACCCAACATCTACCGACCACCGTGGAAGCTGCTGAGCGATGCGCAACCGTTTGTTAAAAACAAAATGAAGAACTCACAAAAGCGCATTATTTTAAAAGAAAAGCTAGAAAAAGATACTTAAAAGCATGTGACAAGATTACGATGCATATTTATGGCCAGTACTTGGAAAACAACAAAAAGGGACCGCACAAACAGAACCCTTCCGGCGACCGCCTTACTAAGTCTTAAGTAATGCATCAAGAAATCTAAAAGTAAACAGATCGGTGCAAACCTGGTCCAATCAGAGAAACACTCAATAAAGAAATTACAAAATGAGACCTAAACACCATTAAAAAAAAATACAAGAGGAGACCTCCCCTAAAATTATAATGAGAGAGCTCAAGGAAAATAATAAAAAAAATTTCTAAGTGATTTTGTCTAATATCTTTATTCTGTCAACATGTAAAGTGATTCTGTCTAATGTGTCATTGTTATGACTTAAGACATCTCCGCTTGACTAAATAAGAAATTGCTCGCCATTATGAGAATATACTACTAAAAAGGACTAGCCCTGGCCATGATGAATTATAATAAAATGTGTTCGAGTGTATTGGTTAAGGGCCAAAGAAAAATATATATAAAAAAATTGCTCAATGTGATGATCAAACTCTCATGCCCTGGCTGCGCTTACTCTCCCATCGTCTGGTAATTTGGTGAGAAAACTTAATTTAATTCATTGGTCAGTAGTTTCAATTTTTTGCAAAACGCATTTAAATATAGACCTGACTATGTTCTCATCCTCATCCTATTTTCGTTGTGATTGATCTAATTGTAATTAAAAAGTGATGATTGAGATCCCCATATATTTTATGTATTTTGTTTAAATTATGAAGATTCTCATTTTAGAAAATATCCAAACATGGAAAAAAAAAAAAAAAAAAAGAAATTAATTTAAATTATATGAATTTGATATTATTTGATAAGAGTAATTTTTATTTATTAATCCTCATATTACTTTTCAGATTAAGTTTCATATACTTGATTAGGTTAATGTTTGGGCATTTCACAGCGCATGCCCGAATACCATATTGATATTCAAAATGTACTACTATCTAGATGTCACCTTAAGTTTACGGATGGAAGGGTAGTTAACTTCTGATTCTATTCACCGAACATCCATGTATTTCAATTTTTCTACAGATATCAGTCTCACGGATTTGTTTATTTCATGCCAGATTTATGTATAGAACTTTATTGCACGATATTGTATTGAACGATAATTCGTGTTATTTTGTTGAAATGACGTCTTTAAGTTGACATTTGTTTCCCTTTAGAATGGGTGCATGGAATTACACATTTTTGTTCAGGTACTGTCTATCAGATGATTGAAGTAGATTTCCATGCCTTTTAAAATCGTGTGCCAAATCTGCTGCAGTTAATGCTGGAGTTTGATGATTATGAATTTGTTATCCAAGCACAATTCCTACTTCTGTCGTCAATATGAATAAGATATGAAGGTTTTGCAGTCCAAGACAACACCAAAATTGTGGAGAAATAGCTTGATGTCATCCGCGGTATAAAAATTAGCATTATCTTTCAGGAAAAAAAAAAAAAAAAAAAAAACATTGAATACTGATCGTGAATGACAGTACTATCAGTTCAATCGCCAGTTTTACCTACAAATCTTTTATCTAATTCCCTTGGATAATGATTAAACTAAATCTACTGTTATATAAGTACGTTTCAAAAACCAAAACGCTTAGTGAAGTACCAGTTGGTTAATGCCATAACTCTTTCCGACCCAGGCCGTACGATCCTGCGGGTTTGATATCCACGACATCCACTTACATTTTTGCGCCTGGGACAGTCGTATGTAATAAATCAGGAAGTGAACGATCGAGCTAATTTGCAGAAAGTACAAAGTACAATTTTCACTCAACGAACGCCGGTTATAGTTCATATTTTTCTTTTACTCTGCAAAACCTGAAGAATGTAATGTTGTAAGGTAAAAATGTTTCGGGTCGGAAAGAGCTATTATAATCAGGCCTCCAGAACAAAATCTGATGATCAGGGATAGCAAGACAGGAACGGCTCTTACGTTTGCCGCAACAGATCTAGTCCACTTTCCAAACACCTACATATGCGTTAATGTATTTTTAAGAAACAGACTAGCTAAATGGTTGGTACTAAATTGTCTGCTGTACGGATGTACTGCCCATGAATCAGTTGAAAGCAACTTGAGAGTAAATTTGGTTTGACTGGAGATTTAAGAGACTTTTTCATAGACAGCTTTTAAGTGGTTGATTTTTTTTTTTTTTTTTTTTTTTTTGATAATGCTTTTCATATTATTTCTGCTGTCTGCAACGTACTCTACACAGTATTGAAAGATCGCCTTCAACTGAAAGCTCATCAATTCTTTTTTTTTTTTCTATCAAGTGCATAGGAGGATTCAAATATTGAAAAATCCAGTGTCATCTACAACAAGAATTAAAGATCTGAACGCCAAGTACCTCTGCAATGGCAAATTATGACTCAAAATGACCCGAGTTAAAATCTTTAGCGATTATCTTGGGTTACTACCATTGTACATTAATAATGACCGTTTTCTCACACTCGATAATCTTCCAGCACGCGCGTCTGTGCAAAATTTACCACAAATTCTGTTTTTAATGCACTTATTTTTGCGTATCGCAGCTCAGACGTCTTAAGATAATTTCTATTCCTCCTTTCAATTCTTCCCCGTATCATGGATTGTGCCAATTGGAAATCGCATAACAATTTTAATTTCTAACCAGACTTTTGTGCCCCGCGCTAGCTTTTTTGTAAAATTTACGACACGCATGTGGTCGTGGTTAAAAATTCGGAAAATATTTTTTCTGAAGTATTTTGTAATTTTGTGTTAACAATTGCCGCGGATTATTATTTTAATTCGTGGAAAATATATTCTATAATTTTTCTATCGGTTTCTATAACAATATATATATATTGTTGTATATTTCCTCGTGTTCTTCAAGAGTTGTCTTCTGAAGAAAAAGAAAGACGGGAAACATTTGGATTTGAGAACGATAGCGATTTTATTTCATTTGAATGTGACATCATTTGTACTTTACAACAATAAGGTTACTTTCTATTTCTTAAAAAAATTCCTATCAATAATCATTCATTTTTATCGTTTTTCGTGCCAAAAACGGTAAAATAATAGCTGCCGTAAAAAATATGAGTCGTGCGCGATCAAATAAAATTCCCGAGCGTGCATGCTGGAAGGTTAACTTTTAATCTCAGAATTATAAGCAATGAAATACCGAAAACAAATACCTTGTAAAAATATCATTCTTCAAATCTGATTTTCTCTTGCACTGAACTTTTTAATCGGTTCATAAATAATTGCCGAAACGTCAGTGGAGGCCCTCTGTTGAGACTCAAAACGGTTTTGGGCTGTGTCTGTCAGTCTGTCTGTCTGTCTGTTTGTCTGTCGCGCGATAGCGGCCGCAAAAATAGCGCTATTGACTTGAAATTTGGTACACATGTTCATGAGCCCCACGAAATCAGCTGTATAGTTTTCGGTATGTATTCCATTTGTAGTTCGTATACAGGGACACGCCAAAGTTTTTCTTATCATTACGGCCTAAGGGAGGAATTTGTATGTATCGCGATAGCGGCCACAAAAATCACGCTATTGACTTGCAATTTGGTACACGTGTTCATGTGCCCCACGAAATCAGCTGTATAGTTTTCGGTGTGTATCCCATTTGTAATTCGTGTACAGGGACACGCCAAAGTTTGTAAGGCATAGCAAAGTAATGCTACAATTAAAACTCGCACTTGATGCGTAACACATGAATACGAAGGTTGTAAGATTCGATTTAAGTATTAGAGTTAGTTCCAATCCTAAGATAAAATTGTAAATTGTAATATGTTAATTTCATAAAGTAGTTTGGAAAGCGAATAGTATAAAAGTAGAAGGAGGATGGCTTTTAGAGGTCAGTTGGAGAGAGGATGATGGGAGTTAGTTGGAGTTGGTGTTAATCGGAGTGAGTTGGAGTAAAAGCTAGTTGGATATAAGTCGAGTAGATAGCAGAGTCCGGGAATCCGCCTGCTAATCGAAAGATTGCTTGCCCTTAATAGTTAAAGGGAGTTAATGGAGTAAATATAGTAGTTAAAATTAATTGTGATTAATGAAGTAAGGGTAAAAATGTTTAAGGAGGCTGCCCATTGAAAGTTATAAAGATATTTTATGTAGTTAAAGTCCAGCGCCCACCCTTTTTAGTTAAACTCTTAATAAAGCTCATTCATCTTGTTAAATCTGACTTTGTGTTATTTCATAACTCTATTAAGTAATTAAGCAAGTTTCAGCATTCAAGTTAAAGTTAAATTAGCATGGAGAAGTTTAATTCTCTACACTGGCGCCCAAATAATGTCGAATCCCCCCCCGAGCAAATATTTTTTGACGGCACTAATAGTGTGCTGCAATTTTTTGAGTAGCTAGAATATTTTTTCAGTTTTCATAAAATCAATGTTAAAAACTACTACTCGTGGCTAGCCTACTCCCTAGAAGGAGAACCGAGACAGTGGCATAGATTAATCGCCTGCCATTCGCTTGGCCCAAATCCAACGTATGATGATTTAAAACGCAAGGTCATCGATCTTTTCGCCACTCGGTATGATAAATTACGATTGGAACATGACCGTTCCCTCCCCCCCCCCACGAACGTCAGTGGGAAGCAGTAATAAACCCGGTGGAAAAACCACAAGAAATTATTAAGTCACAGGAAGCAAGCTCCTATAATTTAAACCAACCTAAAACTGGCGATGAAGCCGTTATTTCTAGTGACAAACGTCAAATAAAAGTGAATGAAAACGAGCAAACTACACCCTTAACGAGCACTACAGAAAAGTCCACATCGGTTATTCAGCCCTTAGCTACGGATAAGATATCCGAAAAATTACCTAATATCGCGACAGAAGTTGGAACGGAAAATCCATTTAAAATTACTGTGGCTGCGGAAACCGTTATTTCTAGTGAAAAAAGCCAAATGACATTTGAACTAAACGAGCAAACTTCGCCCTTAAACAGCGATACAAACCAATTTACGGCAGTTATTCAGAATTTAGCTACGGATGAAAAATCCGATAAAATATCTAGCTCACCGACGGCAGCTGAAATAGAAAATGAGGTTATTTTCAAAAAGGTAATTTCAAAAGGCCATGTAACCTATGGTGAAGTCTCTAGAAAGTCTAGCAGCCCTGAATTCAAAAGCACGGAGCGAACGCAGTCCTCTGTGATAACTATGGGCAGTGATAAGGTGACGGGCCCGAAACCCCCTCACCACAAGAACCAGATTCAGAGTTTAAAACCTCCTCCGAACAGTGGAAAGGCTCTGGGTGTGAAACCCCCTCCTGAGAGTGACCAGGCACCATGTTCGAACCCTCCTCAGGACAACAGCGATCCTGCAACGTCTCACCTAAATCTGCAAGCCACCAACGCTGCAACTCTACAGGCCAGTCTGACCTACATCTCTTATTTTGCTGCTATAAAGGACTCAATTTGTCAGGTCGTATCGTGCAGTATTTTAGTTTTTCTCAAGTATTGGTTTATCAGTACTGTACTAAAATTTTCGACATGTAGAACTTTCTTCTGGACTTTCACTCATTATCTCAAAGAGATGAACTTTTTAAAATATCACAAATCTAAATTTAAACTTGCTGCATGAACTTTTTAAAATTTAAAAATGCAAAATTTAAACGTATGGCATGAGCCTTCATCTCTCGAAATTTCATGTACTGTTTACATGTCATAAATTTTTTTCTGTATATAATATATGCATGCATGTATGTTAATGTCTTTTTTTATTTCTAAGCCATCACCAGCAGTTTTTGGTTAAAAAAAAAAAAAAAAAAAAAAAAACATTTTGAACTTTTGTATAAACTTCCCCCCCTCTTTAGTTTTTTGAATGATCTATATATATATGTACTTAAATGCCCTCTGTTTTAGCCATCATCTGCAGCGATTCGTAAGATAAATTTTCTTACCTTTGTATATAAATTTTCTCTCTAAGTTTTTACTTGATCAATATGTATATACGCTACTACTTTTCTATTTTTTAGCGAACAACGGAGTCTTGAAAACCTTTTTGAATAACTTTGTATATATATCTATTAATTATATATATTTTTCTAAATGTCGTAAATTGTATAAAATAAACTTTTATAAGTGTATAACTATTTTTCTCTATAGTTTTGTAAATGTAATGTAAAATGTATGTCCGTAAATCTTTTTTATTTCTCAGCGATCAACTGCAGTTTTGAAAATTTTGTATCCTTAAATATGTTTTCTAAATGTTGTATAAAGTGTATCAAATGAATATTCTTATTGTAAACTTTTGTCTTTTTCGCTAAAAGTTTAATTACTGTATGAATATATTCGGATGGGGATTAAAAAGAGATTTTTTTTTTAAAAGCTATTCTGCATGTAAATTCGCGTTTAACAAATTAACCTTAATACACTAACACTGTAGTTTTTTTCCTTATGCAAATAGCATAGCTAAAATAGGGCTTATGTATAAAATTATGTCATTTACCTATATAAAAGTGTAGTGTACCTTTTGATTTATACGTTCAAAAGACTTTTGTATTTTAGAAGTTCTGATTCAAACTCTCCGTCCAGTCGTTGGTCTGAAAATTTACGCTGATGTTACTTTTGATGCTAAAGGAGGTGATTTTTGGACGCTTGCCAACGGATCCCTTTCAAGATTCATATGAGAATGGTCAACTGAAATTTTTTCTGTTTTTTTTGCGGATGCAGTTTCAAGTATTTTTCCTAGCCGAGGATACTGGACCTAGACTGGTCTGCAGTGGCTCTCAACAGTTTAAGTTTTTGCCAATAAAGACTTTCTTTTTTTTATCATTTTTGCACAATTCAAATTTGAATAATTACTGATCGCATTTTTTGTTCAAATGTTCTGAATTTTTTAAAAAAGTAATGAGAATTTTTTTCCTTTCTATTTGTTTTAAGGAAAAATGTACCTGTATTTCCCCGCTGTAATTACGCTGGACTATATATATCTTTATTTACCTAAATTGAGTACAAACGGTTTTCTGGAATAAAGCGTCTTACATTGAGCATAAGAAACATTTTTTTTTTTAAAGCTATTTAAGCTACTTAAAATTATATGTAAGTGTCCAGTTTTTTGGCCCTGTACTCTTAAAAATTTTTTCACTATTAGATTTAAAATAGTTATTCTTGGGCAGTCTAGTTAAATTTAAGTTTCCCCCCTCTTTTTTTTTTCTTTTTCTAAAACATTATGTAGTTGAATTTTAACAGTCAGTCACTGCAGCTAACTTTTCTTTGCATAGTATTGCAATAATTTAAAATTTGCACGGGTAAAAACCCGTTGGGGGATTTTTTCCGCGAAATTTTTTTTTCGGGGGAGGAACTGTAAGGCATAGCAAAGTAATGCTACAATTAAAACTCGCACTTGATGCGTAACACATGAATACGAAGGTTGTAAGATTCGATTTAAGTAATAGAGTTAGTTCCAATCCTAAGATAAAATTGTAAATTGTAATATGTTAATTTCATAAAGTAGTTTGGAAAGCGAATAGTATAAAAGTAGAAGGAGGATGGCTTTTAGAGGTCAGTTGGAGAGAGGATGATGGGAGTTAGTTGGAGTTGGTGTTAGTCGGAGTGAGTTGGAGTAAAAGCTAGTTGGATATAAGTCGAGTAGATAGCAGAGTCCGGGAATCCGCCTGCAATTTTGTACACATATTCATGAGCCCAACGGAATTAGCTGTATAGTTTTAGGCGTGTATTCCATTTGTAGTTCGTGTACAGGGACACGCCAAAGTTTTTCTATCATTACGGCCTATGGGAAGAATCTGTATGTACCGCGATAGCCACCGCAAAAATCCTTCGATTGACTTGCAAATTGGCGCACACGTTCCAGCTTTGCCTATAAGTAGCTGTATAATTTTTATTGCTATATTTTTTATAAACTGTGTACAGGGACACGCCAAAATTCCTAACATTACGGCGCATGGGGTGAATTTCGTTTAAACGCATTTTAATATCATTACTTTGCAATGAAGAAAATGAAACTAGAGTACGTGAGTAAGATGCTTAAACTTATGTTGTTTGAAGAAAATATGTGCTCTTAAGCTTTCTAATTAATGTACAGGACCTTACAAAAGTGTTCTGACAATGTCACTTAGTCATCCAAACGATGTTAAATTTGGAACAATTATTAATTTTAAACGCAAAATAAGCTGAATAGTTTTTACTGGTGTATACAATGTTTATGGTTCGTTTACAAAGACACACGAAAGAATTTCGTAACATTAGAGCCTATGGACAAAATTTTAATTTAAGCGCGCACTTTAATGCGTTTATGCTGAATTGAACTTAATAAAGTTAACATACATTATAAAGATGCTTAAAATCATGTTTTCTCTTAAAAAAGGTTATATAGACTAAATAATTTATGGGATCACACAAAATAATTCCGAGTATGTACTGTAATCATCCAAATGATGTCAAATTAGTTTGAAAAAGTAATTAGTCATAATTAATTAGGTTTATTCTTATTATTTGCCTTTATAATGACTGTGGCTACTTTTCCGGGATACATAAAGAAATTTCGTACTATTACGGTCTATAGTCGGTATTTCTTAAAAGTGTATTTTAACATGGTTACACCCCATCAAATATAATGAAATTTTATTAGAATTTTAAAAGCATGTTTTCCTGTTGAAAATTGTGGGCATAGAATTGATAATTAGTTTAAAGGTTACGCGAAATATTTCCGATATGCTATGTAATTTTTTTTTTGTATGAAATTTGGTATTTATGAATTTCAGGGAAATAATACAAGACCGTCGTTTATTAAGAATACATATTGTTGCGTACTTGGGGGTTCGTAAGTTGTCCGAGAATGAAAGGCGAAATTTGCAAAAACTCAGTGATTTATTCACAGAAAGTTTCAGAAAAACACAGGTCTATAAACCAAGTACCAGCTTCAATTCAACCAGTAAACATAGCTTAAACAACAGCCGTTAACAGCAAAACAACAGTACACACTGTTTAGCAATAACACATAAAGCAAGTCTCATTCAAAGTGGCTCAAAGCAAAGCAAGCATTTGACGAAAATGACACAGATCTGAGGCTGACCGCCTTGGCAAAAATAATGCTCCTTTTATACTATTCTATCGTACACAGACTGTTCTAGAAAATTATCGTATCTCATTAGCCAATGAGATTAGAGCTTCCATATTTGGTATATCCATAATAAGGATTTTCTCGCCAAGGTCGCCAAAAAATCGCCAACAAGGGAAACTGTCGCCAAATTTGGCGCCAAATCCATTTCTTCCCTTATATGGTGCTTTTTAATGCGTTTTTAAAGTAAAATTAGGCTATTTTAACGCTAAAATGACTAGAAATGCACAAAATTGGCATTTTATCGACTTACTAAGCCTCTTTGAAAAAATTTATACAAAAATAAATGCAATTATTTACAATTCCGTAAAACTTTATATGATATACAAATAGGTATACAAAGAGAGATACTGCGGGGGGTTGAGGGGGGCGGTAGCCCCCCTCATGAATGTATCTTATTATGGTAATAAGTCTATCGAATCAATATACTATTATATAATAAGGAATAAATAAAAATGACATATTGAAAAATGTCTGATGGAAATAGGACGTTGAGGCACCTGATCTGCAGATCCACTAGTTAATTTGAATAAATATAGATATTTTTAAGTTGGTTCAAAGAAAAATGTAGCAATCAACTTTTACTGTCGATCGAATCTCTCTATATAGTAGAATATGTAATTTTTTAGAAAAATCGCTCCGAAAAATCTCCCCAATGTAAATATACCAGAAGAAGAAGTTTTGAGAAAAAGCTGGCTTTTTCAAGTTAATTAAAACCTATATAATGGCAGTTATTACTTTATTTACCTTATTTTATATCATTTATCTATTGATTTATTCTAATTTTTACCCAACATAACCGATTGTAACAATCATAATTTGTCTGTTATCTGGCACAATGTTGTTATTTTGTATTTAATTAAATATGTTTGAATGAACCAAAGAAACGATATAGGGGAAATTTTTAATTCCCATTTACTTTTTCATTAATTTACATAAATGGTAAATAACACATCTGAAAATATAAATAAAAATAATGTATTTCAGAAAATTTTGGAGTGGAAGACTGATATTTTATACCAACCATGTGAAAAATACCAGAGCCGGGAATCGAACCCGGGCCTTCCGCTTTACGCGCGGATGCTCAAACCATCGAGCTACCCTGGCTGATTACCAGCTAGGCATTTCTCACATAACATTCGTTGGCAATGTCACCGAGTCTGTAAACACAGCTGTATCAAGTGACATTAATATTCATGGCACAACTCCAATAGACAACGAAATTTTATTTTAATTTAGAAATTTATTCATCAACCATGAAAATTCATTTCAGAAAATTTTGGAGTGGAAGGCTGATATTTTATACCAACTGGTTGGTATAGGCCTAGCTGGCCTAGATGGTAATCAGCCAGGGTAGCTCGATGGTTTGAGCATCCGCGCGTAAAGCGGAAGGCCCGGGTTTGATTCTCGACTCTGGTATTTTTCACATAGTTGGTATAAAATATCAGCCTTCCACTCCAAAATTTCTCAAATGAATTTTCATGGTTGATGAATAAATTTCTAAATTAAAAAATAATGTAATTTAATTATTAACGTGTGCTCACAAATCCATCTATATTTTACTCTGACATTAAAGGTAATTTTTATTTCATCATTTATTTTTTAAACTTTTACTATATTTTAGATGTTTTAATTATTATACTAACAATTAGTAACTATTTAACGTATACGTACATATATAGATATATATATTCAGGGTCATAATGCCCTACTTTTACATACCACTATTTGTTTATATATATATATGTATTAATTTATTCGCTTTATTTCGTTAATTTTCATTATACTCAAATTATTTGTAGAACATAAAATATATGCTTAAATTATGTACTCGAAAATATGATACAAATAGTATAATTAAGTCCAAACTATTTTTTTCTTTTTTTCCCCTTAAAAGATAAATAAAATTTAAAAGTTCCTTACATTAAAGTTCTAAATAAAATATTTAAGTTATTCAACTTTTAGATGCTACTTCATTTATCTTAATCTGATTATATTAAGAGTAACAAGTAATAGTTTACATATGAAGACAACCATGTCTTTGTATGGAGATTCATATTGAATTAGTTGAACAGTGGTATATAAAAGTTATATAAAACTACTTATTTTGTGTTATAAAATATGTGTTATTAAAAAAAAAAAAAAAAAAAAATGGATGTTTAACTTCATTTTTTTTTAATACAGAAAATTTACATTTCTTATTTTGCTAATCTCATTACAATAGTCTGTATAAAATTTGTCATTTAGGCAACGATCCGATAATTTAAAAATTGCATTATAACAGAATTTATGTTATATATTATTAAAAAAATGAATTAAAAAATAATAAAATTAGAAAAGTTAAAAACTTTTTTAATGCGTGTTTTTGATTAATATCTATCTGCAACATATTTCAGACAGTTACTTTTAATTAAATTTATATACATTTAATTTAGTGTACTGCGGAAAGTCATACTTATTTGATTAAAAATAGATTCGAAAATGTTTTTAATTAAATACATTTACATGTTAATAAAACAGGTTAAATTAAAATTACAATTAATTTTAGTTAAATTAAATTCCCTATTAATTTTTCATTTTTTAAAATAAAGTAAATGAGAAAGAAGATTTTTAATATACATAAAAAATCATTACAAATTACTAAAAAAAAATTTATTATTCTACATGTTTTATATGATTAAAAAGTATTTTTCTAAAAACATATATGATAACTAGTATAATAAATCTCGACATTTTGTTACTAAAACAAGTTTTTTTTATATAGACTAAGACAGTGTGAGTATGAAAGAACTCAAACTTTTCACTTATATCATTAGCCTGACTAGAACAAATGTGGCACATTTATAGCCTCCTATTATGATAATTCGGTCTTGGCCCTATTTACAGGGGAAAAAAAAATCTTGGCTTACATACAGTATCATTATGTTAAATTTGACATGTGATATGAACATTATAGAATATTCTTATTTAACTTAAGCACATATAAGCTGACAGGTGGCATGGCTATGCTGCTATAATTTACTTTTTACATTTTTCTGGATGGCTATATCGCTGTATGTCTAAATTAAAATTGCTTAAATTGTAATTGTTATATGTTTATTCTTTTGAAAAGATATATAGATTATTTTTTTGTGTATGCTACGTTTTAGGCGGTGGTGATGTTACATAAAATGATGTAAAGAAGTTTTGGATAAAAGCAAATAATAGTTATTATTATTATTATTATTATTTTCACCTTAAAAAAAAAAAAAAAAAAAAAAAAAAGAAGGTCTCCTTTTTTTTAGGTGTTGCTGTTACCATTATTATAATGCATATAAAATCAATTAACACTGGAGTCACATTCCTTTTTTACCATGCTTTATGAGCTTCGATTCTTGTTTGTTTGTCCAGTACAAACCTTATAATCGATTTTTAACTAACTTCCCGACGAGCTAGATATTTGAAACTTCCAGGACAGATCAGAACACGGTGACAAATTTTTTTTAATACTTTTAATTAACTGTTTCAGGACCCGTGCTTTCGGCACCGTTTATATGATTTAACAGAAAATATATTTAACTAACCTCCCGACTAGCTAGACATTTGAAACTTTCAGAACAGTTCGGAACACCGTGAAAATCCATTTTTTTAAATACTTTTAGCCAACTGTTTCGGGTTCCTGCTGCCTACGACAGCGCTACCAGTACAATGCTTGCAATCGATTTTTTACTAACGTCCTGACTAGCTAGAAATTTGAAACTTTCAGGATAGCTCAGAACATAGTGACAATACATTTTTTTAATACTTTTAGTCAACTGTTTCAGGCTCTTACTGTATTCAGCTGGATTTATATGATTCAACAGAAAATTTATTTAACTAACCTCCCGACTAGCTAGACGTTTGAAACTTTCAGAGTAGTTCAGAACACGGTGAAAATGTATTTTATTAAATATTTTTAATAAACTGCTTCGAACACTGCTGCCTTCGGCAGCGTTACCTGCACAAAGTTTTTCAGGATAGCTCAGAACACGGTGACAATACATTTTTTTTAAATACTTTTAGTCAACCGTTTCAGGTCCCTATTGTATTCGGCAGCGTTTATTAAATTCAACAGAAAATTTTTATAACTAACTTCCCGACTAGCTAGACATTTGAAACTTTCAGAATAGTTTAGAATACGGTGAAAATGCAATTTTAAAATAATTTTAACCAATTGCTTCGGGAACCTGCTGCCTTCGGCAGCGTTACCAGTTCAAAGATTGCAACGAATTTTTAACTAACTTCCCGGCTAGACAACCATATGAAACTTTTATAACAGCTCTAAACACGATAGCAATGAATGTTTTTAAGACTTTTATCCAATTGCTCCGGGTTTCCGCTGTCTTCAGTAGCGTTTATTTGATTCAACAGAAAATTTACAAACATGGTATATAAAAAGTTTTTTTTTATCTTGTAATTATTAAAGAATTACTTCAGTGTATGTTATGAATCATAATTTTTTTTTTTTTCCCATTTACATTTCAAGTACTCTCCAAGAATTAAAAAAAAGTTGTATTTTTTCTATAAAATGACTTTCTGTAGTCCTATTACTGTAGAAACTGAAAAAAGAACTGAATATTCTATTTTATGCTGACTTCTAAGATTCATGTAGAAAAATTTCTAAATGATTCATGGTACAAAATAAAGCATGTACTTTTTCTGAAAAACTGTTTTTCAAAATACTTATATAAAAAATATTATATATATTTGCATTTAAAAAAGTTTTATTGACAGAAATGGTAACTGTTTTATATATATATATATATATATATATATACACATATAGAAAATACGAGGCCATTGACTTTATAAAATTCTTTTAAAAAAAATAAGGGGGAAATAGTACCAAATATGTTTCTCTTTTATTTAATGAAAAAATGCATTCAATAGAAAATATGCACTTTAATAGAAATGAATCGAAATAATATGTAGATATTTTTAAATACATTCATATATTTGTAATAATTTCAACGAACTTTAATTAAAAAATTACTTTTTATAGTATTTTATTGAATACTAGCAAGCCGGTGCAAAATACTCGTATTTAATTACTGTTCTTATTTACCTTTAAAATTTGAAACTCATAAATGTTATACAAATTTTACCACCTAATTAAAATTTTAATTTACCAGAATCCAAATTATTAATAAAGCCAAATTAATATTGTACAATAGTGAAACCAAAATCATTCAAAGAAAGGTTTCCAAATAAAATTCATGGTTCACGACCCAATTTTCATACTTCCACAGGCAGTAAAATTTTAATATGGGACTCCCACGACGCCTTTTAAATTTTTGTCGTCATGTTGTTGATGACTTATTATTATTATTATTTTATTACTTAATTTTTTTTAATAAATAAATAAATAAAATAAAATAAAATAATTCCTATTTTGATTTTATTATTTATAATTGTGTTTTTTAGTGAATTTATGATACAAAAGTACATATATATAGCTATATATCTTTAAAATATTGCTAGGTTTAAAATGACGCATGCAAAGGTTGTGTATAAACAACAGTTAAAAATGCATTTTTTTCGTAAAATAATCTCATTAGACAAATGTCCTCATTTGTTCTTATTAGTCCATTGAGCTAAGTTCGCGTGCTGAAATATTGTTCATGTATAAATATTATTTTTTTTATCCTCGCGTATCGTATCGTTTCGACAAAAAATAATTGAAACTGGTCCACGTTAGAGAAATATTATATAGATTATGGTCTAATCCATTTTATCATGTTTTCATTAACTTCTAGTCTTGTTTGTTTGTTCAGTACAAATCTTCCAATCGATTTTCAACTAACTTCCCGACTAGCTAGACATTTGAAACTTTCAGGTCAGCTCAGAACACACGGTGACGATACATTTTTCTAATATTTTTAGTCAACTGTTTCAGGTCCCTACTGCATTCGGCAGCGTTTATATGATTTGACACAAAATTTACTTAACTACCTTCCCGACTAGCTAGACATTTGAAACTTTCAGAATAGATTAGAACACGGTGAAAATGCATTTATTTAATACTTTTAGCCAACTGTTTTGGGTTCCTGCTGCTTTCGGCAGCATTACCAGTACAAGCTTGCAATCGATTTTTAACTTACTTCCCGGCTACCTAGACGTTTGAAACTTTCAGCATAGCTCAGAACACGGTGACAATATATATATATTTAATACTTTTAGTTAACTGTTTCAGGTCCCTACTGTCTTCAGCAGCATTTATATGATTCATCAGATTTTTTTAAAACTAACTTCCCGACTAGGTTGACATTTGAAACTTTCAGAATAGTTCAGAACAAGGTAAAAATGAATTTTTTAAAAATATTTTTAATCAACTGCTTCGGGACCCTGATGCCTTCGGCAGCGTTTCCAGTACAAAGCTTAAAATCGATTTTTAACTAACTTACCGGCCATTTGAAACTTTTATAATAGCTTAAAGCACGATAGCAATGATTTTTTTTAATACTTTTAGCCAATTGTTCCGGGTTCCCGGTGCTTTCGGTAGCGTTTATATGATTCAACAGAAAATTTAAAAACATGGTATATAAAGAGTTCTTTCTTTCTTGTAATTATTCCAGTTTAACTTCAATTACATGAAAAAAAATATTTTGAAATCTATAAAAAAAAATATATATATATTGGTAGAGAGATGTTTTATGTTATCAAAAGTATGTAGGGGGAGGGGGTATAACTTTGAAGTTTATTAGTTATGTTTTATTTAAAATTTCAGGTTAACATTTTTTATGTGCTTAAATTATAAGGATGATAATAGTCTAAATATTTTGATAGATATGTTGTACACAAACAACAAAATAAATTTAGGTGAATGATTATAAAAAAAATAAAAATAAATAAATAAATAAAACACGACGTTTCAATAATCATACATTGTAAAACAAAGACAAACAAACATGTAACACTAGGCGCACTATTGAGGAACGAAGCTCATGATAAAATTATATTTTAAACATAATAAAATTATTACATAATAAAATTATATTTTTCTAAACTAACCTTCACCAAATATTATCTTGTTTAACGCGAATTTAGCGCAATTCTATGTGAATTACCGTAACTGCACCTCGAAAGTAAAGGACGCCATGTCCATTTTGTGGAAAGAGATAACATTATAAAGTTGATTATATACTTGATGCTATACACTATATATTTTGCTTTATGTAGGGGCTTTAAACACAATGTTCAGTTACTATAAAGGAAATAAGACAGTAGAAAATGAAACCATGTCTATTTATTTTTATTCATGACAAATGTATTTCATTATTACTTGATTAACATCACTCCTATGAAATGATATTTTTTGTGACAATGTGTTTTTTAGATCTGGAGTACAGATATATGGGTAGGAGTTAATATACTGTACGTACATTTATATTTCGAAATCACAAAGTTCATGAAGTGTTATATAAAAAAGAATCAGTTTTAATTATTGGGTTTAATCTAATTTGTTTTAATAGATTATAAAGGTTATTCCCCAAAAACATTATTATTTATATTTAATTAACAGTTATACTATGATACCAATGTAGTATATAATGAATAATTCCCACCAAAGAAATTTTGATGAATTTATTGTTATTTATTTGCATGTTGAAAAAATGAAGAAGAAACACGCTAAATTTACTTTTGACAATATAATTTTACTTAGAAAGACATGTTTTAATTATATTTCTATCCATTCATATATTAATGTACTCTAAATTTAATGTTTCTGAAATTTGTATCATTACAGAAAACAACAAACAGCAGTCTGCACTATAAAAATTATTATTATTATTATTGTTGTTGTTGTCAGTATTTTCTCGCTTATTTCAGAATGCACTTAATATTGATAATTTAAACTTGTTTCACACAAATTACTTCAAAAATCTGTAAAATAATCCAGAGTTTAAACAAAAATTACCTTACAAATTTCTCAGAATATTAAATGGATAATAGTGCTTTATGGAATATAGAATGCTTAACATTTATAAAGTTAATTATGTCTAAGTTTCTAAAAGTACTTTTTGTTGTAAGTTCCAAACTGTAGCGTGCTAACTAAAAGCTTTTGAATAAGATGGTAATGAAAAACACATTATTTTTCACACTGTAAACTTGTTTGTGAGTATCAATTTATTAGGTTATTTTTCTCAAGCAAACTAACCAGTCATTTGTGAATTAATTGCGAAAATTTTCGTTTAAAAAGCTTTTGCTCTAAATTCTAAATTTTTGCATTTTTTCCTCATCAAATGCTACGCTTTTACTGATGCAACGCTTTTACTGATGCAACGCTATGTAGCTGTAAAAGGGTGTAGATACAGCAGTATATTGTTGAATAAGAATTTGCATTTAAATATACTTTAAAGAAAATATTTACTCGAATATCTTACACCTGTAGAAATATTCAAGTATTAGGATTAGGTTAAAAGAAGAAGAACGTAAAGAGACGACTTAGTATGTGTAAAAAAATGTTGATTTATATTTGTGTTTTTTTTTTTTTTTTTCCTTAAATTCCATGACTTTTTTTTTACTCAATCATCCATAAAGAAATCAAATTAATTTAAAACTGTGTAAAATATCTTTCCTAGAACCAAACAAATTTCATTGTTTTCATACTTAAATGTAATTTGTACATAGACTATATGACTGTAAGTAAATTTCCAGATATAAATCTTTTTTTTAAGATTGCTTAATAGAACCAAAAAATTCTTAGTAAGTCATTGTTAAATATATAATTAATATTATTGTATTAAATTTATAAATTATTTTTAAAAATAATGCTTAAATTTTAGATAAGAAATGTATGACGATTGTAAATTCATATTGATTTATATTTGTGTGTTATGTATATTTTCGAAATTTCATGAAATATTTTGGACCCAATCATCCATGAAGAAATCAAATTAATTTAAAATTGTATAAAAACCTTTATAAGACACCCAAACAACATTTATTGTTTTCAAACTTAATCGTAATTTGCAGACAGGTTATATGCTTTACATAAATTTCGCGATTGCTTTTAAACCAAAAGACTCTCAGAAGTCAGTGTTAAATATATAATTAATATTATTGTATTGAACTTATAAATTAGTTTTTCAACAAAATTTTACATAAGTAGTGATATAATGGGGGTTCTGCCCCACAGGCATAAGAGGCGTGATACGCTGATGTGCTTTGCGTTAGAAGATGCGCACATCGATCGCATCATCCGCAAACACTACTCACATGTCGGCAGATATAAGCTTGGAATTAACTTTCTGCAGTTTTGTACATAGAAATTTAGAGATTGGGGTATTATATTATCTTATTAAAAGTTTTTGAATAATACAAAAAATGATCATGTTTTCTTAAAACCTACATTTAAAGTTAGTTAGTAAAATTTGTAATATTAAAGTTAAATCATGAAATTACTTTTTATATTTAAAATATGCAATCTTTAGAAAAAATTGTAAAACAGTTTTCATTTTAATGCATTCATACTTCCCTTTTGTCTTTCACTAACATAAATAATAATTAAAAAAAAATCATTTTTTTCTTTTTAATAAATTCATTTTTATAATAATCATTCTTTTATTAAATTTTGTATTTAGTATTAGTTTTAAAGTTAGTAATGTTTAAGTTAAACCATGAATTTACTTTCCATTGTTCTATTATATTTCCTTTTAATAAAAAAAAAATTTCATTTTTCTTTTCTTTTTCACCTTTTTAATTTTAACATATTAGTAAAATTCACAAACATTCTAAAAATAAAAGTTCTGAAATAAAGCAGACATGGTTTACAGTTAATTAAAAACTTTATTGCAGCAATATTTTACATTATTTTCACATGTTGTTTCCAAATTTTTTTAACATGCTTACATTACACCACAAAATTAGTACACACATATGATTTATCAAATACAACAAAGTTTACAACATTCAGTCTTAATCATTTTTTACAACATTTACAAGTATTCATCTAGTAAGTTGTCGTTACAATAATTAGTATGTACAAGTTCATCAAATATAACTAAGGTTACAATATAAAATCTTGAACAGTTGTTACACTATTTACAAATATTATTCGAAGTTTCCATGTATTGAGTTAACATTATAATTATTATATACATATAATTTCAACAGTTATAACGAAGTTTACAGTATTACAGTATAGTTAATTACAATATAGTTTACAATATCTTCATCAATTTTTACAATATTTATGTTTAAAGTTCTAAATCTTGACCAATTTCATAATGACCATACGCCAAGGAGCAAACTCCATCATCTAAGATGAATCTTTTATCATCAAAGGGACTTAGACTAATTTTATTTTGATTTATTGTATACAGTTTGTGATTTTCTTGGCCGATTTTTATTTGCTTTTCAATACTTGTTTTTTGTTGTTGTAAACACTGAAAATAGTCTTTATGGCTAATTTTATGTCGAACAACCTGGGTGGATACACCTTTAACTCTCTTTTTTTCATCTTTGCACGATTTTGCAGAATATATTTTAGCTTTCAATCCGACAAACTCCAGAGCTATTTCACCACTCAGTTCATCTTTAAACTTTCCTATGACCTTTTTGTTTTCATTCGAATAAAGAGGATGATCTTGGGGATAATTAAAAAAATCAAAGATAGATGTATTATTCTCCATGTCTTGATAGATGTCGTCTGTCGTAATATGATACGTTAGTGAATCAGTATCAGTAAATAAGAGCATCGCTCGTTAGTTATATAGTGGCTTTATGTAATTTTAGTGAAAATTATACATTAGGAATTTGGAAAATTCAAGAATGCAAAACATAATATAAATAGGGCGATTCATTAAAATACTTGTTTTAAGTCTTTCGACAGCAGTTAAATATTCGTCATAAGTTTTAAAGGATTTAAAAGTAGGGGATGCTACTAATTTTACAGCTCTTTTAGAAGTGTTGCTACAAAGTTCAATATTACGTCTTTTTCGTAAGTTTTCCGTGGTTTTCCCATACACACTATTGTTTAAAATTTAAAAAAGCCCTTTTCAAAGGAGGATGAAGCTTGTTTGCGTTTTTCGCTGTTGAATAATATATATTTTTCCAACCACGGAGCTTGATTAAATTGCAGAGATTTATGAATTTTAGAAACTTTCAGTCCTAACTAGAGATAGAGTTTTAAGTTCCGATAGTGCGCCACATAATTTTTCTTGTTTTCAAGGTTAGATATTAATTTTGGTGTTCCAACATATTTTCTATTGTGAAGCATACTTATAGCATAAGGTGGCAGCATTTCTTTGGTTAAGCTTAATATTTCAGTTGCAAGTGGGTAATCGTTATGGGTATGATGAAGGTACTGAGGGTAATCGAGATCAACTTCAAAAATGTAACCGATATCAGAATCATCTCGAAGAGATAGAAGCCAGTCTTCAGTTATATCATCTGTATTAAACCATTTAAAGTTTCCGTAGGGTAGGTACTGGGACATAGCCCAACCGTAAAGGTTATTAGCATCCCAGTACATTATACTACTATTTGATTCATCTGGATTATAATCATTCATATAAGGGTTGTTTGCTCTGGCTAATCTTCTACTAATCATACTAATTTCACCTCGAATCCCTTTTTCTATCAACAGCAACATATTAATATCTGTTAACAATTCCAAGGGTATCTCAGTCATTTTTAGACAAGCTTGCCATGCAAGTCCAGAAGTGGTAAAAAGGTGGGCACAATCAATTTCATAATAACGCATACAAAGTTCTCTGAAATTCTGAAATACATCGGCGAGTAATAAAACGTCAGTTTTTACGTACAAATCATGATAATCACCAAGAATTTTCATGTTGAATGTATTCCAAATTTTTTGAGCATGTTCATAATCATCCACAGAAATGGGCTCTTCTGTCAAAGAATTATAAAATGCAGAAGGAGGAGGAAGTGGTGGTTCTTCAAATTTTAGATGTGAATCAAAATAGTCGTATGGATAAACACCTTTGCGTGTTAGCAAGTCTAAACATGTGTTAACGGATAAATTTTCTTTTAAAATAGTAAACCGTGAAGAGTTGAAGTTTTTCACAAGTTTTTCTAGCGATGTTGGAAGAAACTGAAACGAATCTAAGAAAATCAATTGAATAGGATATCCAGGGTTTTTTTTAATCTAAAAGTAATGTAATTTTCTAAAGTTGTGGCAATAACTTCTATTTTATAGTCTTTGTTTTTTCCAAGTTTTATCATAATATAATGACTATCGTAATTTTTCAAATTGTGAAATATAACAGGAATGGATTTAGACTGTTTAAAGTTAAGATTACATGAAGCATGTAATGCACCTCTATAAACTCCTGAAATATGACAATGATCTCTGACACGATAATTATGTAAGGGCTTTTTACACAAAGTGCAAAGTTTAGCTTCTTGAAAAGCTTTCTCCTCCTCTAGAGTTAATTTCATTGGTTTTATTTTCATTAATTTTTGCCCAAGAATATCTTTTTCTTGCATAATTTGATCTAAAAATGCTCAACAGCATCTTTTCCTCGATACACTTGAATTGGTTTTAAAGAGTGTCCATCAGGACCGATAATAACATTAGCATAACCACATGGCTCATAGTATGCATTTTTTTCACTATGTGAAATATCTCAAGGAGGTGAAACTGAAGTAATAGGTACAAGAAGACTTTCAAAATCAGCATAAATTGTATAAGCAACAGGATGTTGTAAGTGTGTACCGGAAAATTTTAAAATATTATTTTCCTCAGAGGGCATTTTAATAACTTGCACGTTATGTTCTTGGCAGTACTGGATGTGTGATTTTAATAAACCTTCTCTAGTGAAACGATGAAGGCATCTAAAACAGTAATATGCAGCAGTATTGTGATTGATTAAATCACCAAGGAGACGTGAAAAGTTTCGGATGAGGCAATAATGCTGTCTTTCATCATCGGATATTAGTAACAAGTTGATTGCATAAAGGTCTTCTCGAGTAGAAATGTACAGTGGACACACTTCATTGTTTTCGTAGCCGAAGACACTGATCCTTAAATCGTTTCTCTTTTCAATCTGTGGTATCTTTGTTAGACGTACAGGACATATTACATTGCCTAGTTTAATCGTATTTTCATATGGTGTGTAATGAGATACACGTACGGTCTATATTCAATTTATAGGCAATTAAGCACCAGACAAGGCATTTATTTTCTTCATTTAGGATATTTAACACAATTTTTTTTTCAGCAAGCTTTGAAGGTAACTTAATATAGCTACTAGCAGCTAAAGGATGATATTTAGCTATTTTGAGTTCCAGATAGTGAATTTTCTTAAAAATCCATCCAGACCCTCTCTGAATGAAATCTTCCAATGACTTAAGGATTCTTGCATAGCCTTCGCTAATATACTGACTGATATAATCTTCTATAAGTTCTGTAAAACAGGAACATCTAAAATAAGTTTGAATTTCTTCCATTTCATCGTTGGGTCTTTTACGCTTCAAGGAAACTTTCATAACCATATATCACTTCGGGCATGATTTTCATTTAACTCACTTTGAAGTTTTTCATGTACTTCAGGATGTATATATGTTTGAAATACTTATAAATCACATTCATTATTTTCATTCGGGTGAAACATAACTGTATTAAACACATTTCAAGTGTTAGATTGTTTTTTAACCCATTTAGGTTTTACATCAGATGCACTCATCTTCCGTTTTCTACTATCAAATTCATGATTTTGACGCTTGTGAGATATTAGTTCAGATTTCATACTGAACATTTTATTACATTGACTGCAAGTGTAACAGGAACTTTGATGAAATTTTAAATGTCTTTACAAGTTATCCAGACGAGTAAATACTAGGTCACACTGCGGACACTTTACCGAAGATACTTCATCTTTATTTTTATGAAGTAACATAAGTCGTTTTAAGTCCCACTTCAGAGTAAAAATCTTTTCACAAGAAGCACAATTAAAACTTTGTGACGCTTTCATAACATTCTTTTCAGCAGATAAAGATTGTTTTTTATGTATCAAAGTATGACGAATTAAGTTCGATTTTAAGCCAAATGCTTTTCCACAGTCATCACACTTGAATAACTTCTCTTTCAAATGAAGTTTTTCATGGCGATGCAAATCATATCTCCTCGTGAAAGTCCTGTTACAAGTTGAGCAAGACAGAATTTTTTTTTTTAAAAAGTTTGTTTTAGAATTTTATATACTCAAAAATAGTAATTATAAAAAGTTTTCTTGACCCAATTTTGCTAACGTGGTTCTATTTTTTACTAATACAATGTAAAAAATACATTTGCATAAAGATACTAACTGTCTTAAGCAATTTTCCTAACATAGCATAGTTTTACAAGTTTTTACTCATGTAATGTTTAATTCTATTTTAAAAATTTTCTTTACAAACGTGAAATTTTTTTAATTTTATTAAACTTGATTTAAGTATTTTTTACTAATGCAATGTAAGAAATACATTTGCATGTTTACAATAAAAACAGTCTAACAGTTGTAAAAACAGTCTAACTGAGATAATTCGGATCAAGATTGCGTTTGGAAACGCATTTATTGTCCCCCGAACGTAAGGGAGTAATGGAGGCAATTTCGTAAAATCCCGTTATTACAGGTGTCAAATACATATAAACAATTTACGCACCAAATTTCGTGCCCTCAGATTCCATAGATTTTCCAAGACAAATTTAGCAATGAAAGTGGTGGTCTCGACTCGGCTCACTCGTAACACATAAAAAAAATCGAAAATCACGCGCGCACACACACACAGATCAAAAAAAGAAAAAAAAAAAAGAAGAAGAAAATGGGTTTTTGGAAATATTCTAAAGAAGACACAAAGCGGTTTTCAGTATCTGTATACCGTTGTTTTTAGTACAGCGCTACTAAAAAATGAGAAATTTACGAAATTTTTCCCCTCCATTAAAAATCAAAAATTGCAAAATGGCACATAGTGTTTTATTTGTACTCATATCTAGACTTCGCATGTGTAAATTCTTCAATATGAACTAACATTTCTTTACGTCCCAATCCCCCAGTAGAAAGGGGGGGGGGATTTTCATTAATTTCGTTACATTTGGTGCATGATACATGTAAACAAACCACAGTTCCCATAAATTTTCCATAATGCATCCCCCACTTCATCACACACACACACAAAAAAAAAAAAAAAACTAAAATTACAAATAGTAATAATAATAGTAATAATGTGTTTTTAGAAGCATTCTAGAGAAGACGCATAGCTGTTTCAAACATCTTTGTCCCCTTTTTAATAGCGGTCTACTCAAAAGTTTCGTATTTTCAAAATTTCCTTCCAAAAATCTATTTCCCTCCCTCCATCTCCATAAAAATCGAAAATTCCTAAATCGTCGATAAATTTTTGTTTGTATTCAAGCCCAGTCATGAGCAATTTGTTCGCTTTGATGTAATTTGGAACCGAAATATGCTAAAAAACGTGTTATTATCTTCTATCCTCAGGAGCGGGGGAAACGTAGGGAATTTTTCAAAAATTGATCGATATAATTTTAGGTTGGGTAAAGACCTAAATTCCTGTTAAGTGTCGTTGAATTCCGTCCAGCCATTCTTGCGAAACTCAAGGACAAAAATAGCACTACGCTCTGAGAAAAAAAATGCACCGCCTTCATCTAGAATTATAAGTGGTCATTTTCTAAATCCCTTAACTAGAAATATAGATATCCGAGTTATGTGCATAAGGCACGCCAGTAAACTGAACAGATGAAATTATCGAGAATTTTTAATCTACATATTTATAGATGGTGAAAAAATATTCTGAATCTTTTATATTGCAAGAAAGTCTCGCTTGGTTTTCTAGAACTGGGTAATAAACCAAGATTATAGTTGATGAAACCCGCCTTTTGTATTCGCATTTATTTGCAGATATTTTTAAATAAATTTCCTTCGAGAATATAGGCAAACGCTCTAGAATTCTAATAGGGGTTTGTAGAACCCGCTTTCAATGAGAACAAGAATTTATAAGGATGATATGAAACTATTTTTTCTAGAGCCACAATTTAGATTCCAGATTTCAGTTATAGAAATTTTTCTCAGTTCAGACATACAGATACAACGACAAACACACACAGAAAATTTTCTGAAGCCATTTTTTAGCTTTCATGATGTGTGAAACATGAAGATATCGAGAAATTGTTTTCAGTCTAACAAATTTATAGACAGAAGTCTGATTTTATTAATATAGATATGAACACGAAAATAAATTAATTAATTAAAAAAAAATAGAGATAAATACGAATTCATTTAATGCCTTTTGTGAAAATTTCAATCTGTATAAAATAACCTGATATTCTTAAAACAAAATTATCTATTAAATAACTGATTTTTTTTAAATAATATTTTTTTTTAAATCATAAAAGCATACTTAATTATAATGTACTTATTGTTTAAAGTACAAATCATGTATCTCTGTATAAAAAATATATGCACTAATCATTCGTATATAAAGTTGCTGCATACTTTTTTCGGTTATTTGCAATTATTTGCGAATATTAGTTCACAAATTTAGTAATAGTTTATATTAAGGAATTTGTTGAAAATTAGAAAAAATTTTATTAAATTGTAAATCAATAATTTCCAAAATTTAAAGAAATCTTTATGTATTTCGTCTTATTCTACTTGATTTTATTCTTATGTGTGTATGTATGCCCAATTTCCGATAATATTGTGCTTGTCAATTTAGCATTATTTGTTTTGAGTACGTTTTGTCACTCTAGTGTCTTATTTTATTTCTTTACACTAGGACTAAGAAGACAAGAACCGATTGCTTAAAATAGCTTTTGGCTCATTACGATCATTGAATCCACAGACACAAGCTTGAAGACTCAAGATAATGTTTTATCCATTCAGACCCCAGACGAACTTTAGAGTTCAAAAATTTCATGTAGTATAAAGGTTTACCTATGATAGTGTCTGACCTATATTTCTCATAATGGAATTTAGTATACTCTGGAAACCTAAAATGTAATATTGTGTATAAGAGATTTAACAGGTTTTAACAAGGAGGAGGTGCCGCTCACCGCTCTAAGAGTGGTGTCGAGCGCTTCTAGCTATGCTAGGCCCCTACTCCGGAACGTTTATTAAAAAAAAAAAAAAAAAAAAAAAAAGAGAGAGAAAATTACAAGGTTCGCCAGAACAATATTCCCGCGCAACATAGGGCGAAGTATTACAAATATGTATTAATTATTAACAAACTTAAAAATTAAAATAAATAAAAAATAAATACACTAAAGTAAGATTCGCCAGTACAGAGTACTCACGCGACAGGGGGCGAAATAAAATACATCTTGAAAACTCAAAAGCACAATGAGCTAGAATTGAACAGGAAGGAGGGAGAATTGTTTACAAGTAAATCAGTTCGCCAGAACAAGGTTCCCACGCGACATAGGGCGAAGTTGGTTGTTTTACGACATTTACAAACGCATGAGGAAAGAATAGATATTTTAGGGCTAGTGGGTAAATGAAAAGGATTATTTAACTTATGAGATTATTAAATACTTTTAATTTATTTCACTGTTTAGGAATTAGATAATTTTAAATGACTTAAGAAGAATTAAATTTGTTCTATTTGAAATATCTAAGAGTAATTCAAAAATTCTTTTTAGTTTTATGGCAAGTGAAGGTCTTGTTAAAATATTTGTCAGCCAGTTGGCTGGTATATTATTCGGATTTCTTAAGTGACAGGTTATTGTAAGCGGACAATGGAAATAGTAATGAAAGGAAGAACCCTCCTCTCCACAAGAACATAGGGGCGAACGTCGACGACGAAATCTGTGCAGATAAGCCGGAAAAGGGCCATGCCCAGTTAAAAACGCTGTAATTTCTGGGGTAAGTACCCAATCATTGAGAGAAACATTTGGTATTAGAGAGAAAGTAATTCTGCCGTTGAGGGATTCTTCCCACCAAGACTGCCATTCCCGGAAAAGGAGAGATTTTAGTTTTATTTTGACATAGGAAGGTGGGACTGGGAGAGAGTAAAGAGGAGTGTGTTCCTCTGTAGCAGCCTTGGCCAAGTTATCTGCACGTTCGTTGCATACGACACCCCTATGGGCAGAAACGTGTGCCAGGGAAACTAAGGAATTAAGTGAAATTAGCAGTTGTTTTATTTTAATTACCTGAGGGTGTCTGCACCTGTAACTAATTATAGCCTGCAGACCCGAGAGACTATCACTAAAAATGGGAAGAAAAGTAAATTGGTCTTTGTTGTTGTGAGCCCATTCTAGAGCTTTTTCAATAGCGAAGAGTTCCGCCTGAAAGACAGTATTATAGTCCTCAAGCCTGCAGGCCCACTCATGGAAAAAAATATTGCCCCTGAGGACACAGAATGCTGCTGCGACTCCATGCTCAGTTTTAGAGCCGTCAGTATAGATTGCAACAGGAGCAGACGGGGAAAAACTATTCTTAGAACTATTAACTAATAACGAGGCTACATCCTGAGCAGGGTGAATGTTCCAGTTAGGAGAATGGGATTGTATTAACCTATTTTCAAAGTTTTTATTAGCGATTGCTGAGTTATTAAGTTGAAGAATATTTACTTTACGATAACAATATTTAAGTTGAAGATGAGCAAGTGGGACCCCAGTGATGACTGAGAGGGCGTCTGTAGAAATAGTTCTATAGCCTCGCGAGATCTGTAAAAGAAACATTCTTTGAATTGAGTTAATTTTAGCGTCTCCCAATTGTTTTAAACCCCCGCCCCAGATGCCTGCACCGTATGTAATAATCTTGTCTATAGTAGTATTGTACCAGATTTTTAGTAAATTTGTAGAGATACCCCATCTTTTCCCTACCATTTTAGCTGAGTTATGATAAATTTTGAGGCATTTTATTTTTAGATCATTTAAATGTTGAGTCCAACTAATGTTCTTGTCTATTGTAAGACCTAGTATCTTAAGATGGGGTACATGTCCAACACTGACGCCATCTATCCTCATCACCGGAGTCCTACGAAGAATTCTTGGTTTAGCGAAGGTAAGAGCTTGAGACTTAGAAGGGGAGAGTTTAAGGTTATATTTATGTAACAGGTTTCTGAAGAGAGAGAGGGCCATCCTGGCCTGACTCTCCAGCTCATCCCTCGTGCGACCCGAGACAACAAGCGAAAAGTCATCCGCATAAGCAAAAGTTTGAAAGCCTGCGATGTTCATACTTTCCAAGATGTTATTGGCGATCAAGTTCCACAGGATCTGACCCAAACAGGATCCCTGTGGGCATCCCTTAGACTGTGGGAGGTCTTTCATTTCCGGACCCCAATTTATTGCAATTATTCTTTTGGAAAGATAGGAGCTGATGACTCCCGCTATGTTACTCGGGCAATTAATTGCTTTGAGAGAGTTAAGGATATCGATCCATTCAATGTTGTCGAAAGCCCCCTGTATGTCAAGTGAGATCAGAGTGGTATACCGACTGGAATGAATATTAAAGGTGCAGGAGCTTATAATTTGTTGTAAAGCATGTTCGCATGATCTGCCCTCTCTGATTCATAAGAGATGCCTCTCTACAGAGTACACAATATGCACTTTTATTTTTCATTGCAAAATTAGAAGCATATTATTAATTTTCTTTAAAATATTATCGCGTATATTTCTACTTTCTACATTCTTTATAAAATGAACTCATAATTTTTAGCCCAGCAATTTTACCTCTTACTTTTTTTTTTTTTTTTTTTTTTTTTTTTTTTTTTTAAGGGGGGGGGGGGGGGGGTAATCAGATTTTCTATTAATATCATAAATTATTCCTAACAATATTTCCAAAAATGAAAGAATTTCTGAGTTATAATTTTTAGTTCGGAAAATAAAATTTTTTATTCAAGAAATTATTGAAACATATTTAATCCACAGAAGAAGTAGTGTTAAGTTTATTTGATTTTCAGCTATCAAATAATTCTCATATTAATGCAGATAAGCACAAAATGAATGCTTTTGAAAATAAAATATATGCATACGTATAACATTTCATAGCATCACCATGGTAAAACTGTGTATAAAATATGAAAAGAAGGTCCTAAAATAATAATAATAAAAATAACAATTTTAAAGAGAAAAAACTGAACAATCAATGAGCTCTCTCACATACATTTACAAATTCAGAAAACACGTTATCTCTCACTGAAACGGTAAAACCCCATTTCAATAGCAATTCAATATTATAAATTTTTCCGCGAGAATAAAGATCAGAAAATTTTTTTTTTCTTATATGGACTTTTTCTATAAAAATACAGTTTTTTTTTTTTTTTTTTTTTTTTTTTTTAAGATATGTGTTTAACCATATTTTGATTAAATGTTATCAAAATGGAATTAAAATAATTGCTGTAATCAAGTAATTCATAAAACGTATATTTTCAATTTTTGTTTGATTTTGAAAGACCTATTATATATATATATATATATATATATATATATATGCATGCATATACAATAATTCTCTGAGTACCACTGTAAAAAGTAACATTAAAATCCAATAAATGTACTTTTATTTGTTTTTATTCTTAGTTAAAACATTTAAAACTCTTTTTCTTCATACATTTGTTCACTACTACCATGCACACTGATAAAATGTTCTGGGGTTCCCAAGTGTCTAATTACGCATGCGAAAGCTTTAAGAAGATTTCATTTACAGGATATGAAAAATTGAGATACTTATATTAAAACCCCAAACAAATATTGTGTAATCAAAAAGTTGTGGGAGATAGAAATAATAGAATTTCAGATAATCTCTACCTCTCTCAAAAAAAAATGGGGGGGATATGATAGGGTTTTTATTAAACGATATTTGTTTGGAGTTTTCATATATGTAGCTTAATACTTTCGGGTAATAAATTATGCAAACGAAATATCGTTAAATCTTGCGCATGCGTAGAAAAAAATTATCTAGTAAAAACTCTAACATTTCATTAGATATTTAAAATTTTGCATTCAGATTGCAGTTTTCTATGTTTAATGTAGTAAGACAAGTTTTCTAAAAATGGATTTTCACTGGGAGTAACATCTCAGATATTATAATTAAAATGAATGAAAATTTTTAGTGATAAAAAAGACTATCATAATGAATACATGTAAAAGCCTCATAAAAAATTATACAGATAGTCAAAAGATTCCTCGTAATCACATGCTACAGCCAAAAGGCATTTCAAAAATTAATTTTACACAATAATAAAAATATTTTTGTATTTTATAAATTTTTGGTTCATCCCCTTTCTCACTTCGAGGCAAAACTTTTTTTAAAATATATGAGGTATAATGTGATCTTTATACATCCAAAGTTTCAAGATAATTTGTCCAGAATTCTTTTTTAAATGTAAAAATATCTCTTGCAAAAACGTTTAAATTCCAAAATGTCCAAACACTTATTAGTAGGTAGTGTATATGCTATATATATATTAGGTCGTTGCAAAAGTTCGTGCGAACACGGATCATTTTATTGCCTCCAAAGACGACAGCTTCTATCGCCGTGGTATACATTTGTTACCCGAAAAATGGGCAAAGGTTGTAGAAAGTAATTTAGAGTATTTTGACTAAAAATTGTCATTTGATTTGATGTATTTTTATGAAATGAAGCAATAAAAAACCGTACGAATTTATGTAAAGACCTAATATAAACACACACACACAAACACACACACACACACACACACACACACACACACACACGCACACACACACTGTCTCGTATTAGGTGGAAAGCGAGGACTGTATGTATTGCCTATCAAACCGAGGACTTCTAAAAAAATATTAATACAAATAAAAAATTAGTGTCGAACGTATTCAGTCTGTTAGTATAATAATATTTTCAAATAAAATTTCAAAATATCCTATTATTTTTTAATGCACCTGCAAACGAGGACTTGTTATACACACTGTGTGTAATCCGAATGTCATTACATACAATCAACCGAGGACTTGAACACACACACAGTCAACCGAGGACTTAGTAAAACGACAATCAACCGAGGACTTTGCAAACATACAGTCAATCGTGGACTTGAACACACACACAGTCAACCGAGGACTTAGTAAAAGGACAAACAACCGAGGACTTTGCAAACATACAGTAAACCGAGGACTTGAACATACACACAGTCAACCGAGGACCTAGTAAAAGGACAATCAACCGAGGACTTTGCAAACATACAGTAAACCGAGGACTTGAACACACACACAAATTCAACCGAGGACTTTACATGCACGGGATGGGGAGTTGATGGAGGAATCGTTTGCAGATACTTTCGAAAAAATAAAGTTATTTAGGGGAGGGGGGCAGGTGGGGCAGAGGGCAAAATAAAAAAATAGAAATAAAGCTTAGAAAATTGTCATTAAGATTTTTTTTGGTGGGAGGGGGGGGGGGGTGAAGAATAGTTTGCCGATACTTTCGAAAGTCTAAAGTTATTAAGTTTAGGGGGAAATAAGGGGAAGTTTTTTTAAGATTAGGTTACAGTCTTTATTTATTTATTTTTTTATTTTATTTTTTAAAGGGTAAAAGGGATTTAAATGGTAAAGATTTCCTTGTGGATACTTTGGAAAGTGTAAAATTATTAGAGGGGAAGATAAAGGGTGGATTTTTTTTAGAGAGATGCAGCTTTAAAAAATTGTATTTATAAGTTTTCGGAGGTTAGGAGTCTATTGCGAATAATTTAGAAAGTACAAAATTATTACGGGAGCAGAAGGGGGGGAGTAAATTTTTAAAAATAGAGATACAGGCTTTAAAATTTCATATCATCGAGTTTTGGGTATAACAAATAGATTGTGAATCTTTGGAAAGTGTAAATTTAGAAGGGGGGCAGATGGGGGTGCGGGAGCAAAAATTTTAATGTAGAGATAAAATCTTGAAAATTTATATTATTATGTTTTTGTGGGTAACAGATAGATTGCGGATACTTTGGAAAGTGTAAAATTATTGGGAAGGCAGATGGGGAGCAAATATTTTTTTATGGAGATTCAGCTTTAAAAATTTGTATTTTTGGGTTTTGAAAAGTTAGAAGTCGTTTGTAGATAATTTCGAAAGTGCAAAATAATTAGGGGGGGGGGGGCAGATGAAGAAGGGACAGATAGAGGGTACCAATTTTTTTTTTAATTAGGGATACAACTTTGAAACTTTATATCATCAAGTTTTTGGAACGTTTCAAAAAATATCAATACAAATAAAAAATTAGTGTCGAATGTATTCAATCTATTAATAAATTATTTTAATGCACCTGCAAACGAGGTCTTCTTATACACACTGTGTAATCCGAATGTCATTACATACAATCAACCGAGGACTTGAACACACACACAGTCAACCGAGGACTTTGTAAACGGACGATCAACCGAGGACTTTGAAAACATACAGTCAACCGAGGACTTGAACACACACACAGTCAACCGAGGACTTTGCAAATATACTGTCAACCGAGGACTTGAACACACACACAGTCAACCGAGGACTTAGTAAAAGGACGATCAACCGAGGACTTTGCAAACATACAGTCAACCGAGGACTTGAACACACACACAAATTCCGGGATGAGGGGGGGGGGAGAATCGTTTGGAGATACTTTCGAAAAGTAAAATTATTAAGGGGAGGGGCAGAGAGCAAAATAAGAAATTGAGATAAAGCTTTGAAAATTGGCATTAAGATATTTTGGGGGGTGAGTAATAGTTTGCCGATACTTTCGAAAGTGTAAAGTTATTAGGCTTAGGTGGAGGTAAGGGGAGGATTTTTTAAGATTAGGTTACAGTCTTTATTCATTTATTTATTTATTTTATTTTATTTTTTAGATTTTATTGTGGATACTTTGGAAAGTGTAAAATTATTAGAGGGCAGATTGGGGGGGGGGGATAGAAAGATGCAGCTTTACAAAATTGTATTTATAAGTTTTGGGGTTTTACGAGTCGATTGCGGATAACTTCGAAAATGCAAAATTATTAAGGGGCAGATGGGGGGCGCGCAAATTTTAAAAAATAGAGTCACTGCTTTGAAACTTGGTATCATCGAGTTTTTTGGGATAACAAATATATTGCGAATACTTTGGAAAGTGTGAAGTTATAAGAGGGCAGATGAGGGGGAGGAGTGTTAACATAAAGATAAATCCCTGAAAGTTGTTATTAGGTTTCTAGGGGTAACACATATATTATGGATACTTTGGAAAGTTTAAAATTATTAGGGGGCAAATGGTGGTGGTGGGGAACTTTTTTATAGAGTTGCAGCTTTAAAAATTGGTAATTATAGGTTTTGGGAGTTTAGGAGTCGATTGCGGATCATTTCGAAAGTGCAAAATTGTTACAGGGACAAAGATGGAGAAGGCAAATTTTTAAAAAGAGAGATGCAGTCTTGAAACTTGATATCGTTAGGTTTTTCGGTGTAATAAATAAATTGTGAATACTTTGGAAAGTGTAAAATTATAAGGGGGCAGATTGGGGGAGGGGGGGAGGGGCAAAAATTTTACATAGACATAAAGTCATAAAAATTGTTATTATTAGGTTTTTGGGGGTAAGAGAAAGATTGCGAATACTTTCTAAAGTGTAAAGTAATTAGGAAGAGGGGAAGCAGATGGAGGGCAAAATGTTTTAATGGAGATGAAGATTTTTAAATTGGGATTTTTAGGTTCTGGGATGGTAAGAGTCGATTGTCGAAAGTTCAAAATTATTAGGGGACAAGTATTTTTTTTAAATTCCATATGTATATATATATATATATATATATATATATTTAAAAAAAAAAGGGCATTACTTTTTTTCTTTATTCTAACAGATAGCGCTCATTCCTCTAAAACTTGTTCTTTTGAATCCATGAAACACTTCCATTTCTTCATACTTATTAATTGCGAATTTACGTAACACAAATTAATCTCTGTAATAAAATAAAATTTAATTTTAAATTTAAATTTTAACTTTCAGATTTATTAGTTAAAAATCAGAAGAAACTAATTAAACTAAAATTTAAACTAAAATTTATTTTTACTTAATCGTTCAGTAGATAAATTCGATTCCTTTATTAACTGTGAATTTAACTGTTTTCGGACTCATGGCTGTTGTGGAGTGTTTTACCTTTTTCGACGTGCTTTTCAAAAGCAAAAAAAGTACAAATTAGTATTTGAAGTTTAATATGTTTATTTCTCTCTTGGTTTTTTACACTTCATAAGTTTATTTCTCTCTTGGTTTTTCCACTTTTCATTTGAAATTATTTTCAAGTCTTTTATGTGACCTCGGGCATTGCATGCTGTATTATTTTAACAATTTGCATACAGCATGACAGAAAGATCACCTAATTTGCAAACAACATTCATTTAATGCCCTTTTAAAAGTAATGAATTTGTATGCTTCAATATCAAGTTGCTTATATTTTTCTTTTCGTTAACTTTATTCATATTTTTTTTAGTTCTTCATGTGATACTTGGTTTCATATAATCCAATGTTTAAAAAGGTTTTCAATATAGTTATATATATTCTGTTCATTTATTTTCTATAGAATTTGTTGTTTCATAATTAATGAACATTCATTTTACACAATTAACTAACCTAATCAATTAAATCGAAATTTTAGGAACAGTGTTGGTGTATGTTGATTGATTGTATACTAGGCGTGTGTAGAATGACCCCCCATGTCTATGTTACTAGGAAGACCTAGCTTGTATTTACATGAATTTCGGAAAAAAACATGGGAAACTCCAAACGACTGGCCTGACGAGCACAATTTGTTAACGTAATTGGTGATTTTTAGAGTCATCCTACAAGCAAAAAACAAACCAATGAATGGTAAATTTCAAAATTTCAAATAGCAAAATTTTGTTCAATGCTTAAAAATATGTTCAAATTTCATATTTTATCAGCTGATTTAACGGGATTGTTTATCGTAATGTGTGAAATATTTAATGTGGTAACATAGAAGAAAAAACGTAGACATTTAGGATTCTAACTAGAAAGGAGATATTCCTAAAAATTCCCTATAGCACAAATATTGATAAAAACAGTCAGCCTTTTGTCGTGATATGCCACTATTTTTTTTCCAAGCATTATTACACAAGATAATTTTTTCATTGTACTGTTTCTACTAATTTTCTATGATAAAATATTTAATATTCAGAAATAGTGATAATTATCTGCAATGAACCTGGAAATCGGTAATTGAAAGACACTTTCGTATATTTTTCATTTACGTTTGGTTTCAATTTTTTCTCCTTAAAAAAGTAACAATTATTAATTTACTGATAATGTTTAATCTGGTATTATACATATTTAAGATTAAAATTAATATTTTTAAAAGTGTTTGCGTAATTATTTAAACTCATTACACAATTTGGAAAAAAGAAAAAAAAAAAAAACTTTGCATATTATAAAAAAAATTGTAATTTGTATCGTAATGTTTGTCTAGAATTTTAGTAAATTTTCAATACTTTTTAATTCAAAATAAATAATCAAGATTCTGATTCTTTATAGTACATTCTTTAATATTTTATTTTGCAAGAAAAGGTAAAATTAAGTGTTACTTCAACAATATGTTATAGATATACAATATGTAGGCATTTTTTAAAACTTATTGTAAAAACACTGATTTTGAAATACATTCAAAATACAAAAGTTCAAAAATTAGACTTTTTTATCTCTCTTCGTTTTCTGTCTGTCAGGGTCAAATCTGTCAACGAATTTTAATTGACTTCTTATCTCCCGATTGAACTGATATTGTGCATATATATGTTACCGTTAAAACTCGAAATCCGTTAATGTGCAGATTACCTAGCTAATCTGCAGATTAACTGATTTTTGCACTTTAGCGGTAACATACAACTGAGATGACAATGCATGCTGAAGATACGTACACTAATTTTCCCTAAATAACAGGACACTTACGATTTCAGAAGTTTTTTGTGATATTTAGAAAACTTGTCGACGAATCATCCTTAAACTTTAGGTACCTAAAGAACATATTATACCTCATGTATTAAAAAAAAATTTCGAGAGCGGAAAGGGGATCATTAAAAAAATTAAATTAAAGAACAAAATATTTGGGATTAAGCTGTAAAAAATTAATACTTGAGATACATTCAGTTTGTTGAATGTGATTAATAAGTTTTCTTCTTATTACATGCATTCTTTACATGAGACTTGAGCAAATACTTACGGAGATATAAACATTTCTTAAAAAAAAAAAAAAAAAAAAAAAATTGCTTTTTTTCTATTATAACATTCAGGGTATTAAACTTAATGCGATGTCATTTTTAGGAAACTTAACATACGAAAACTATTGAACGAATTGTACATTATTTCTTAAATAAGAACGTTGATATTTTTAAATAAACAGCATTAAAAAAGCAAAATATTATTTTTTTTTATGAATGAGCTACAGTATTCAAAAATGGTCACACAGAAATGTATATCAAATAAAAATATTTCTACAATTTTTTGAAATGTATTGGAAGTTTTCAAAATATTCTTTTATTTTTTTCATCTTGGATCTACGATGTACGGCAAAAGAAGGTAGTGTAAATGTCACACCAAATAACTTTTTTTTTTTTTTTTTTTTTTTTTTAATTTTATATCAATTTTCTAAATTTAAATGATATATAAAATAATAATAATAATAATGATAAAGAGCATAGATACGACTATTATTATTTATTTACTTATTTATTCATATACACAGAAAGACAGAAAAAAGTGTTGGGAAAAAATAAATAAATAAATAAATTGAGGCTATACAAAAGAAAAAAAGAAAGAAAAGGGTACAAAATAATTTATATGATATATTAAAATTATTACTTATTTATTAAAATTATGTGAAATTATTTATTGAAATATTTAATCCTTTGCCGTGCGGGGTAATTCGGATCATTTAAATTACATTGCCACCGGAATTCATGAACCAAAATAAAATAAAATAAATTTTAAATTTTAAGGTTGAAAAACAGGGCCTTTTCTACTATGTTATAAACTTAAATTTTTGCTAAAAAAGTTCCGGGATGAGTTTTTGCACATGAGTTTTTAAATTAGGTGTTCCATCAGCGGTAATACTGCACCGAAAAGGGTTAACAAAATAATTTGTTAAATAAACCAAACATTTTTGTTCGAACAGCCTCAACAAAAATTTGGTTGTTTCAACATTTTTTTTTTTTTTCCTTTTTTCTGTATTAGTTAAAGAGGAATAGTTTTCAGTCTTGATAGACAACCCGAAAATAACAAATATTAAAAGGCAATAAATTAATATTTCCAGATAAAATTGAATTAATTTCATTTTTCATTAATCAAAATAATTTTATGCTTTGATTATAAAATCATTACCCGACTTTTATTTATTATTATTATTATTAATTTCATTTAACACTTAAAGAGCTGCCAAAAATTCATAAAGTACAATTTTTACCATTTTCTATGAAAGTTAAAAGATCATTAAGGATTTCGGTAAGTTTGCCTGTCTTTTCGTGCTTTAACCAATAGCTTATATATATATATATATATATATATATATACATATATATAGAGAGAGATGTATTAATTTCCTTCAAATTTATGTATGACAATCAGATTTGCTATTGAAAATAGTTTACTGTTACATAATAATAATAAAAATGCTTTGGATTATTTTATTCTTGAATATTTATTGTATAGAATATTTTGAATATTTTTTTGTTAATCACTGTATATTGATTAACAAAAAAATTCGAATACATTACTTTCCAGTATTTCTTTTAAACATAGATTAATTTATACTAAAACATACATTATTCTTTCGGGTAAATCGATGGATATATTTTTTTTTTCTCTTTCTCTCTCTCTCTGCTGTTTTTTACGTATTACAAGAGATTGCAACCACGAGAAAGGCATTTTCTTGAAATCACTAACATTAAATTTTATAAGATTTTATAATTAACTGCTATAGCATAAACTTGTATCAACAATTAACAAGAATCATGCAAATTTTTGGACAGTTCTAAAGCTTTTTTTTTTTTTTTTTTTATGCTTATCAGCAATTCTACTCGAACTATGGAACTGTCGATTCCCTGTGACGTCACGTAGTCAAACGGAGACGGGTAAGTTATCGGCATATTCTTCATCAAAGGAATGAAGTAGCTCTTCTCTTATCTACACTCTACAGCTCTGGTTCGAAAGATAATTAAAATAAATGACATGATACCATATGTTAGCCATTAACTGACTATTTCAGCGTTTCAAGCAAAAAATAGATTTCACTGAGGATATTAATATTACTTATTTTCAGCTTGCGTGTCAATTGTCAATGAATCTGATCCTTAACAATTTTGCCTGTAGTATAGGGGCGCTGGTACTAGTTAAATGCTGACAAGTGATGAATGAAAGAAGGAAAGGGTGGAACGATTGTTTCACTTAACTTTATATGTATATAATTGTATGTATTTCATGGTACAAAAATAGAAAACAGTAGGAAAACACAGGGAATTGTACACAGACATATATATTTCTCATTATTAATATTATTGTTCTTATTTTAAATTTATCTTTACCATGTGTTATTAACGGATCTCGTAAAAAAAAAAAAAAAAAAGGCACTTTTTCAATTTGCAAAAAGCAAAATAATAATAATAATAATAATAATAATAATAAAATAAAAAATAAATACAGTTGAATATCGTCAAACGCGATTTCGTATAACGTAATGAAAAACTGCGACTATTCCTCATACAAGGCGATAGAGTCTGGAATAGCGCGTAAGATAAGTTAAACATTTTCTCACATTGTAAAAGTTCTGTAAATTTACTGGAATTATTATCCAGAGTTCTTGTTAATTAAAAATATTTCTCAGTGAAAAATATATAGTAAAAATGTCTATTTTTATTCTGTAATTTCAATTTTTTTTTTTTTTTAATTAATATTTCTACTTCAAAAAATGTGTTATAAATCACTAATATACTCCGTCAACAGCGAATTAAAGTAATATTAGCCATTGAATGTCTATATATAATAGATTTTTTACATCTGTTTATTTTTAGCAGTAATATTATGTACGATTTAAGACAAATGATTTCCAGTAATTTTTCTGTTGAAATTTGTTACAGTGCATAGTTTCTGATTTTTTGCATAGAAAATCAATTGTATACACTAACCACGTGAGGAGTCAAGCTGACAGTTAAAAAAAAATAGCGGTTTATAAAAGTAAATATACAAATAATAGGTCAAGAGGACTGGTAGTGGACCCTATACCAATAATGGATTCTTTTAAATTTAAACTCTGAAAACAAGCTTTCTAATTCTTGTATAGGAACGAGCAGAATTCAGGGTTGATATTTTTACTATTAATATCTATTAATATTAATACAAACATTTTCAGTCATCAGTTTTAGATTACGATTAGATTAACTGGGAAAAAAAAAAAAAAAAAAAAAAAAAGAACTTTATGTAATTTTACTTCTTCTTCTTGTAGTTTTCAGTTTCCGTACTTGTATTTCAATCCTCTCAATTTCTTTTTATCTTATTCTTTGAGAGCAGAATTATGAGCATTCAATGGAGTTTTCACTCATCAATTACGTATATGCGAATCATTTAAATTGTACCAGTGTAGATGTTAAAGTTGATTGACTATACAAGGGTCCTGGGCCTAGGTGGGTCATTTTTAATGGCGGAGGAGGGTTCTTTCTAAGGCAACCTACACCTCAGTAGCACATGTTGCGGAGAGAACCATGGAAAACTCCGAACAGCTAGGCCGAAGAAGTCGACATGGAATTGATCCTGGCACTACCCGTTTACCAGCTTTGAAAACAGAACCTCTCGTCCACTCAATTCCTTTATTGTTTTGAAAAAATAGCGTGCTTTAGAATAGTGAAGGTAAATTTCTATACAGTCAAAATAAAAAATTCCGAAGTGTAATAAATTTCTTTTAGGCTTTATCAAGATAGATTTTATACGACGTAATAATGAAATTGATGAATCAGACGTCTGCATATATTATTTATTTCTGTTAGTTAATTATTTTTATTTTAAGAAAAAATTCCAAATACAGATGATCCTGATTTAAGCTTTTGACTTTATTTTTAATTTTGAAGATTCAGTTTGAGGTTATTTAGTTTACAATCGTACTGGAGTTACGCAATTTCCAATTGACGATGCTCTCTCATACATCCCTAGGGACAGTCCTGAAACATGCTATCACACATTAGATCCTTTAGAAGAAGATGGCTCTACCTCCACTTCAGCTACCATTTTTTACAGAATAGGTATAGTAAGAATATTTTGCAACCCGACAGATTTTACACGTATCAACCACCATTAATATATATCTATAGTAAGAACTCGCAATCCCCCGATTTTGAGCTCGACGCTCTACTGGCCAGGCTACGATGAACCTAATCTTCTGAAATTTAGTGTAAAATGAAGACTGTGATTCAACCTAACGATCACACAGCAATTACCGAAGAATTTCAAGGTTCGCCTGAACAGGCTCATCAAACCTTGATTGAAGAAAATACTGCAGTGTAAGTAGAACAAGAACTACCAAATAATAACTCGATAAAAAGTAGAAAGTATTGCTCCCATCTCAAGGATCAAACTTCAGTTGCCAAGTGCCAAGTTCGAATCCCAATTCAGGCAGTGTGATTCGGAATGCAATTAAAGCCACATGTTCTCCTCTAATGATCCTAAATGTACAAAATACGATCCTAAAGAGATACTTCATTTCAAGCCCTCATTGATCAGGCAGTTCAATCCAAAGATTAAAAAAAAAAAAATCTAAAGCAACCGGCGATTCCTCAAAATACAAGAAAAGATCGTATGTCAAATTTACTATAATGTAAAAATTGATATGAAAACCGCTATGAAAATATGAAAAAAGTACGATCAGAAATTAACAATGAAAAGAATGGAAGGAACTAGAAAAATTGTAGAGGAAAAAAGAATGTACTTTCGTTTATTATAAAAACATATTTTCCTGCAGAATCGTTTTTTTTTTTTTTTTTTTTTTTTTTAATTTTGCTTATATCTGTGAAAATTAAAAGATACCCCCCCCCTTCTCTCCCCCAAGATTTCAATCTATTAAAGTTTTTTATTTTGTCTTCTAGCGTTATACGTTTCTTCTCAACTTCTCAGATATTTTATATATTTCAGTTCACATGGCTAAAATATATTTGTTTCTAACGAAAATATTATTATAACGTATACAAATATCTTTTCATTTACTTATTTTCGTTGCAACTTTTATCATATCAATCTATCTTTTTCGAAAACTACCTTATAGTTTCTCTAACAACGTTGTGAAGTTATCTCGTGAGAATTTCTTTTCTACATTCAAGCTTTACTTTTTCACTGTAGATAAGGGCTGCCCCGTTACTAAGCCAACACCCGATGCTTTTGGTCTCATTACGGGTTGAAATCGTCCATTCAATGTAGGTCTTGTATAACGCGATTTCCTATTACGCGGAACACATCTCCCGCGTTATACGAGATACTGTATATATATGAAATGGATTATATACTGTATATATATATATAGATTTAAAAAAAGAATTTCACGTTACATTTTTAGAAATTTCAATTGAAATGGTACAACATCCACTTAGTATATACATGGAGAAAAATGGAATTGAAAGAATATAATTATTTTTATATTACATCACTTATATATCGCCGTGTTTATGACCTAATTTAGGAAATCAAATGGGAATGTGTTGTAATTCAAAGGATTCATAACATTCATAATATTATTTCGCCATCTAGAAAAGTGTAGGGTAGACCGGGGCACAGAGGACCACCCCTATTTAAATCTATTAATATTCAACTCTTTTAGTTCATATGAATACTCATGTATGACAGCATGGTATTAGTTGTATGCAGTCAAAAAAAAAAAAAAAAAATGGGAAATTGTAAGGTAACCATTTTGAGCAGTTTTTATGTTTTGTACTGCTCAAAGTAATTTTTCTACATTAATGTTTTCAAGATTTTATGAAGATAGAACTAGTGACTATAAATACTATATAAGTGTTAAAGGAAGGCAAGATATTGCTGTTTTTAAATTCCTTAAAATTATTAGCATATTTATAGTCTGTATATTATTTTATTATTATTATTTGTTTTACTCTGGCACGGGGCACAGTGGACCACATTCCAATGTGCCTAAAAGTACAAATTAAATTTAATACTTATATTTGTTTTAGTTAAATTCATAGATGCAAAGCATTAATATCTCAAAGTAATAGATATCTTAATGTTAAAATAAATAAAACGAATAATACATTTCTGAAAAGAATAAATATTTGAATGGTAATATAAGATCTGTTAATATCTAAATTTAATAACTATTTGAAATATATTGCATTAATAAAAGAAAAAGTGATATCTAATTTAATAAACAGTAGGGAAAATGTACTAATTTTGTTGTTTTTAGAGACCAAATGTAAAAGCAAAAGAAGTGGATTAATAAATTTTAGGAATAAAAAACGATTATCTATTTTAACTTAATAAATTTTGTTACTGAGATTTGATTTCTTTATTGTTCATTTTATTTAAATTTTGTTTAGTTTATTTCATGAAAATGCTTGAATTATGTTCTTTAGACATGAATTGTATAAGAAACTAATTTTAGAGGGAAAAAAAAAGTAATTTATATTAATTTAATACAAACAAAATAGACTGGTACACTGTACCTCAGTCTTGGGGCACAGTGGTCCACTTTGTAAGTGCTCACATTTTATATTTTCATTCATAATGCATTGGAAATATTGCTATAAAAAAATAAGACATGTCACGAAAGGCTTAGAGATTGTTTGCGTTTTTTTTTTTTTTTTTTTTTTTTTTTTTTTCCAAGTACACTGCTTTTCTGTTTTTTGTGAAAAAAAAAATTAAGAGTGTAAAAGTGGTTCACTCTGCCCCGGTCTCCCCTAAATTAAAAAATCTCTATCGTTTCATCTATTCAGTTTATTGGCTTAGCCTGTAAGTCTATATTTCTAGTTTAAATATTCAGAAAATGACTATTTATTCGTTCCAGATGGATGCGATGTATATTTCTCAGTGCATCCCTATTGGTTAAGTCTCAGCCATTGTTTTATCCTCCCCCTCAAAAGAAAAAAAAAAAAAAAAAAAAAAAAAAACTGCCAGCTAAAAAACAGATAATTCTCGCAACATAGGGCAACAAATAAGTTCTATTAAAAAGAAATGAACTTGCTAGATTAAAATCCCCCACGTGAAATTCCAGTATTTGGTTAGGAAATGATTAAGTTATGCATATATATGATCTGTTTGATAATAAAAAGAAAAGAATGAGAACGAAGAATAGTAAGTTAAATAAATCACCGCAGAAACATACACAACAAGGCCAATCAAAGTAACTATATATGTATATTATTGTTATTATTATCACCTTGAGCTCATTTTGTTTGAACAATAATCCATTTGATAAAAAAGAAAAGAATGAGAACGAAGAGTAGCCTGTTAAATAAATCACCACCATGGCGGTTCGTAATTGAGGGCCAGGGGGCACTGCCCCACCTAATTTTTTCTCGATTAAAATAATAATAATTCTTCTGTTTTTTTATAACTGTTCAAAAATATATATACAAAATAACAATTCTTTTCTAACTTCCTTCTTAATCTTCTTTCATTATCATTTATTTGTCAATATATTTTTTTCAGCTGTCACAAATCACTAATGACTGGCCGACTGCTACTTTCCTTCCTTATCTTAGAGAATGGGGCTGTTTGCAATCGGCCCGAAATTGGTGTGTTTATTTGTACAGTTTATTCTACTAGAACAGCGGGTTAACAGATTTGGTGACGAACTCTTTATCAGTGTAAGCACGCTGTAATTTTTTCGTCGATGGGCCAGCAGAGAGTGGCCCTTTGGAACAAAACTATAGGGGGAAAAAACTGTCTCCTTAAAAATTTGTTAACAATGCAATTCACGGATAAAATTTGGCGACTTCTGCGTTGCGTTTTTTTTTTTTTTTTCCCTCATTGATTTTTCGGTGAATTTTTTAGAGTTATATATGACGGTTTAAAATTAGTGTTTAAAGAAAGAAATCTGGTAACAGTGAAAAATATTTTCTAGGCTAGCCTTTGAGATAAGAGCCTGTATAAGAATTAAAGACCTCTTTTACTAAAGTGTTTTGAATTTAAATGAGGGGGGAAAAAAAATAAAAATAAAAATAAAAAGTATATGTGATTTTTTTCCCCTTTTCAGAACAGTGTATTGAAACTTTTATGTAAATAAATTGTAAAATTTTTAAATAAATAATTAATGGATTTACATGGATAAATGGATTAAATATCTTTATAAAATTGTGATTTATTATTATTATTAAATGATTTTTCTTTTAAATGCGATTTAATAGAAACATCTGCAATGTTTCTTTTTTCTTTCTTTCTTTCTTTCTTTCTTTCTTTTTTTTTTTTTTTTTTTTTTTAAAGATGATAACCCGTCTTCTTTCTTTATTTGTTGAAAGTTAATTTAAATTATCTAAAATAAATTATTTATTTAAATTATCTATTTAAATTATCCAAATGCATATGTCGACGAAAACGATCTGATATCGAACTTGGCAATTTCCGTTATTTAAATTTTGATATTCCATTGATCAGAACATTGCAGAATTTTGCAATTGTATTTGTAAAACTTTAGTTTTTGAGATAATTTTATGCAATGTTTTCCATAGTGTTGAATTTAAGATTCGGCAACATAAAAAAAAATAAAAAAATTAAAAAAATAAATAAAAAAATTAAAAATAAATCCGAAATTTCGTTTTATACTCCATTTTATTAATGTTTGTTTGCATGTTTGAATAATGAATAATATTAAAGTTAAATTACGAATCATACGATGGATCGGGCCCCACCTGTGAAAATTTGCACGAGCCGCCACTGATCACCACAGAAACATATATAGGTCAAACGACGTGACTAGTTCCCTCAAATTGGATTTAATTTTAAGATTAATAATATTACTTACTTTAATTTATTAGATTACTAGCAGGCTACGCCCGCTTCGCTGGTCACTTTTTTTTTTAATGAATCATTAAAATTAATGAATTCTCAAAATTGCATTAATTTTTATCATGTGAAAAAAAAAAAAAAGAAAAGAAAACTGTGATTGGGAATAATGTCGCACCGGGTCCCACTGCCTTCGGCAGCGTAGCCCCGTGCGCGATGCGCACGCGCGAATGCATATATATGAGCGCCCTAATAATTTTACAAATTCGAAAATATCCGCAATCGATTTGTAAGTATCAAAAGCCTCTATGCACCAGTTTTGAACGATCTATCTCTATTTTTATTTTTTTGCCCCTCCGCTCCCTCCCCCCTTCCCGCCCCTCCCAATAATTTTAAAAATTCAAAAATATCCGCAATCGATTTGTAGGTATCGAAAACCTCGATGTACCAATTTTGAATGATCTAACTCTATTTTTTTTTGCCCCTCTGCCCCCCCCCTTCCCGGCCCTTCTAATAACTTTACACTCGAAAATATCCCCATTCGATTTGCAGGCCTTTTGAATGGCCTAACTGTATTTCTATTTGTTTTTGCCCATAGCCCCCCCCCCTTAACGCCCCTCCTAATAATTTTACAAATTCGAAAATATCCGCAATCGATTTGTAAGTATCAAAAGCCTCTATGCACCAGTTTTGAACGATCTATCTCTATTTTTATTTTTTTGCCCCTCCGCTCCCTCCCCCCTTCCCGCCCCTCCCAATAATTTTAAAAATTCAAAAATATCCGCAATCGATTTGTAGGTATCGAAAACCTCGATGTACCAATTTTGAATGATCTAACTCTATTTATTTTTGCCCCTCTGCCCCCCCCCTTCCCGGCCCTTCTAATAACTTTACACTCGAAAATATCCCCATTCGATTTACAGGACTTTTGAATGGCCTAACTGTATTTCTATTTGTTTTTGCCCATAGCCCCCCCCCCCTTAACGCCCCTCCTAATAATTTTACAAATTCGAAAATATCCGCAATCGATTTGTAAGTATCGAGAACCTCTATATACCAATTTTGAACGATCTAACTGTATTTTTATTTTTTTGTCCCCCCCTCTCTCCTCCCCCCTTCTCGCCCCTCCTAATAACTTTACACTTTCGAAAATATCCCCATTCGACTTGAAGGCCTTTAAAACCTGTCTGTACAAATTTTGAACGGCCTAACTGTATTTCTATTTGTTTTTGCCCCATAGCCCCCCCCTTACCGCCCCACCCACCCTACCCGCCCCTCCTAATAATTTTACAAATTCAAAAATATCCGCAATCGATTTGTAAGTATCGAAAACCTCTATGTATCAATTTTGAGCGATCTGACACTATTTTTATTTTTTTGCCACCCCCCTCCCCTTCCCCCTCCTAATAACTTTACACAATCTAAAATATCCCCATTCGACTTGCAGGCCTTTAAAACCTATCTGTACCAATTTTGAACGGCCTAACTGCATTTCTATTTGTTTTCGCTCCATAGCCCCCCCCCCCCCCCCACTTGCTGCCGCACCTGGGGGCTGAATTTCTAAAATTCCAGAAATTGGTTTTTAGATAGTTGCATTAGCTATATTTTAGAGCAAAAATTTCACGTATATATTTATTTTTTTTTTGTTTGAGATATATAGGATTATGCGAAATCACGTTTTACGCATGTGAAATTACGTTTTGCTGCCCCCGGGGACCGAATTTCAAAAATTCCAGAAACCGATTTTTAGACATTTGTATTAGCTATATTTTAAAACAAAAATTTTACGGATATCTGTTTTTTTGTTTGAGATATGAAGGATTTTGTGAAATTATGTTTTGCCCCCTCCCCCCCCTTGGGGGGCGAATTTTGTAAAATTGCTTGCGGCGTTGTCTTTCTCGGGTCGTAAACCTTAACCGTGCCAAATTTGGTCCCGCTCGGTGAAACGGCCTAGGATTCTATAGCGGACAGACAGACAGACAGACACACAGACTCTGCTCTTATATATATATATATATATATATAGACAATACCTATTGAAATATAATATAGGACCGTGTAATTTGATGCAAAAGAAAAGAAGGAATATTATGATAGTATTATAAGGGGAAATAATAGAGCTTTCGTTAATGAAAAGAAACTTTTTATTTTGAGAAGAGCAAAAACCTCAAAATGTTATAAGACGTTTTTAAATGCTATCCTCATATCATTGAGTAAAGAATTGTAGGTTTTCTGTATTTGGTAAGCATTTCAGCAAAATAGCACATATATATATATATATATTATATACCATTATTATTATTACTTTAAAACGAAAAAAAAAAATGTATATATATATATATATATATATATATATATATTGTTTTAAGATTCTGAATACGTAATAGCTATAAAAGTTAATTTTAATATTAAGTATTACGCCTAAATTATTTTTTGCAATCAATAGTCGCTATTTACCAATAGCGCAGTACAAATGCAACATGCAACACAACCAACCTACCAGAAATCAATAATTATATTTGTTCTTGTGTGATATCAATTAAACCAAGCCAAAATATTGAAAAAAATAAAGGTATTAAAATAACAGAAAACGCAGATAGTATATTACTTTAAACTAAACTTTCTTGGAATAGTGAGAAAATGTTGCCTTTTATAATAACAATAGACGGAAAAAATGATAAGCGGTAAAAATGGTAACAGGTGTAATAATAAGACATTTAGCATGTCTGAAACGTACTTAATATTTAAAACAATCGTAACAATTTGTTCTCAAACATAAATGAACTTTTGACTGACAGAGAAAAAGAATTCATGTTAACATTCACAGTTAAATTATCGCTTTTCTTATTCGATTTTCAAGAAATGCGAAAGTCTTTAAAAGCATGTATTTTTCATACAAGTAAAACAATATGAAAAAAATAATATTTATTTTAAAATAAATTATTTTAGAAGGCAAAACTTTCATATTTGTCTTTTAATATTTTTTTATTAATTTATTTACGTAAAAAAAAAAAAAAAAAAAAAAAAAAAAAAAAAAAAAACTTTTATTATTATTATTGTTGTTGTTGTTGATGTTGTTGTTTTTCTTTATTTGTGTTAAAATACTATTTTAGAGAGGAAAAAAAAATAGCAAACATTATTTTAAACTATATTTTTTTCAACTGCATTTGTTGTCATAGTTTCTTTCCTTATCATACAATGCACACTACGGATTTGTTTAAATGTTTGAGTTTGATATGATTAATCCCTAAATATTGAAAGATACAAGTATTTCCCAGATTTCAATATCGCTTCCCGATTTCTGAAAAACTCTCTTAAATTATTTCAAACTAATAAAAGAGTAAAGTATCAGTTTTATATACCTAGATTTCGAGAGGGCATACAGGTAAAAAAAAAAGGGGGGGGGGGGTTGACTTTTATAGGATTTACTACTGGTTTAAATATACATATATATATGTGTGTCTGTTATATAATTATTACTTGACAGAAAGCACAGTAGAATTATAATGTACTTGAAGTATGAAGGGGGATGGGGTGCGCAAAGAAAATTTAATCTTTTTCTTTTTAAATTTCAATAAAATTTTGTATGATTTTTACATAGTAACTTATATTGTGACGACTAAATTTATATGCAATGGTTTTGGGGAGAGGTAGATAGCAAATAAAAAGTCTTTTTATTTTTTACTTTTTTATTTTCTGAGTTCCATGTAACTGTTCGTACAATTATTATTTACTGATTCAGAAAGAAAAAGTACACTATTTGTAAATGTATGTCGGGGGATAGGGCTAGAGGGACGTGGGGGGGGGGATAATGATTTTTATTTTATATTAAGTTTTACTGGTTAACGAAATAAGAAAAATCGCTGCAAAGTGAGGTTTTAAGAGGTGGGGCTGACAAGGAAAATAAAAAATACATATTGCCATATATATATATATATTAAGTCATATATATATATATTTATTTAAATCCTGCTTAAATGAAATATTGTGAAATAAATAAATATATAAAATAAGAGGTTGTTCGATATATAAAGAGGGGTTGGCGCTTCGGGAAAAAGAAAGGAGCTTTATATAATTTGTTGACTGAATTAGATAGAGTTTTATATAATTATCATCTAGTTATGTGGAGAAACACCCGAAGCTTAGACATAACAGAGGTACAGAAGGAAGGGATGTAAAAACAATCTCTTTTTCTTCAACTCCCTATGTCCGAGCGGTTCTGCGATCAAAGCTGGTAGATGGGAAGTGGCGGGTTTGATCCCAGGACACGGTCATCGACCTACTGTTAGGAGTTTTCCTGAGTTTTCTCCGAAACTGACGTAAATGGGGCTGGGACACATTAGAGAGAACCTTACAGAGGGAATTCCCCTTATTGGCCTAGAACCTTAGAGCAGCCAGTCGTCATTGAGCCATACAACCATATCCATATATGTGTGAGTGTCTATATGTATATATGCACCAAAGCTATAATATCCAATTGCCCTATAAGAGCCAATACTATAATATCCAACAGGGCAATTGGCAGTTTGGAGCCCCTAGGAGAGGGCTTCATCCTGCAGTGGATTGATAAAAGCTGAAATTGATTATGTATATATATATATATATATGATTAAGCTCATGTGGTTAAATGACATTATAATTCTTCATATACTTTGATTCGAGCAGAAACAGTTTGGTTTCGGGTGTTACGAATGGTAATTTTTTATACACAATCAAATAGAGTACGTTCTTTGCATTTTTTTCAAATGTTAAAAGTAATTTTATTAAAATCTTGTTACTTTCTTTCATATTCAATAGAAGAAAATATGGGCTTCGCAAAAAATTTTAGACTTTTGGTTTTTGAAGGATTTAGCCATTTTGAAATCTTGAAAATTAATACGTTTATGAAGGAGAACAGTAATTCGAAAAATATACTTCATTTTTCATATGTTACATTTTAAAGAGGAATAACTTTAAAATCTTTATGAAAAGAAATATTTTTTTAACTAGTTTCATGTTGTCGATTTTAAATTTATCAGCGTAAGAATAAATTCAGTATAGAAGACAAAAATATATAGTAACTTTTTTAAAAAGAAAAAAAAAAAAAAAAAAAAAAAAAACTATCATAGTAACTGGATTTTGATCTAAAAAGACACCCGTAAGTCTGTATGTACCGAACGGAAGAGTTGGTTTTTCTTATGACTATTCAGCCAGTATATTTTTAATTTGTCCTTTTATTATTTTTCTCATTGCATTTTTTTTACTTTTTATCTTGGTTCACTTCATTTACACACTATATATATCATAATAATTAAAAGAAAATAAAAGAGGAATAAAGTTGCGTTAAGTTTATTATGAATTAATTTAACATAGCTTAATTAATAAAATTATTTGCTTTAATTATTATTATTCAAGGAGCTGTTATTATTAGTATAGTATTCATAGGATATTCAATTAAGCATATTAATTCTTTTTGGTTATTTTGGCTTTCGATTGCATTTATATGTATATATAAATATGTATATATAAATTCACACAAGAATCATTATATCCCTTTATATTAATTACCAGCAGGCTACGCTCGCTTTGCTGGTGACTATTTTTAAATGAATTTTAAAAATAATTGAATCTGTATTTATTTTTTATATCACATTATAAATAAAACTTTAAAAACTTAACATTGAAGTTGCTCTAATCCTCGTTTCAGAGCATCTTCTTTCCCCTCAGCACTACTTCAAGTTCAGGTTGTCACGGCTTACAGAAAGGTCTTTCCCTTCCCGGGCACTTCAACCTGGGTATCGATGACAGGTGGATCTGCTATTATTTTAGAACTACAATTTTCAAGATGACTGTATCTCATCATCTATTAAATATTTTAGATTAAAATCATGTATTTTATAGCCCTCGTTCCTTATGCCATATTAACGTATTATTCCGAACAGTATAATAAATCAGTAAAATATCATCACTTCGGTTACACTTCGGTCCCTACAGCCCTTTGCCGCCCGCACTACATCGGATCCAAGTTCCCACTACTTAAAGAAAGATTTTTCCAGGGCACTTGAATTTGTGTATTTATCGATGACAGGTGGGTCTACTATTATTTAAGAACTAAGATTTTAAAGATGACTGTATCTCAGCATCTATTAAATATTTTAGTTCTGAAGCATGTATTTTATAAATCTCGCGCTTTACACTGTATTATCAAATGATTCCTACAGAATAATAAATAAAAAAGTTTACATTAAAAAAAGGAATTAAATAATGATAATAATAAAAAAAAGATTAGTTTAATCTTTTCTGCTATGTTCTATCATTTTTTTCAATAAGTACTATAGATAATAACAATAATAATAATAATAACAATAATAAATCCCTTTCAAAGGAATTAAAAAATTAAAAAATAAAAAGTTGTTATACTATAAAAATTACATATTATGCATAAACATAACTGTTTTAAATGAGTTTTTTTATTTAAAGTTTAATATACTTATTTTTTCTACCGCATTACTATTTGATTTTAATAAATATAATAAAATAAAATAAAAAAAGAATTTGGTTGCCAAATAATTAATCAAATAAATAAAAATTAAACATCGTAACAGCAGTTGCTAAGAGGCGCAGACGTTTGAAAATTAATTTTTTTTTTTATATATATAAATAAAACAGAGAAACCAACGTTTTAAGTTAAAAAATTAATTAATTAATTAATTAATTATTAAGATTAAAATTTGAAAAAAATCTCAATAAGGTGCACACCAGTAGGGTCGCACCTACCAATCTGCCAAGTTTTATTGTTCTGGGATCAATAGTGTGAGCACCAGAGTACAGACACACAGATATACCAACACGCATATTCAGAGAGATACATACACAGATATTTCTCTAGCTGCAGCTAAATTGCATTGCACACGCAAAGTAAATAAAATTCTTTAAAAAAGGACAATATTTATTTTAAAATTGCAAATAAAAGCAAAAAAAAAAAAAAAAAGCTCAAACACCTAAAAAAAGAAAGACATTAATTTGTTAAATGTGATGTAACTTTATTGTAAATACACATAAAAAAAAGATACTGTGGCCATCACAAAACCATTTTCTAAACCGAAAAAAAAAAAAAAAAAAAAAAAAAAATATTTTTGCGATAAATTTTTACCGTATTCAGTTTGATGTAAGTTTAATCACATGCAAAGTCTGAGAAAGCAAGTAAAACCAGCGCCACCTGTCGATTGAGACACACAAATTGAATCTATATATATTTATATTAGGGTGGTCGTTAAAAATTAACATTTAAATTTATGTATGAGGCACCCACTTATTTTGTTCTATGCATAAAATAATGACTTCCGAAAAAATTTTAAAATTTTAAAACAAGTTTTAAGGGAGGATACCGAGATTTAAAAAATAATAATAATAATAAAAATTGACAAATTTGACATATTTTGTAATTTCATTATAAATTATTCTATTTTAATTACATTAAAATAAAGACAATATACATTAAAATATTCAATTTAAAATGTTAAAATACACGTAATAAAAATTTTAACGTTTCGAGCCTTATTTTAGACTCTTCATCAGTAAAATGCATCAAAAGTAAACACTGAGAAGAGCAATAGATTTCCTTAACGAAAGTACAGCGTATTCAGCAGGGCTTGTGCATGCCTCATTAAGCGGTGAAAAATTCTGTTTCATATACCAGTCTTCCTGGAAAATTCTTGAATGATAATTTGGACAGTTAGATATACCAACGATTATTTTAGCATTGTTAGAAACATGTAGATAATCGGTTTCTATAGCATACTGCACTATTTTAGGATGAATATCGCGGTTTTTGAAATTTATTTATGTTCGAGAATTCGAGTATGAAGGGCACGACCAGTTTCATCAATATAAACAGAACTGCAATATTTACAAGTAATATTATAAATAACCCCTGTAAGTGAAAAGGGGGGGGGGGGGATAACTGATTTAAAATTAGAAAGGAAATTAAGAATCATAAATTGAGGTTTATAGAATCTAGCTATAAATTCAGAATTTTTTCTATAGTATGGAATAGTAACGAAAGATTTAGATGATTTGGAGGAATTAATATCATAATTACCAATGTTAAGTCTTATTTATTCAATTTTCTTTTAAGCCAGTGAAGGGGATAATTATTACGTGTAATTCCGTGAACCCCTCTTCGCATAAGTCTGCTGTTTTTCATACTTTACTTCCCCGTGCTAAATCATATTGCTGTACTAAAGATCTTTTCCAGTTAGAATTAAAAAGAATTTTTTTGGACTTAAAACGCGATAGTTATTCTTCTCGCTGGCTTAAAAGAAAGGTAAATGAATACGATTTTAACATTGATAATAACGATATCAATTCCTCCAAATTACCTACATCTTTCATTACTATTCCGTACTATTGAAAAATCTTTGAATATATAGCTACAGTTTTACGCACTGTTAATATATCTGCATCATATAAACCTTAATTTCTGATTCGTAATTTCTTTTCTAATTTTAAAACTTTTATACCCCCACCTTTTCCCGTACAGGAGTTATTTATAATATCCCTTGTAAATATTGCAGCTCTATATTAGTGAAAGTGGCCGTTCCCTTCATACTTGAATTCTCGAACGTAAAATAAATTTCAAAAACCGCGATATTCATTCTAAAATAGTGCAGCATGCCATGGAAACCGACTATCTACTTGATTTTAATAATACTAAAGTAATCATATCTAACTGTACAAATTATCACTCAAGAATTTTCAGAAACAGCATTTTTCACCGCTTAATGAGGCATGGGCAGTCCCTGCTGAATATGCTGTACTTTCGTAAAGGAAATCTATTGTTCTTCTCAGCGTTTACTTTTACTTTTGATGTGTTTTACTGATGAGGAGCATAAAATAAGGCTCGAAACATTAAAATTTATGTTATGTGTATTTTAATATTTTAAATTGAATATTTTAATGCACACTGTCTCGATTTTAATGTAATTAAAATATAATAATTTATAATAAGATTACAAAATCTGTCAAATTTGTCAATTTTTTAATTTTTAAACCTCGGTATCCACCCTTAAAACTTGTTTTAAAATTCTGAAATTTTTGTGGAAGTCATTATTTTATGCATAGAACAAAATAAGGGGTGCCCCATACAAAAATTTAAATGTTAATTTTTAAGGATCACCCTAATATATATATATATATATATATATATATATATATATGTATAATGACTATTTTACATATCAAGATTAGGAATTTATACTCTATAGGACCTGATAAATAACTTTCCCGTAAACGGAGTTACAGTACAATATCGATATCATTCGGGCGATATATGCACACAGATTGAATCAGTATAATGATATATAATCATCCGTTGACGTATCAGGTTTCGGCTAATTATAAACAATGTATGTAACATGAGAGATATACCCTTCTAAAAAATATTACAGTTTTAAAAAATTAAAGAACACGCTTTTATGGAAATGTGAACTAAGAAGCACAAAATATCTATCTTAGTATTAAAATGCAGGGTAAGAGAAAATCGTGTGTGTGACACAACGTAATATTTACATACATTTAAATCTTTAATTAAAATAATTTAGAATTAAACAAAAATCATTTTTAAAAATCTCCACTGACTGTGCTCGAACGCTAGACCTTCAGCTTCGTAGCGCGGCACTTTACCTCACAGCCACGGTGTTCACATAAGGAAAGACTTTTTGTTACAATATAGATTTTTTGTTTGCTCCCAGCGCGGTTACAAACATACATACAAGCATACATATAGGTGAAGCTAATATAATATTATAGTTTAAAAAAATTAAAGAACACGCCTTTATAGAAATGTGAACTAAAAAACACAAAATATCTATCTTAGTATTAAAATGCAGGGTAAGAGAAAATCGTGTGAGTGACACACCATAATATTTACATTCATTTAAATCTTTAATTAAAATAATTTAGAATTAAACAAAAACCATTTTTAAAAAATCTACCCTGACTGGGATCGAACGCTAGACCTTTGCCTTTAGGTTCGTAGCGCGGAACTATACCTCAACGCCACGGTGTTCACGTAGGGAAAGTCTTTTTTTTACAATGAATATAGATTTTTTGTTTGCTCCCAGAGCGGTTACAAACATGCAAACATACATACAAACAAACATACAAACTTACATAACAGGTGAAGCTAATAAATGCGTGTTAAAAATAGGATAGGCTCTAATTTTAGTCAAGATATATTCAAATATAAATTTAAAGAAACTATGTGTATTAGTTTTTGAGATAGAACTGACACAAAATTTTTGTCACAAACAAATGAATATTTTTATTTTTATTTATTTTTAATTTTTTCAATACACATAAAAAAAATATAGGACTCGTAAAAATATTCGATAAACAAAACAAAATTCATACAAAATTTCATATAAATAGGTAGCATGGGGAGGAAAAAACAACCACTTTTTTTATCCCCCTCCCTTAGCAACTACCCTCCCCCCCCCCCGCCCCCAGATATGTGTAACACTCACAGTAATTTTTTTTAGACAGTAAGTGGTATAATATACAAAGTTTTTTAAAATAGATATTAGGTTAGTTTAAAGAAGAATATATTTTATTTCCATCTGCGCCCCCCTCGCTTCCCCACCCCCCAGGTATATAATACATTATTTGTGATTTTCATAAAAAGTAAGTGATAGTTGTACAATATATCAGTAAAATAGTGATATAAAAAAATCATGTTATTTTACCCTGCCCCACCCCTATTACATCTACCCAAATATATCTGACACTTGTTGTAATGTTTTCACAAATTGTACGTGATTATACAAAGTTTCATTAAAATCGGTAAGTGAGTGATACAAAAACAATTATTTTCTTTCGATCTGGTCCTCCCCCTTCCTTTTAGCCCGAGTATATACTAAGTGAATGATGTACCAAATCAATTGAAATGTCTAAAAATATAATTTGAAAGTCTTTCTTTAAATTCCTTATTTGATATTTATTATTTTGCTATTTGCGAATTGGAAAAGTGCCCTTTTTTTCCGGTGCCCTTTTCTCAACGTGCCCTTTTTTCCGGCGCCCTTTTAACCGGGATCCCTTTACATGTTTACAGGTTATTATTATTATTATTATTATTATTATTATTATTATAAATATAATATTAATTTGAATACGCATAAATGTTGATTTCAAGCCATTCCATCAAAATTACGTGCAAATTCAACAGCAGGTATTTTTGGTAGAGTAGTAAGATAGATTATGATTCTTCGATCTTATCAAATAACTGTGATTTGGCACCAGATCTCTATTCTACGCTTCTATCGAGCCAGCAGTTACATGTGTGATTGCATTTGCTTTAGCAGTATTAGATATTCAAATTCCATTAGCTATAGGGCAAACTGAAATTAAAAAATAAATTTATCGCATTTCACTACATGAACATTCTTTTTCTCGAAGAATTGACGGTATTGTGTGTTCGAGGGAAAAAAAAAAAAAAAAAAAAAAAAAAAAAGCTTATATATGAAGCAAACTAGTCCAGTAGCTAACAAATCCGTATATCAACTGTAATTTATTCATTCGTAAGTTAAATTATATATATATATATATTGTCCGTATAACTATGAATGTCTAAAAACGTCGGGAAAATATATCTTGCATTATTTTTTATTAATTTTATTTTATATTGCAAATCATTGAAAATGAATTTGCAAATGCTTTTATTCTTTTAAATAGCATTAAACATTTGTAAATTATTATTCTTTTTTAAATCGATTTTTTTTTTTTTCATATATATGTATATATAGAGATATGTATGTATGTATGTATATTGAATATAAACATAAAACTTTTTTTTTTTTTTTTTTTTTTTTTTTTTTTTCAGATTTTACAAATTAAAAGTTGCAAATAGTATCATTTAGTTTATGATTAAACTTATTGTGATATAATGTTTGCGTGGTACATTGACTAAAATTTCTTATTCTCTTTAGAACCGAAGTAATAATAATTACGTAAAATTTATTCTATGGTATTTAAATAAGAACGTTGGCATAATAGACTACAAAAAGGTTTGGTTTTTGCAGGTGATAATTTCGAAAGCTAGTAATGTAAAGGCATACGTATGTAGAACTCAGGGCTCAACATAGTAAAACATAGAAAAATTAAAAAAAGAAATTTAAAATTTAAAAAGATTTCAGTGTTTCTCACTTTTATTTTTATCTTTTTATTTTATTTTAATTTTAATTTTATTTTATTTTTTTACTTATTTATTTATTTTGTTAAATAGCTTTTTGCTTTTACTTCAAGGAATCTTCAGCAAGTAAATAAATAAATAAAATCTATAATAATAATAATTACAATAATTAGGGGAAAATATTTTCTAATTCATTAATTATGTGCATTTCGCTAAAGTGTTACAGAAACTTCTCTTGGTATAGATACTTTTTCAATCACTGTACATGCTATGTTAGTAACACAAATGCAATTTCCTTTCACTTTACTTTTAACTATTTTTGGATTCCTGTAGAATTTTGGTAAGGTGATTAACTGATAGGTTTGCTTAGAAGATGAAAGAAGGAAAACCTGATATGTCAAATCACTTATCGGAACGCTAATCACTTTTCGGAAAGAACAAGAATCCTCTCAATTTTAAACGTCCTTCTGTATATAATAGACCACATGTTGACCACATGTTTTGAAGAATTTGGGTGGCCTGAGGGTGAGGACTGAAAATTCTGATGCAAGTGGCAGGACATCAACAAAAGCATTTTATTATTATTATCATTATTATTATTATTATTAATTGTGTTCCAACTTATGTCTTATATTGAAAAAAAAAAAGGAACAAAGGGAGAATTCAAATTCTATCAACAGACAAAACCCGTGTTATTTATTCTATGGGGGAATTAGTTTCCAGAATTTACTCAATTAATTCAAAACAACTATTTTTTCTTTCTCGTGATAATAATAGCCATGCAGTAGATAATCCAGGTCCTTTATCCCTTTCTTATAAAGAAGTGCACATGTTTATTGTTAGCAGACAGTTTACTGAGGAGAAGAATGAATAACTTGTTTTCATCGATAACAAACAAGCTGTGGTACAAAATTTAAAATATTTGAAATTCGAAGCATACAATACACATAGTGAAAAATATATTACATTATTTTATAAACTTCTTTATTTAAACTATGCATATCACTTTAAACTAAAAATAAATATAATAAAATTGATTTTAATGATTAAATTTTGAATTTTAATCTCGGACAAAGACACACACCTCACATCGCAAAATATTTTACAGTTTCAAAATTTCGCTCTTTACAAAGTAGTAAGAACTGACATAGTTTTATGATATTATGGTATTTTAAAGCTTTTGCATTAAAGTATGATTTTAGATCTAATACAAACAGCCTATGATATCGATGCGTAAACCTAGTTTTTACAAGGTCACACCACATCTTTTACTATCACTGTTTAATGGCAATTTTTTTTTTTTTTTTTTCCACTGAACATGTACTGTATAGGAATATTCGTAATGCATTATTCACAATACAATGGGACGATATTAAAAGTTGCTCACAGTTCTGTACATTTTAACTACACAATATCCTTCATTATTATTACTATTATTATTTTAAGCATGGCATAAAATATTGTGTCGGAAAATTCAAGATTCTAGGCGTCTCCTGCGGGAAAAATTTCAAAAAAGAAAGTCTGCAATAAAATAAATAAATAAATAAATAAATAATAATAATAATAAATAATCGAGGAGTATGAATAATTATTAAAATTGCACTTATTAGAATATCATATTTTAGTGCAATTATTTTTTATTTTAAATATTATGCTTGCAAAAAAGCTTAATATTAATATCGTTTTTAAATAATTTCTGAAGTTTAAATTTAAAATAAAATTTAAATCTTTATGTGGGATAGAATAGGTATTTCCAAAAAGAAACATGAAAGGAAAAAAGTTTTAGAAATATACAATAGAAGAAGAGAAGGACGCAAAATAAAATTTCATTTATTTATTATTATTATTATTTTTTAATTGTAGTCAAATGCAAATTAATTCATTCCTAACACATTCCTGCATCCATTTTCGCTCATAAGTATATGGAAATTGTAATGAAAGAAAAATTGTTTAAAATATGTTTTTTAAAGATTCAATTTCTTTTTAAAATAAATTTAAATATTTTATGTAAAAACCTAATACTCTGAAAAAAAAAAAAAATAAAACTGATTCTCACTACAATTGATTTTTTTTTTCTTATAAATGCTGAAATATGTTTAAAAATCTATTTAGATTACATAATGTCTCAGATTTCTTTAAAATATTTTTATCAAACTAATTTAAGTATCTCCAGCACATCTAAATCTGTGTGATAATTTCAAGAAACAGGTTTTACTTCTCAATTACATTTCATTTAAATTTCGATCTATCTCTATCTTTTTTTTTTTTTTACCTTCCGCTCCTTCCCCCCTTCCCGCCCCTCCCAATAATTTTAAAAATTCAAAATATCCGCAATCGATTTGTAGGTATCGAAAACCTCGATGTACCAATTTTGAATGATCTAACTCAATTTTTTTTTGCCCCTCTGTCCCCCCTCTTCCCGGCCCTTCTAATAACTTTACACTTTTGAAAATATCCCCATTCGATTTGCAGGCCTCTAAAACCTATCTGTACCAATTTTGGACGTCCTAACTGTATTTCTATTTGTTTTTGCCCATAGCCCCCCTTACCGCCCCACCTCCTTACCGCCCCTCCTAATAATTTTACAAATTCGAAAATATCCGCAATCGATTTGTAAGCATCGAAAACCTCTATATACCAATTTTGAACGATCTAACTGTACATTTATTTTTTTGCCCCCCTCTCCCCTCCCACTTCTCGCCCCTCCTAATAACTTTACACTTTTGAAAATATCTCCATTCGACTTGCAGGCCTTTAAAACCTGTCTGTACGAATTTTGAACGGCCTAACTGTATTTCTATTTGTTTTTGCCCATAGCCCCCCCTTCCCGCCCCACCCCCCTTCTCGCCCCTCCCAATAATTTTACAAATTCGAAAATATCCGCAATCGATTTGTAAGTATCGAAAACCGCTATGTACCAATTTTGAACGATCTGACACTATTTTTATTCTTCCCCCCCCTCCCCCTTCTCGCCCCTCCTAATAACTTTACACAATTGAAAATATCCCCATTCGACTTGCAGGCCTCATAAACCTATCTGTACCAATTTTGAACGGCCTAACTGTATTTCTATTTATTTTTGCCCCATAGCCCCCCTTACCACCCCACCCCCATACCCGCGCCTCCTAATAATTTTACAAATTCAAAAATATCCGCAATCGATTTGTAAGTATCGAAAACCTCTATGTACCAATTTTGAACGATCTGACACTATTTTTATTTTTTGCCCCCCTCCCCCCCTTCTTGCCCCTCCTAATAACTTTACACAATCGAAAAATCCCCATTCGACTTGCAGGCCTTTAAAACCTATCTGTACCAATTTTGAACGGCCTAACTGTATTTCTATTTGTTTTCGCTCCATAGCCCCCCCCTTGCTGCCCCACCTGGGGGCTGAATTTCTAAAATTCCAGAAATTGGTTTTTTGATAGTTGCATTAGCTATATTTTAGAGCAAAAATTTCACGTATATCTATTTTTTTTTGTTTGAGATATGTGGGATTATGCGAAATCACGTTTTACGCATGTGAAATCACGTTTTGCCCCCCCGCCCCCCTTGGGGAGCAAATTTCAAAAATTCCAGAAACCGATTTTTAGACATTTGTATTAGCTATATTTTAAAGCAAAAATTTTACGGATACCTGTTTTTTTGTTTGAGATATGAAGGATTTTGTGAAATTACGTTTTGCCCCCCCACCCTTGGGGGCGAATTTTGTAAAATCGCTTGTGGCGTTGTCTTTCACGGGTCGTAAACATTAACCGAGCCAAATTTGGTCCCGCTCGGTGAAACGGCCTAGGATTCTATAGCGGACACACAGACACACAGACTCTGCTCTTTTATATATATAGACGTATCTAATTATGTCTTCAAAAATAACTTTCATTCACAACTTTTCATTCCTGTATTCATTCAACAATAATAATAATATTCTTATAATATCTAAATTCTAAACGATAATGCATAAATTCGTTATTTCATGAATTTACATATGTACGTGAATAATACAAATCAACTTCCTTTTCATTTGTTGAATGATTATCCTTCGATTTAAATTACATCGCAACGCAAGTTAATTATGCTATTATAATACTACACTACTATTTTTCAACTTCAACCAATCGTAAACTTGTAGTAAACCTTTGACCTTGTAGTAATTTTGCCCCGCCTCTCGTAGTAAATTCGCCCCTCCTATCGTAGTAAAATTATGGATACTGTTTTTCACCGCACAACCGAGGACCTGGGTGTGTAAGCCCTTTCAAAATGTTTACACACTTCACACACAAAAATATGCTCCTTTTATGGAAACTGAGGACTCGAAAAAAAATCACCTGAGAAGTCGTCAATGTACTAAATAATACTTATATATCACAGTACAATACGAATTTCTCATGTCTGGGAACCGAGGACGTCCTCGGTTCCTGAGCGTCCGCGCTTAGAAGGTGTGTATAGGCATTCAAGTCCACGGTTTCCACCTTACGGGAACACACACTCACACACACACACACACACACACACATATATATATATACATATAATCGTGCGTGTGTGTATGTGTACTCTTCTTTCTGTATTCTGGAATTATGAGCCCTGCGTTCACATTAATTTAAAAATCTTTTAAATATATAATTTTGTATGTTATAGTAAAAAAACGAGAAGAACGTATTGTTGCAAATCATTACTCAAGTTAAATGAACAATTACTGAGAAAAAAAAAATATATATATTTATTTAAAAACACTTTTATGTATTACTGACAATGTTTGTTTTTTCATAATCCCCGCATGAAAATGCTCCTTAAAAATAAATTTAAGGTGAAAAAATGCACAAAAACTACCATAGATAATTTAAAAGCAAGAACAAACTGTTGTGGTACAAGACCAAAAAAAAAAAAAAAAAAGAAGAAGAAGAAGAATAACATTGCTAAAAAATGTTCCATCAAGACAATAGGTGGTAAAAGAATATGAATGAGTTTTAAATCTAAATAAAAGTGATTAGTAAAAATTGTCTTTACCAAGGAAACTTCAAGAATTAGATTCATAAGTTTAAAATATTCCGCACTTTGTCAAGCAGAGATGGATTTTAAAGAATATTTCATCATTTAGCAAAGTAGATGGACTTTTAAAACAATAATACTTAAATAATATAAAACTTAATTTTAAACGTACGAAAGTGTAAAATCCCAAATAAACTGAACATGCCTATCTAAATGTCTACTCAATTTTTATATCTTAGATATTGTATATATTTTTCTAAGTATGTATTTTTTTATGTGAATATGTGTTTCAATAATTTTACGACAAAATTATTTTAAAAGAAAATGTGTTTTATATATATTATATACATTATATATATTATATATATTTATATATATATTTATATATATATTTATATATATATTTATATATTATATATATTTATATATATATTTATATATATTATATACATTATATAACATAAATCTATAGTTAGCTGATTAAACTATAAATGTAATGCTTCTTCCTATTTCGTGATATACATAATGAATGCAATCCTACTTTATGTATTTTTTTAATCTATGTTTACTTTAATTAATTTCATGTGATTATTTTTATGTGTAAAATATATTTTTCAACATTTTTAGAAAACAAGTGTTTTGTCTATAGTTTTTAATATTGTGAAATTTAGAGAATCTATTTAATAAAAATAAATAAACAGATTAAAAGAAATATAAGCGTTAATTGTTTAAACTATAACTATTTATTTATAATTTATTATATCAAACTTGTATAATTACACATTTATTGTTATACTCTTATGATATTAAATATAATTATGTATTTTTTAATTAAATACTATATTCTCAATCTATTTAAAATAATAACTCCCGTTCTTCTAGTTCAAAATGTTGCTTTGTAGCAATATATGTACGGTGTGAGAGTATAATACTAACAATCATCTCTGATTGTATGATGCGAGTGTTTACACAAAGAGACTAATAGATATTCTAAAGTGCCTTGTCAATCTCCGATATCTCTGTTTATGTAATATTCTCGTATCTGGCTTATTGTAATCATTTTAATATCGTATTGAATGTTGCTTAAAGCATACGTAATACTATAACACTCAAAACTGAATGAACATCAGTTAAAAGGACTCCAATGCACTGATTTCCTTTAATTAAATAAAATGTCCTTTGAGTTGTTGAAATCCTTAAAAGAATTATTATTACTTCATACAAATTATTTGTACGAGATTAAATATTAATAATAATAATAATAATAATAATAATAATAATAATAATAATAATAAATAATAATAACTAAGGTGACTTTTTTTTATATATGTATTGAATTTTCACTTACAGTTATTAGAGAATATAGGACAAAAAATGTACTGTAAATTAAAAAACTCCATTAATATGAATAGATATAATTAGTAATTAGTGAGCGCTATAATTTTAAGTTAAATTTCATTTCTCCACATTTCTAATATTTTAACTGTTTACTTTAATCTATATCCCTAAAATAAAATATTGAATTTCTAAAAATATTTGTCTTCTAGTTGAAATTTTTTAATCAGGATTAGACCATTTATAGAATACTTTTGTCCGTCTTTGAATAAAGTTTGTGGCAGCTCAAGATCAAAAAACATTGCGTAGAATTTCGTAAAAAAAAATATTCTGTTGCATTTTCTCTATATATTAAAAAAAGTTACTGTAACTGGCGTCATTTTTTTTTTTTTTTTTGCGACAGCATTTTCTAACGGAGGGCATGGTCCTTCGCGTCATGAGAGGTATCAATGTGTTCCGAGTACTCCAAGGGACACATTTCAGCCACTTAGTAATTTTTATCATTTTAATTAATGAAGTTATTAACTAAAAACGACAAGTTTATGAATGTACTCTATTTGCCATTTTGAAAAAAGTTTCTTCCAGTGACGTTGTTCTTCTGTCATGAAGTCATTTTACACGAGAAAATTAAAATATGATCCGTGGTTGTACGTAGGTAGGTAGGTTGGTTGGATTTAACGTCGCACCAATACTGCACTATGGGTAATTGGCGACGGTCTGGGAAGAACCCCTAGAGATGTTCCTCAGACATGTCATCACAATTTTTAACCTTCACGGAGGAGATCCCCCTCCGCTTTGATGATCCCCAGAGGTATAGTGGGGATGGGAACATGGAGGACTTTGCGACCACGACAGGTTTTATGTTCACCAGCCACCATTAGTGTACACGACGGTCTTTGGCCGGCTCAAGTATCGAATCGGCAATCTTCCAATTACGTGCTCAGCGCTTTACCAACTAGGGTACCGCGGCCCGAAACCATGCATGTAAAAAACAAAGAAAATAAATATCAACGTTTGTCTCTACTTTTGGAAAATTGACCTTCTTACACGGGAAAATTAAAATGTGATCAATGGTTGTAGGTAGGTAGATAATTAGATAGGTTGTAATTGACATCGCACCATTACTGCGCTATGGATAATTGGCGACGGTCTGGGACGAACCCCTACGGATGTTCCGGAGACATGCCACCACAGTTTTGGCCTTACACGAAGGGGCTAGCTCCCCAGCTTCTGTGGCCCTGAGAGGTATAATTTTGATGGGAATACGGAGGATATTGTGTGCACGACATATTTTACCTGCACCAGCCACCATTAGTGTAAACGACGTTCTTTGGTCGGCTCGAGAACCGAACCCACAATCCTCCAATTACGAGCTCGGTGCTCTACCGACTGGGGTACCGTGGTTCGGATTTAAGGTTGTAAAAAAGAAATAAAAAGGGTCCTATACTAAAGCTGTAATGCAAAATGGTCTAGATATTATGATTTTCTTTCTATTAAATATGTATATATATAAATATTATGTATTTCAATTTGACATTGAATATGAGGATTTCCATAATGATTTTCTGCTTTTGTCTTGTAATATGCACTATTAATATTCCTTTTAAGTGGAAGAAATCAGCGAATAGGCGGGCAGAGTTCTGCATGTGTTAATAAGTAAAGTGAGTCGGGGAGGAGGCAAAGCCTTTTCCGGGGGTTGGTAAGCGGAGCGAGCAGGGGGCAGAGTCCCCTAGTAACATAAATTAAGCTTTTTATCTTTTGGTGTGCATCACGAAACCTGTGGCGCTACTGTGTTGTGGTTGCTAGAGACCCTGTATTAGAAAGGTACCAGATATTGGACCAGCTTTTAGACGAAATCTTCCATTTTAGTGCCAGTTGCTCCATTCTTACCATTACACTAAGAAGAAATTCCGATTATTTTACATCATAACTGAAGAACTTATTTATTGCATTTTTACTTTGTTGGGGAATAAATTACTTTAATTTTGAAATATTTTAAGAAGATAAAAATGCATTATTTTATTTTTTATATCATGTTTTAAATAACTTTAATTCACTTATTACATACATCTAATGCTGAGTAAAAGCAGAATATGATTATAGTTTTATTTTTCTTTTAAAGCATATTGTGTTATAAGAAATAATTCTAAGCATCTCAGGTTTAGCCAATACAATTATACAGAGATAAATCTCCTGCGTATTTCAAAATATTGGTTTTATTATCGTTAAATCATAACATAGAATTCTTTAAATGGGATTATTGTAAAATCATATAAAAAAGTTAAGACCTTATTTCTATGCATTTATATTAATCAAGAAGTTTTTAGTTTTGCACTGTCTAGGGACAAAATATGTTCCTTATTTAGTTTTATGTATATATATATATATAAAACATGGCTTTTTTTTCAATTAAATTGTTACTCTTTGATGAAAAAAAAATCTGGTGTGAAACAGCCACACGACTTCCATTACCCACTATTACACGTATTACATGCATTTTTGAGAGATAATGTGATCAGAAAACATAAAAGTGATCTAAAGAGAAAATCGTTAGAGCCGTTTTTGAGATACTAACTTTTACAAAAAATCAATTATTGACCGGAAAACAATAATTACATACAAAAGGATATTTAAAAATGAGTTAATATGGCGAGTTTGAAAAAAATCCGTACTACCGTTTTTAAAGGAACGCCTTTGCGAGGCCTGAAATTGAGCTATTTATATAGGACGCCTATCAATTTTCCTGAACTAAAAAACTATATCATTCGAAAGGACATCTAATAGAGTGTTTATATAGCAAGTTTGAAGAAAATCGTTAGAGCCGTTTTTGAGATACGGACTTACGGTTTCACTTCCGGTTTCCGATGTCCCACTTCCGGTTTTTCAATTTTCACCAAAATTTGGAAATGTCATCTGTACACCAGTTTATTTCAATTCTAAAGTTTCGTAGCTCTATCTTTATTAGTTTCTGAGCTATAATAGCCAGAAGATTCTCCACATACACACACACACACACACACACATACATACACACTGACCAATTGCCCAAAACCACTTTTTTGGACTCAGGGGACCTTAAAACGTGTAAATCAGGTGAAAACCCGATATCGAATTTTCAGACCGAATACAATACTTCCATTACCTACGGTAGTAGGGTAATGGAACTAAAAAGTAATTTGAGATGACGGAACAAGAGTAATAAACTGCAAGACAACTAAATTCACAATATTATACAAACATTGCATCTGAATGCTGTGTTTAAGTATAATATCTAATAAAAATGTAAGGTAATCTTATTAATATTCTGTATTTTTTTAGTTTATTTATCTCATATTCTCAATATTTGTCTTAAAAATATGCGCACACTGGCCAATGACTAAGAAACCAGTGAGCGTTTCTACAAGTTATCGCTGTCGTTGTAGGTGTAAACCTTTTATCATGGTGTGGTGAAGGTGTTTCTGGTATACAGGTGGTCTTGAGGTATTCCATGAGGGTAAAAAAAAAAAAAAAAAAAAAAAAAAAACATGCACATATTGACAGATCAAGTTTATAGTGCAATGTTAGAATTTTATTCCGAGGGTGATGAATAATTCATGGATAATAATGATGAACCTTCGAAATTGGCTCTATGAACAACAATCTGATTTCCAACAGAATTGCCCATCTGCGCAGCACTAGTGCGATGTAAAACACAAATATCCAGCTATCCTGATTTCCAACAGATTCTCTGTCCTCCTCAAAGCTCGGATTTTAATCGAATAGAAAATGTTTGGTAAATGTTAAAAAGACTTACTCAACAGTATCCCCCTCTACCATCCAATTAACAGAAACTTAAAGTCTGCGTAGTCAACGCATGGTACTCTATAGACGTAAATGTATCCCAGAAGCGTGTAGAATTGATGTCGTCAAAAATATGGAGAGTAAGTCGTACAAAAGGAGGCCCAGTTCAAAAATAAACTAAGGTTTCTAATTCATTAGTAAGTGTGTGTATTTGAGAGTAGCGTAATTCATTTTAAAATTTGATTAGCAATGATAGTATTTAAATAGAGGTTTTATTATAATAAATTTGTTTTAAATACTAATCATTGAGCTTTTAACGAAGAATTGTTAAAAATTTGTCACTTTGAAGTAAGCATAATTACATAAGAAATTATAAGTTAATAAGGAATGACGTCACATCATTAATTTAAAAAATGTCAGTTTAAGTATCGAAATTTTTTTATAGAAATGGATTATAATAAAATTACATTAAAACGACGCGTCCTTATAACGAATTATAATTATAATATTTAATTATCATAAAAAAATACTTTTTTTTTTTTTTTTTTTTTTTTTTTTTAAGAATCTGTGATAAATTATACCGAAAATGATATATATTTACATATATAAATAATGCTTTGAAAAAAAAAAGCATTTTTCACATTTAACAGTTTTTTGGAAAGAAAAAAAAAAGTGTTTAATAGTTAAAAAATAAATAAATATAAGGAAAATACTCGGAGTCGTAACTAATTTAATAAATAAATAAAAGAAATTCTAGATCTATGTTATAGAAAGAAGTAAATTATATAAATCAACAAATATTTTTTTTTCTTACTCTCATTTCATTTGTTTCTTTTTAGGCAAAGTAAGTATCATAAAGATGCTCTGTAAATCTAGAACTTGAAACGAGATTATTTTTATCATAAATAAAAATAAGCAATATTACACAATGAATGAATATTATCAACTCCCATTCATTTTTTTAATAAATGAGATAAATGTTATCTATTATGAAAATATAAGTAAATTGATATAAAAATTTGGATTAACATGTTTTGGGTAATATGCAGTTACAAACAAATTTTCAAAAGTGTAAATTCTATCATGTATACAAAATAGATGCCATATTTGTACAGAGTGCAGTTTGATGTACAATCTCATAATTAATTTTATATTTAATTCTACTCATTTAAATATTTGTATATTTATATAGGTTATATATATATACATATATAAAGATAAATAGATGGGTAAATAAAAGTATCCATTAGTAAAATTTTTTTATATAAATTGATGATATTGCAAAATATTTGCAGCGAATTACTTATTACTACAAATTGAAACATATGTAGCCATAATAAATTTACATTTTTGAACATATGCTGAAGCACGCGGGAAAATATACGATACACGGAGTGCCTACTAAACTCAGTTCTACTCTGTGATATGCTGAACGACTACAGATGTAGTAATGTCACTATACGCTACTACATAGATGCGATAGATTACAGCGTAAATTGTCGGGAAAATGATGAGTTTGCGTTCTTATTTTGAAACAGTACAGTCGGTAACAAAAGTCCCCGAACACTAGCGAAAATTCCTATATAAAAAAAGTACACTTAATAAAGTTTTGTTAATTAAATCCTTGTCGAATCCTGTTTTTAGACTGACTAAGAACAAGATTCGACATGGATTTATTTAACAAAATTGTATTAAGTGATATATATATATATATATATATATATATATATATATATATAGGAATATATAGGAATATATATTCCTATATATATATATATTCCTATATTCCTTTTTATATAGGAATTTTTGCTAAAGTTCGGAGACTTTTGTTACCAACTGTACGAAAGAAGGGAAAAAAGGTGAATTATGAAATTGTGTAACAGAACCGATTTTGTACGACAATACATATTATAAATATGAATACTAATATCAGAATGTTCAAAACGTGAATTTGTTTGTTTACGATTTCCCACGCTGTGATATGAGGAAATGTTCTTTAAAAAAAAAAAACTAGTTATCACAAGATACTTTTATTTTCGATGTTCAGACAATACACTATTAAATGTTTCATGTAGTAATGTATAAATTATTGTTTCTTATATTTTTAACTTACTTTACTTTAAGCTCTCAGAGAAAAGTAAAGGAGCATAAGTTTTTTTTTTTTTTTTTTTTGTATAAACATATTTAGATAACTGCACCATAAAAGAAATTTTAAACTTTTTTTTTTTTTTTTTTAATTTAAAAAGGATTTTTTTCTGTCATTCCTTAAAATTTATGGGGAAAAAAATATTAATTAATCATGGCATATACTTATTTCTTTTATTTCAAAAATTTGCTTTGTCTCTAAATTTTTAGACCACTTGATTGGCAATAAATTTGGATACATTTTTATTTTATACTTTGTTTAAACTAATCTTCATTAAAAAAGTAAGTAATTTTCATCTGGGTAACGATGAGTAACCCCCAACTTCTTTTTAAATAATGTCTGGGGCAATCAACGTTTCGCATCCCAAGTTTATTATTATTTATTCATTCCTACAATACTTTCTTTTCCCGATTCTCTTTTATTCGTTTGAAATTTTCTCTTTTCTTATGACTGCTCATTGTTAAAAAGTTATCTTTTTTAACTTCCTTATTATTATTCTTATTTCTCTCTCTATATATATTATTATTATTATTATTATTGAAGAAATGAAAAGGAAGTCTGCTATTCTACATTTCTTGAATTCTCTGATCTCAATTTAAATTCAAATGTTTCAACAGCTGATATAAAATCCCTTTTGAAATTCACATAGTTGCATTTAGGTTGACATCCTCTCCTTTTAGTAGGTAATACAATCGGATTCAGGAACTCTTTCACGTGTTGTAAATAAGATGATGCGGGTGTATTAGAAATTTGCATTTACATTTATTTTACAACACATTTTAGTAAATTTTTAGATCAAATGTAGGAGTTGTTTACAAAGCAAAGGTAATACTTGTTTAGCTCTTTGCATTAGCTTTTGTTAAATTTGATTTAAATTTTTTAATGGTGATTTTGAAAAGAATAAATACTTTGTGTCATAAATAGCAAAACAAGTAAAAAAAAAAAAAATGACCGTATGAAAAAATAATTTTTTGTTTTTCGACGTTTGAGTAAATTCTCTTATGTTATAATAGTTAGAATTTATCATTAAGAGGTGTAAACGTTGTTAAAACGTAATTTAATTATTTTTAAATTATTGAGTTAATTACAATTTTAGTTTCACTTTCAAGCACTTTACGTAAATAATAATAATAATAATAATAATAATAAATAAATAATATAATGTTTGAGGAAAACGTCTAATAAAATAACTTCTATTAAAATAAATGGGAATAACTTCTAATTTCTAAATGTTGTTTTAAACAAAAAAGTTTTTTTTTTTTTTTTTTTTTGCTTTTTTGAGTTGAAATTTAATTATTCGTCACTTTAATTAATCGATACACGCTCTTTGTAAATAATTCATGTATGTTTGTTTTATTGTTAACTCTCTTTAACCAATAAATTCTGCGTCTTGATTATGCGCTGGAGACTAAGTATGTTTTTTTTTTTTTACTTCCTTATACAATGGCGGTGTCTGGTCCTCGTTAATCTGTGCTGCACCGTCAAGTGCTCGATGGGGTCGTTTAGCAGTCGTCGGGCTACCAACGAGGGGAACCATCCCCCCGTGGTGGATCAAAATTGCGATGGTCCCTCTTTCTCTACTCCATTCGGCCTCCCTGTGCATAGTAAGTTCCCTCCCAATTAGGATTAGGCCTTGCCACTTCAAAAACTTCAAAATTTTCGCTATGCGCCCAAAACTATCTTCCATCCCCCAGTGGCTTCACGTAATTTTTTTTTTTTTTAATTATAATCTCATTGTTCCTCCCTCGTCTTTCTCAAATCATAAGTGTTGTCCCCTTCCCCTTTTCAAATGGCCTCCTCTTTCGGCTTTAATTATTGTGTGCACAACTAACTTTAGCGGCTCCCCCAACGTTTTCTTTCTTTCTTTTTTTTTTATTATTTTTTTTCCTCCCTGCCTAAATTCAAAATTGTTTTAATTTTGTATAATTCCGGTTATTTCGACTCTCAGCTAGTTAGTGCACTTATTCCAAATTCCTTAACATCTGGAGCGTGCTGCAAATTCTGAGCTTTGGTGTCTAGTTACATTGCTGCCCAGCAGATTCCACGCGGTTTTCTGGCGATTTATTCGCTCCGGCGGACGGCATCCAACCCGTTAAGCTTGGCCGAGCCCAGGCAGGCAGGGGCCGTCCAAAGGTTTCAAAGGAAGTATAGTAATCCCGATTTGCGAAATGGATTTTGCATTTCACATTGCTCAAAAACGAATGATCGCTGAATGTTGCCAATTTATACGTGTGACTGTCATGATGTCTAGTTGTACACCTGCAAGTGTCGTCTTAAGACGAGCTCTCGTTTTAGAGATATAAGGGACTTTACACGATTTTTCATGACGTCTGTATGTATATGTGTCTGTGTGTGTGTGTGTGTGAGTATGTCGCATAACTCAAAAACGGTTGGACGTAGAAAGTTGCGAATTGGTACATATGTTTGTTATAACATCTAGTTGTGCACCTCCCATTTTGGACTTTGTATGATTTCCCGTTTTGGAGATATTTAGGAAAATTAGGTTCATAATGGCCAAAATGTATCAAAAAACGGTAATAACTCAAAAACGGTTTGGATAAATCTTGCAATTTAACTGACTTCTCGACTAGCTAGAGATTTAAAACTTTCAGAAGAGTTCAGAATGCAACAACAATGCCTTTTTTTTAATACTTTTAGTCAACTGTTTCTAATACCTGCTGTCTTCAGCAGCGTTTATGTGATTCAACAGAAAATTTATTTAACTAACTTCTCGACTAGCTAGACATTTGGAACTTTCAGACTAGATCAGAACACGGTGAAAATGCATTTTTTAAATACTTTTAGCCAACTGTTTAGGGTCCCTGCTGTCTTCGACAGCGTTACCAGTGCAAATCTTGCAATCGATTTTTAACTAACTTTCCGACTAGCTAGACATTTAAAACTTCCGGAAAAACTCAGAACACGGTGACAATGCATTTTTTAAATATTTTTAGCCAATTGTTTTAGGTCACTGCTGCCTTCGACAGCGTTTATATGGTTCAACAGAAAATTTATTTAACTAACTTCCCGACTAGCTAGACATTTGAAACTTTCAGAATAGTTCAGAATACGGCGAAACTGCATTTTTAAAAATACTTTTAGTCAATTTTTTCGGGTCCTTGCTGCCTTCGTCAGCGTTACCAGTACAAATCTTGCATCGGTTTTTAACTAACTTTCAGAAAAGCTCAGAACACGGTGATAATTCATTTTTTAAAATATTTTTAGCCAACTGTTTCGGGTCCAATGTCAATGTTTTTTAACATTATGTATAAGTGTGTAAGGAAAGTCTAAAAGTGTATAAGTCTAAAAGTGTATAAGGAAGTCATGTGGTGCCCACATCAGATTTTCTTTTTTAAGTAATCTGCTACATATGTTTCATTTCTGACCATCTTGTGTTGAAAATCCTAGTCTTCAATATGCATTTTTTTCTCCGATTATGATTCCTGACATATATGCATATGTATATTTAAATTAAGATTCAGGTTATATGATGACACTGAAACTGATAAACCAGTGTATACATTAATTTACATAAAATTCTAATTTTAATACCAGAATATGAATCTATATTGTAGAGTAAATTTCATAAATTTATGCAATGTATTTAGAATTATTATTAGACGTTGACATCCGAAAACAAAAGTAAGAAAACCTCATTTCGATAGTTAAATGTTTATTATGCTTTGCATATCATGGGCCCACTGAAAAAGAAATAAACATTTTGTTTTGAATGTTAAATATTTTCAACATAACCAGTCGAATGATGATCATATATACTAATATTGATGTAGTCCTGTAATATGGTTTTTCATTAATTCAAGGTTAATCATACTTAAGTCATATTAAACACTCTGTAGCTGCACAAGAAATATCAATGCCTCTCACAAAAAATCCTTAAATCTTCTGCGGTAGCGAACCACTAAACTGCGGTAGCGTGTTGAATGCGGTAGCGTGCTGAACTGCGGTAGCGTTGCGTGCGACTGCGGTAGAGTGCACCACTAAATGAACTGCGGTAAAATGAACTGCGGTAGAGTGCACCACTAAAAGCTGTTTTACCATTAGTACCTGCTTTAATATTCATTTTAAATTTTCATACTTCTAAGTAGTTTCTATCACAATCTAAAACTAAACTAAATTCGTCCTATACCCTAATACAGAAAATTGTAATTTCAAAAAGAAAAGAACATACAAAGAAAGTTTAAAAATTCAAAGTATTAATCGAATAAATCTTAGAATTGTTACTTTTAATATATTGTAAAACAGGGCTAGTGTTATTAACTATAAAAACAAATTTCATAATTATAAATAACATTAAGCACTCTATATGACATGCTTTGGAAAATATCAGTCACGTTAAACTTAAAGGTATCAAAGTTATAGTCAATTTATTTTCCCATTTTTTGTATAAATTACAGTAATTGGGTCCCTTCACTTTCGAAAGATATAAGGACAAAGCAACATTTTGTTCTAACTAGTATATCTATAAATATCTTTTTGTCTCTGTACTGCATTGAGGGGTATATCTGATGATAGATTTTATGTTTTTGGCTTAATTTTATTTTATTTTATTTATTTATTTTCATTTAGTTTTCACTTTTAAGTATTCTTTCCTGCATTCATTTTGCATTTTGCATTATAAATGTATATATTACGTTTGACAGAGAAATCCCCAAGTTTTAACTGTCATAATTTTGAAAACGTAATAGGTAGAATATTGAAACAAGAGGTATGTTAGATTAATGATTTTGCATTTTAAAAACCGCAATTTTTATTTTACAGAACTGCAACATTAACCAATAGTGACCGTGAAGTTTGAAGCAAACTTTCAACATCTCTTTATTTAAATGGTTGCATATGTTTTGCTAATGAACTGTTCATGCTAATTCAAAGTTTGAGATTTTTTTTTCCTTTGTAAGCACAGAATCCTTTAAATTAACCCCCTCCCCCCCTAATAAAAAAATAAAAAAAAAAAAAAAACATGGAAGAAATATTGTCTATGACAGAATTTAATTTTGTACGCAGGACTACTTATATTTGTATTCTAAAAAAATATAAATAAATAAACAAATAAATAAATAATAATAATAATAATTATAGAAGGCATTCAGTAAAATTCTTAAACACATATTCAAATAATGTATTGATTTTTAATTCCAAATAAATTAATAAAATTTGAATTCATTAAATGTATGGTATCTTCCCCTAATTGCTTAATACTCATTTTCTAAATATTTAATTATTAAAATAATCTTAACAACAATTTCTACAGAACATTATTAATAATCATTATTAATAATTAACAGTTTCAGTTTTACATAATATTAAAAAAATATAAACCAATTATTCGATATTTAAATTATACTCAAAATACTTCACAGATTTATTAATATTAATCCATTAATTTCTCAAAAACTTAATTAATATTAATATACTCATCTTATAAATCGGAAAATAGCACACATTTTAAATAATTTTCACAGTTTTAGTCTCAAAATATCTGAAAACACTAGTATAGATAATCAGGATATATTCATCCGAGTACCGTTGGCTCTGTGGTCAGAGTACACAACTATAAACCCAAAGGTTGTGAGCTCGATCTTCACCGATGTGAAGTGAAATTTGTATATAATAGTTTTTACGGATTTCACAAAATATTTTAAGATAGAGAAAGAAATTAAATTGTAAAACTGGATATTGGCTGGCATTTTCGAAGTGGAATACTATAAAATGGTAACGACGCAAAATGGCAGATTCAAAGAATTATTCCTGTCGTACTAAAAAAAAAAAAAAAAAAAGAAAGGAAGAAAGAAAATTATTCTTTTACATATTAGGTTTCTTAATTCCTTAAATAGCGTAATTGTACAAGAATTGGTCGATTTGTGATTTTTTCGGACTTATAGATTATATTGTTATTTGTCAACAACGATTGCAAGATTTAAAGGATTTCCAAGATTTGGACGATTTGCAAGACAACGATTGCAAGATTTTTTGAATTTGTTTCTCTAGTAGCTTCTCGATTGAAATTTCTTTTAAAGTTTTATCTGTAAATCTGACAGAGTATGGTAAGTTCTAAACCATTGGGCACTATTTAATCTTTACTTACAAGGAGAAAGCAAGGGTGTGGGTTATTCAAATCAAAGTAAGGTTATGTGTGAAATCAAAACTCAGTCTGAGAACTCATATGACCAAGTCGTAGCGCGCTCTACATAATTATTATTTTAAATATATATATATATATATATCTTATTATTATATGATATTTTGTTATAATAAATTTTTTTACTGCACCTTTTTAAGTTATTGAAAACAAATTTAATGATTAATTACATTTTCATAATGGAAATTTATAGGAGACTATTTAAATAGAACATATATGAAATAATTTCATTTAAAAAATACATTATTAAATATACTGAATACATAGGATATATAATGTTTATAGAATTAGAAATTATTGATTTAATCATTCACCTTTTGCAACACAAAAACCTGGATAAAGGTTATTATAAAAACAAGAAAAACACCTATTGTGTCGAGAACTTGCACAACAAATAAATGCAGCTTTTTTACCAGAGCAAGGGGTCTTAAGAATTTCTTCGGGAAAAAAGACTTATTTTACATTCATAAATATTTTTCAATGTTCAAATAGTTTTGACGCATACCACACTGTTAAAAATTTCTGTAAATTTAATGTAAATATTTATCCAGAGTCTCTGTAAATTTACTGTAATTCTTAGTTAAAACTGAATAGTCGAGATTCTCAATCTTTATTCTGTATTTTTACTTAATTTTATTATTTTATTTTTAAATTAAAATTAAAAATGACTGTTTCTACTATAGAAAAAGCATTCTAAGTCCGAAATATATTCTCACCAATAATTAATTAAATTCATATTAGTTATTAAAGTGAATATATAAAATAAGTTTTTTAACATCTCCGTTCATTTTTCTCTGTAATTTTACGTAAGACTTAAGATAATACATTACACAGAGTTTTTTGTTGGAATTTTTAACAGTGCACGCATAATTCATCATTTACGAAAAAATTGGAGAAGCGAGCGGATGATAAACGACTAATTGAATTTTAATATTATCCTCACGGGAACTAATTTTTTAATATTCTTTAATCAATTACGAACAACTCTGATTTTTTTTTAATCAAATTTTTAACTTATGTGTAAAAGTAAACATCACAAGGTTGGACTAACGGGGTACATTTTGGAGGTTTTATTTTAACAGTACACGTAGGCATTTCCTCATCATCTTGAACAATTTCCTCATAATAATGACTATAATGACTTAATGACATCATCTTAATAATGATTCACTAGGGCGAGCTACTGATTCGTCATATAAGTTCTCTTACTGAGTACTGATTGCACACATGTTTTCAGCGACAATTATTGGCCAAAATATGCTACTAGTTTTGCAATTATTTAACATTGCAATCCAATTATTTAACATTGCAAACCTGTCTAAAAAACATGCTTCTTTTTACATATTTTTGTCTAGCAGTGTTTCCAAAATATATCATTGAATTTTGCGAAGTCTTTTCTGAAATGCCCTTTATTTATTAGTTCTTCTGGGAAAAACTCTCCGTTTGTATTAAACAAATTATAGTGTATATATATATATATATATATATATATATATATATATATATATATTTGTATTTATACAACACTTAAGAAGACCTGATTTATATATATATATATGTGTGTTTTTCTTTTCTTTTTTTGAAGTTCTCTAATTCTTTTCTATTTTATTTTAAACATATTTTAGCAAAATATCAGCTCTACGGTATAAAGTTAAAAAGGACCAAATTGACGGGTAATTCTTCTAAAACATACATATATATATTGTTACTTTAATTCAGATAAAAAATGATTTATAATAAACAATGCATTACAAATAAACATATTTGTGATATTTAAAATATAAAAATCAAATATTAGACAATTATTTAAAAAGCAATTTTTTAAGTATATTATGCGATCTTTAATATATATATATATATATATATATACATTCGTATTAAGAAAATAAACTTATAAAAATTAATCATTTAATTTTTGAATAAATACATTTTAAATTATCTAAAAATTGAAATGAATATATATATTTTTTTTAACTTGACGAAAGTAAATTGATATTAAAGGAATGAAATATTTTTCTAATAGAAAATTAAATCTGATAAATTTTATTTCCTTCTAAGAAAAACGTCATGCTAATCATACTGTTTCTTTTGAAGCGTGAAAGTTTCAATCTCTTCTAATGGACTTAAAAGGAAATTATTATGTCTGAGATAAACACTTTTCTCTACATTTTGGTAAATTTTACTTGTCTCATTTTAAAAAATAAATAATACATTTTTCCTGATAAATTGGATTTTATAATTCTATAGAAATTCATATAAAATGAAAAAAATTCTGTTAGTTCCAGGAAACTGTCCAGTGTCTGTTTTATTTTATAATTTCCCTTGTAAAATTATGAAAGCCCTTCCACATATCAATAAATGAATAAATGCCATTTAAATATACGGTATTTAAAAAATGTAAATAATTAAATTTTTATACTGAATATGTGTTATATTGCCAGTCAAATTTTATTAAAAAAAAAAAAAAAAAAAAAAAAAAAAAGAGACATTCATGAGTAAGACTATTTACATTATAATTTTTAATTTAACTTAATTGATTAACCATTGCAAAAAAAATAAATAAATAAGTAAAAAAAATAAATAAATTAAACTAACATGATAAAATGTAGCATTTAAAATATTACATTAAAGAAAAGAAAAAAAAAATCAAGCTTGTAAAAAGCAATTTATTCGTATACTGATAGAATTCGCTAAAGTTAAATACTCTGCATAATCGAGATTTCATTCTAGCAAAATACAAGTGAAATTTAGTGTAACTTTTTATTAAAAGATAAATAAATAAATAAATAAATAAAAAGAATTGTTTTATAGTTATTTATATATTAAATCATGTGTTATTGAATACACTGCGATTATTACAGATTGGTTTAAAAAAATATATATTAATGTATATGACTTCAGATGGATATTATTTGAAACAATTAACTGCGATTGTATTTCAGTAGATAATTTTGAGCTTTTTAAAACTTATATAAGCAATGTGTATTTTCAAGTTTTCCTGATTTATGGTAAAATAATTCTTATTTTAAAAAAGTTACATATATCAATGCTGGCTACATCACAAGTAATTGCAAAATATATTGGATTCATTACAGTCTAAAAGACGAATTTCTTATAAACAAAACTCAAGAACTTTATATTGCGTTAAACATACGAAAGTAACAAATATTTGTCCGATGCAGTTTATTTTAAGTTTTATGTGCTATTCAATGATGTTGATAAAAATTAAGTTTGTAACAATAAATACAGTTAAAAAGGGTTTTGTGAAAAGTGAAAAATGTATATAGAAATAAAAACTCGAACAATCAGTTAAATAAAATAAAATCATGAACAAGGTTTCTTTTTTCTTTTTTTATTTTTATTTATTTTATTTATTTATTTATTTTCCTGGGCATATTGCATGTTCAAATAATTATAATTATCCTAATATTTTCTATACGTCTGTGTATAAATATTAACCATTATTTTTGAAACACATGCATTATTATTATTATAATAGACTTGTCTATAATACTCGAGTGAAAATTATATACAAAATATATTTATATTTAATTTTCTGAAATTTCTTACTTTTCTGTGTAAATTAATTTGATAATAATATTTATTTGATAACCGTTTTGTTAATTTTATCGTATCATTTCTTTACATTTGCTTATATATACTCTATAACAAAGAAATCGACGCACCGAGAAGGAGTTATCCAAATGACACGAAAATTGGTAAATGTGATGTACATGCAAATAAAAACAAATGATTACATTTTCAGAAAATTTGGCTGGTTTAATCAAGAGAAACAGCCTCACAAAAGTCAACAAGTCAATAACGCATTGGTCCACTCCTGAACCTTATGTAACAGTTATTCGGCTTGGCATTAATTGATAGAGTTGGCAGATATGCTTCTGCGACATATCATGCCAAATTCTATCTGAATCGTGCGTTAGACTGGCAAAATTCTGAGCTAGTTGTAGGACCCTTTCATGATGCTCTAAACGTCCTCAGCAGGAGAGAGTTCCAGCGACTTTACTGGCCAAAATAATGTTATGCAGGCAGGAAAATAAGTATCAGAAACTACCTCTGTGTACGGGCGGGACTTATCATGCTGATATATACAGTGAGGATTGCGTGATATGAAGGAAAACGCAGCGAGAAGTAGAATGTTATCAAAGTACCGCTGTGCTGTAAAGATGCCACGGATGACAACCAAAGTGGTCCTGCTATGAAATGAAATGACATTCCAGACAATCACTCCTGGTTGTCGGGCCGTATAGCTAGAGACAGTCGGGTTGGAATCCCCCTTTTTTCGGGGTGTCTGCAGACGCGTCTTCGTTGGTCATCGGGGTTCAAACCGGAATGGAACTCAACACTGAAGACAATTCTACTCCATTCAGTGACATTCCAGTTCGAACGATCCTGATATCATTTCAAACATGCTTATCGGTGTACAAAGTTTAATAGTAATCCGCACAAGGGGCTCCGTGTGCTCAACCCCATTTCTCTGAACCGCCTCTTAATGGTTTTGAAGTCACTGAAGTACCAGTTGCACGTAGGATCGATGATAATGATGAATTGAGGCTTTGAGTACCGCTCTGACGATTGATCGGTTCTCACATTCTGTCCTCTCTCTAGTCCGACCGCTTCCTCCCTGATGCTGTGTTCGGCCATGGTTCACCCATTCCTGTCAATATCATCTAATAGTGGCATCGCTCCTATCCAATTGTCAAAGAATTCGCAGATTAAACCAACTGGCTACCTTGAGCCCAACTACATGATATCGATGTTATTTTAAATATATATATATCTATATATATATCTATATCATTATATTTTTTTTCATAAAAAAAAAAAAGTCAGTAGGTAAAAAAAAATCTTGTGGTGTCCACAGGATACTAATTATATGTTTAATGTCATTGTATTTTGTTTAATGAAAATCGTTATCGTTTTGAAACATAAATATCAAACGTTAGTAAAAACTATTGATAATTAAGATATATAAATTTTATTTTACATAACCTTTTACAATGTTTACAATAAGATATATTATTTTCAGTGAAGAAGTTTTTAAATGCAATATTCTCTGCATGTGTTTGAAATGTATTAAATGTGTGTTTTAAAACAGTCCTTCAGTAATGTTTAGTATAAAAAAAATGCATAAAAGAAATTTTATTTTAATAATGTCAAGGGCTTCTGCTTGTATGCTAAAATATTTACAGAAAAGTCACATTAAAGATTCAACGAAGAATTTTGAATATTACACATGTAAAAATACAAGACATTTTTAGAAAATAAAATTCTATTTTCAATATATCCGGAACATTTAAATGTAAAAGAAACTTCTTTCAGAACCATTATTCTTGAAAAATATGTTTACATAAATTTAAAAGGACAAAGTCATTTCCAAGCATTCACCATTTCTTAGAATGGATCAGTTTAACATGATTTGGTCTGATCGGTGCATATCAGAAATATGTGACAGATAATTTTAACGAAATTCTAGAGTATTATTAAGAAGTAAATTAGAATTCTTTAATGTAACGACTGAACTTAAATAGCCTTGTTTCTGTTATTTTATTTATTTATTTATATTTTTTAATAACCAGAATAATAATAATAATAATGCCATTGGTTTTAACGTAAAGAAAAATATTGCACTTAAATAGTTTTAAAAATACATAATTTCAGTGTTCAATAAACATTCTGATATGTTTCTTACATATTACATGCAATTATATTTACATAAATCTTGCAATAATAACAATAATAATAATTTGTAAGGTTTTAAAACAAGAAGTTAATAAAATAAGGAATATAAAGCCATCAAATTCACGTATTCAATGCGGAAAAAATCAGAAAACAGAAGATATATAAACATAATGTAAAATAAAATAAAATAAAATAAAATCTATACAGACAAAATCTTAAAAATTAAAGTACACAGAAATTACTAATTAATCCAGAAAGCATTGAGACCATCGTATGGGGAGTCTCTCAGTGCAGATTGCAAGCAACAATATATTTTAAAAATTATTAATAAAAACAAAAAGTAACTTACACCTTCCTCCCGGTACAATTTAACAAGAGAAAAAAAAACTACTTGAATTCTATACATAAAAGTGGAAAAAAAAGAAAGAAACATACAAAAGGGGGGAAATATTCCATGATATGCATAAAAATAAAAATGTATAAAAAGATTGTATTAAATGAATTAAACTATAACAAATTGAATACGAAAGTTAATATGAAGAAACGGCAACTACCAATAGATGAACATCAAAAGATTAAACCACAACAAAGCTTTAAAAAAAAATGGGTAGCAATTATAAGATGAGACAGAAAAAAAAAAATATTATCGCAGTGTCGAATAAATTTCGAAAATGATTTCAAGATTATCGCAATTCTTATAAATCTTTCTAGCTCTAGCAATTTATGAAAATAAAATATTTTTAAAAACTTAATTTTTTTTTACATAAAAACCAATGAATTGAAATAATTATCTTAAAATCAATATCTATATGTTGTACCATAAAGAGTAATATTCCAATAATCCTTAATTTAAATTTTTAATCCAAAACAGAAATTAAACCTTCAGTACAAGTTATATTAGAATTTAATCCTTGGGATAAATATCAAGAGAAATCTCCGAAAAGTTATTATAATACTAAAGACCATTAATTAATCTAAAGAATTTTATATTAGAACTAACATTTTTCCATAAAATATATTGGAAAAAGTACTCCAAAAACAATTTCCAATAGGAATAACTTCAATTCGTTAAAATTAATTGTTACCATTATTTAAGAAATTTTCAAAAATACAAAAATTATCTAAATTACTTCAGTAGTTTCTAGCACAGTTCAAAATATAACTTCGCCCTTTATCTTATTTCAAATCATTATAAATGACCCATTAGAGGATACTTCCAAAATTTTCAACCTCAATGATGGTAATTGAACATATCTTAATATTGTCACTATAAGTGTATTCTAAAACTGGACTACTGTTATTAATTGCGGGGACCAGGTCAAGAAAATTCACAGTCACATTTGATTGAGCTTTATTATATGTAGATCATTACGAAAAATATAGATTTGTAACGTGATTCGAGTTTATCGACACATTTTTTGATAAACTATTCGTATCGGAACTTCTTTTTCGCGTCGGTTGCTTGCGTTTGTATATCATATCGGATTATTATATCGTTTTGGTGAAGAAAAGATGCTTCTTCATCTTTGAAAGAATGTGGTTATCCGACTATTTTTTCGAATATCATACTTCAACATTTTCAGATTACTGCATAAGGCGGTAGCTGCATGAAATGTTTTTTTTTTTTTTTTTTTTTTTCATCAAAATTTTTCTTTCTTTTAAATAATTTTAAAGTTAAAATGGTGTATCATTAACTATCTTCTTTATTTAATATCTTATATTCGATTGTTCAACCGAATAATTGGATCAAAATATATTAAATAAAAACTCCTGTTTAACTTTAAATTTATTTTAAAGGAAAAACAATTTGATGAGGAAAAAAAAAAAAAAAGTCATTGCATGCAGCTACTCCTGGTTACATGGCAGATGCGTACAAGACATTTCCGTACAAGCTGAAATTAGTGACACTTGCGTAGAAGGCCAGGTGTTCCAAATGTTACAGATATGTTTTCGAAAAATCAATTGGCACTTCCGTACAAAATTTGTTTCGCTGTATTTCTGGTTTGTAACACAAAGGGGTTGTATCCATATGTTAAACTTGAAGAGAAATGTTCTTGTATAAATGCGTGAATTTTCTCTTATGCATGTAGACTTACGACTGACAAAGTTCTGAGCTTAAGGCATATAAAAGTTCCAAGATATAATAGCCGTATTTATTTTCTGAAATGACATTCAATTATTTATTCACTGAGTCAAGATGAATAAAGGTCCTTATAAATGCTATTAAGGTATTTAAAAATGTCTTTTTTCTTAAATACTTTTTTATTTTTTAACAAGTGTGAATTTTATTGCCTGCCAATAAAGAAAAAAAAAAGATTTCTCTTCTTTATCAATAACGAATTGAATCAAATTCGAATTCCTGAAATTATTTTAATTAATATCTCTGCAACTAATTAAAATTTTTAAATTCTTTTTTCACTATGCCCTCGGGCAGGCGTCTGAGCACCCATTTGTAAAATTTTGTATTTCTACGTTCAGTAGGGGCACAGACAGACATATTTTATTATTATAGATTTATTTATTTATTTTTTTACTATTCCCCCCAAAAGGCTTCTGAGCACGTGTGAGTCAGTATTTGTACTTCTACGTGTTAAATTCACTTCAATCACGTTTTAGCAATAAATAAGCACCATGCAGTTTATCACATATACACGCACATACACACACACACAAAAAAAAAAAAAAAAGGATAGAAAGAATAGAAAGAATAGAAAGAAAGAAAAAGGTTTTAATGTTTGCATCATATGGATACAACCCATTCATGCAATGATCCTCAAATAAATTGAAAGAAATGTTGAAGCAAGTGCCACGAGATTTTTGAAAACACATCTGTAATATTTAAACCACCTGGACAAGTACACAAGTGCCACTGTTTTCAACTTGTACGCGTCTGTCTTGTACGCATCTGCCACAACGCCCTACTCCTCACGTATGAATATGAAAATTATGAAAATGCATAACATATGATCTAAGGAAATGGTCACAAACCACAATCTTTAAAAAATCAACACAACTTTTCATCCCCAATACAATATACCAATCCAATTTAATACACGCACAACGAGCCGTCGGCGCAAAAACGATCATCAGAGGTGAATAAGTTACCAATATATATATATCGATACCTTCGAATCGCGTCACGAAATTATATTTTTCATAATGAGTACCCTATACTAGCATAATAAGATATAGTAAGCCCTTTCTTGACCCGACCCCCACAATTATAAACTAATTTTCTATCCATAAATAACGTTAAGCTCTCTATTTATCAAATTAAAAAAAAAAAAAAAAAAAAAAAAAAAGTTAGAAAAATATCCATAGTTAAACAAACCGCAAGTAACATATGCAATTTAAAATAATATATGTATAATAATTTCTGACTAAGATGGCTGCTGAATAATATATCTAGTGAAAATTTTTAATAATTAGTTGAAACGTAAACAATTTTTTTATTATAAATGTAAGTGTTGTATTGCTTGTTAACTGAATATTTTTCGATTTTCTATCATGATAAAGTAAAACTAAAATATTCTAATTTCTTTTCACTTGTATTTTAAATCTTTTTTTTTCTTTTTTTTTTATCAAAATATAAATAGTTTAAATTCATTAAGTGTCTTTTGAAAGAAACCTGTTTTATAATTGTATATGATTATTTTATTATTTAACAAATTTAATTAAATAATTTTAAATTGTTATTTATAATAAAACGCACATGTTTAAAACAATCTCATTTATGACGCTTAAAATAACACAAATTTTCTGTAAAACATTAAAATGTAAAATTTTATTCAAAATATGTTACACTCAAATTTGAAGTGATAAATTTCGTACGGTAAGCAAAATTAAAGTATTAGGATAAGAAAATTTTTGAAACACACCGTTGTCAAACACATTGACATTGACAAAATTGATTGCTAATCCAAATATTAAAATGTTTTTAGTTTAATTATTCTTTTAAAAAATGTGAAATTCACGTTGCATTTAGAATCAGAGTTATTTTATTTAGACATGAATAGCAGAATATACTTGTGATACATTCATGTATAATATGGATTTTACACATAATATACGATTTGAACAAAATATTGAATTTCAAAACAAAATGTAAAGTAATGCATTCCGAGTTTTCTGTATTCACTAAACCGCATTATTCAGATATGGTTTAAGGCATGAATAAAAAGAAATATTGAACATGCAGAGTATTTCAAATATAGGAATTTTTCGTTTTCGAAACAAGCTTAACAATATCTATAGTGAAATGTTTTCTTTTCCTTTTCTTGCTATTTTTTTAAAGAAGGTAATATTTAAAAATATAAACGTCAATGTCGCATTATATGTATTTTAAGATTGGTCAATTACTTTTAATTCAAATTAAACTAAAATTTCTGCGATTTATAATTATTTTATTTGTATTTTAAAAAAGGGCTCAAAAAAAAAATTAATAATAATTAACTATTTGTTTAAGAGATTTTTTTCTGGTTTTTGAAAAAACTAAACAAATCAAATTATTTTTAATAAGCGGTAAAATATTATTTCTGGTGTCTCTTCCAACGATCCCTTTATTTACTCATTTTCTTAAACAAACGCAACTTCTTTCTTCTAATTATTCCTTAAGATTGAATTATCCTTAATTGAAATTTACTTGCTTTGCTGATATTGAGGTATTAATATTTTAATATTATTACTATTATATAATATTTGCAATTTTATCATTGAAAACATTATTAATGTTTTAAACTATATATGAGTGAACAATTTAACAATAATTTACCTAAAAAAAGAGAAAAACAATGAGTAAAGTCGCAGGTTTTTTTTTTCTTTTTTTTTTTTTTTTTTTTTTTTTTGTAACTTAATTATACATATACATGCATATGTGTATGTTTGAGCGTGGGTTTATGCAGAGTCCGCCAAACGTCGCATCTTATTCTGTGTATCATATAGACCTGTGAGAAGACGTTTCTAACAATTTAGGTAGGTTTCCGTTAGATTTAAGACAACTGGGTTTGGGAGTGTACAAGTTTCAGATACGGGGGCAAATAAAAAAATTATTAGAAATAAAAATAAAAATAGAAAGCCTGTTAGATTGAGCTTCATTAGCTGGGGAAAAAGTCTTCTGAAAAAAAAAATATATATATATATACATACATATAAATTTGTCTTATTATATTTGTTTCAAAAAAATATGGCAGATCATAAATTTCACTTCTCCACATTCACTTTTCCACTGCATCTAAAAAAACCTATTTTAAATTTAGAAAACGTATATATACATATTAAGTTTGAAAATAATTTTAAATAATTAGGAATTTTATAAAAATGTGTAATTTATAAAATAGAAACTTTAGGAAAATAATAAATTTTATTTCGCATATGTCATTCTATGCTTTATGAAACATTTAATTTCACTGTACAAAGAAAATTTTACATGAAGCGATATTATTGATGAATGGATTACTTTAGCTTTGAGATTAATAATTTTTTTTGAATTAAACTAAGCATTTAAAACGGAGTTATATGGAAAGTTTATTCAAAATAAAACATTCATTCTTGACAAATGTTAGTCTCATATGTGATATCAAAATACGCTCTCTAGCATCTATATAGATAAAAATGGCAAAGGATCAGAAAAGTGAGTTTTATAAATTTTTACCTTCAAAGGTGTTAAAAAGAAAATTAAAGGTGTTAAAAGAATTTTTATAAAAAGGAATTATTTTATTGAAAATAATTTTTATTAAATTTCAATGTTTTTGGAAAACATTCATTATGGCAATGACTTTGATTACTTGCTAAATAAAAATCTCGAGCCATATTATGTTTTTAATTTAATACTTATGCAAAAATAAACTTTGAAATTAATACAGCGAAACCCGAATCTATCGTTCCCGCATCCATCGTTTTCCTGCATTGATCGTTTTATTTCTATAGCCCCTGAACAAATTGTATTTAAATAATGGTAAAGAAACCCACATATATCGTGCTTCAAACAATCGTTTTTCCTCATTCATCGCTGTGAAATTTTTCTCCTGACCATATAAAAATATTCTCCTGAACGGTTCCATATGGCATACAAACTGGAATAATTTCTTTTATCCTAGAACAAGTCTTTTTCCTAGTTCCATAAAGGATCAAAATTGTGATGCAATGTCTACGGACCATCTACTCATTTTGTAATTTCAGCGCATGGCAGGAAGTAAGCTTTTCAGTAACCTAGAAAACTGTTTCGTGAAATGCGGTTACGTGCGTAAAAATGAAATATACCAAACACAAGGGCAAGAGAACGATGATGATGATGTAGATGAAGAGTGGTTACGTGTAGCAAAGGATACGTCTGGTACAAAATTTAGTGATAATATTTGCATAATCAAAACGTTGTGACATGCACTATCCTAAAACATAGAAGAAATATGTTATTTTAAAAAATGTAAATAATGGCGAAAAAACAGAAGATAATTATCCCGTCGATGACGTAATTATGGCGTTTGAAAATGCACGAACTTTTATATAAGCACATGAAATTACAGTAAAGGACCATAAAAATGTCGAAAGAACACTAGACGTGCAATTTTTTATTATGACGAACACTGATGACTGTTTTTATATTGACTGTGATTATTAACTATTTTAGATTATAATAGACACTGACGATTATATCTGTACTGATAAGTATAAAGGATTTAAGTCCATATTCTTGATTTTTCAGGAAACGAAAAATAAAATTAAACTGTCAAAAAACAAATCAGAAGAATCGATTAGGGAAAAGGGATTATGTTGATTTATACCCTTTATACCATGCAGTGATTTTCAACCTTCATTTAAAAACAGGAAAAAACTGAATTAAATATTTTATACCATACATGAATGGCAAATTTCTGATTTGAACCTTTTTTTACCAATCGATTTTCTCAAAGACTAAATAACATAGACTCAAGTCCTTTATACCAATCGATTGAAAATATTTTTCTGAGTCTGATAATGTACTTAACTCAAAATCGAGATTTTTGGACTTAAACCCTTTATACTTATCAGTACAGATATTTACTCATAAATATATAGTTGCTTCATTCAGTTACTTTTTATTCCGTAAATAGTAAACATTGTATTATAGCGAATAATCATTGTACTAAATGGCTAATAATTAATATTAAAAGCCCACACCATATCCCCCACATATATATATATATATATATATATATTGTTATTTTTATTTTATTTTATTTTTATTTTTATTTTTATTTATTTTATTTTATTTTTTCACAAAAAGAAAGAAATCGTTCAAACGAACTAATTATAATTTTCTAAGCTGAAAATAGAAAAGTGGAATCAGACTTTTAATTAAAAATTTTATCACCATTAAGATAGATAACTAAATTTTTCAAGAAATTTAACTCAGAAATGCAATTGACATTAAAGATAACACAAGTAATACCAATTACATTTTTGAGTTTGGTTTTCTGAAAAATTTAGCTATCTATATATGCGACCTAGTTGTCATGAAGCAAAATCAATTTGGTTCCAACCTTAAATGAAAATCAAAATAATTTGGCCCCTGCAAGATTGTGAAAATAAAAGGCAGAAATACTTAATAGTGATAAAATTGTTAATGAAAAATCTTATTTCATTTTGCTGTCTCCAGCTTAGAGTTTTTTTTTTTTTTTTTTTTTAATTCCTTTAAATAAATTTCTTTTTGTTAAGTAAATAAATTAAATAAAAAAAAAAAAAAAAAAAAAAAAAAACTAATAATATTTGAAAAAAAAATGTCCCTTTCTTTTTTTTTTTTTTTTTGGAGTATGTTTCTTTTGTCTCCATTCTTGATGTCCTGCTTTCGGTTACGTGCCGATTCTGGAATCAAAATCCCTCTTTGTAAGGGATTAAAGCGATGAAAAATTCCCATTTTCGCCACCAGAAATTGCAGAACCGGGCGTACAGGTGATTTCGTCCTTTTTGACTTGATAATCTGAGAACGCCCGTAACTCTGTTCCGCGGCAATCACTGCCACGTACGTAAAGACTAAAAAAACATGACTGGACACCCCTAACCGCTGTGCATGAATCTGAAAACGCCCGTAACTCGGTACCGCGGCAATCAATACCCCGTATGTTAAAAAAAAAAAAAAAAAAAAAAAAAAAAAAAATCACTGGACACCCTTACCACGCTGTGCATGAATCTGAAAACGCACGTAACTCTGTTCCGCGGCAATCATTACCACGTATGTTAAAACCAAGAAAACATCACTGGACATACCTACCTTGCTGTACATGAAACTGAAAACGCTGGTAACTCGTTTTCGCAGCAATCAGTATCACACACGTATATACGCTTCGCGCACATTAAAAAAAAAATAATAATAAATAAAAAATAAACACTGGTCACCTCTACCTCCCTGTGTATGAATCTGAGAACGCATATGACTGGTATTATTCTTGTATTTTTACTTTATTCGCGCAAATGGGAAGAAAAATCGCGCAAATGAGATTTTTTCAAATTACTTAAAACTAGTAAATTTAGCGCCAAAATTCATTTGGGCGACATTTCCGGTCAATAGACTTTAGGGTCAAGTATAAAATTATCCTTTTAAGACAAATTCTTTATACACTTTAATCCCTTACAAAAAGGGATTTTGACTATGGCCGGAATTGGCACGCCACCCTGTTTTCCTTGTCCCCATCTGTTTGATTGTTGCATGCAACTGTTCTATTGGTCAGTTGTGTTGCTCTTCCCCCTTCGGTTTTTTCCAGACTTTCACTGTTTTTGCCTCCAAGGATGTAGACTGTAATTTTTGCACCTGAAGATGAAAAGCGCTGTTCTTTTGAAACTTGTAGTGCATCCCTTTCTTTTATGGTGTGTGAAGGAGTGTTCTGGTGTAAAAATGCATTATACACCACTATTTTTAATCATAATTATGATAAACTTTTCTAATTATTTTATAAAGAGTAATACTGAGGATTTAAAAAAAAAAAAAAAAAAAAAAAAAAAAAAAAATCATGCATGTCAGTTCGGGATGCTTAAAGCAAAGCATTAAAAAAAATTAATAATAACAATAATACTCCATTTTTTATAAGAAGACTAAAACACTGACAAGGCATAAAAGGTATTGTACATGCGATTTAAATAATTTTTATTATGAAAAAGTTTTCCATTCCAAAAACCTAATGAAATAAACGGTTGAATAAAGTATGCCATTTCAGAAAAATATTAATATATTGCACAGATGCACACGCACACATACATACATGTATATATATATATATATTACAAATCTAATACAGATATATATATATATATATATAAATTTCTTTTACCGATCCATGGTATAATTTGACAATGGTTCTTTTATAATGCATACACTTCAGAAATAAATGCATTATGTTGAGTAAAATAATAAATTTGATCATTATTTTTCTAAGAAAACTCAAGAATTTCGAAATTCCAATTTTCTGTGTGTTTCCAATCTAATTAAGTCATCTTTATTTTCGAAACATTATTCTAAAATATATCAGAGTAATGTCATATGTATTTGCAAATATTTATTTCTGCTAATGAACTCACTCTCTTGATTATCAGAAAAGCTTTGACTGTTCCCATCTATTTTTATTATTATTATTTTCTTTCTACAATTCAAAATGTTTGCTATAGTTATAATAACAATCAAATAGTGAGTAAGTATTTCGATATTTTCTAATTAGCGGAAAGAAACAGTTTACTCTTTTCTCACTATATATATTTTAATATTTAAGAAATACAGTGTTTCACGAGCGTATTATTTTTACTAAATATAGTATAACGATAATGCTTAAATAATTCTGTTTTTGATAATAAGTATGGCGTATGTATTTCATTACGACTATGTTAAAATTTAAAAATTTTCAACTGAATAATTTACCTAAGTAATTACTCAGATTTCCACACTTAATATTGACGAAAACATGTCAATAGAGTAACGTATAATTGCAACTATGTTACAACATCCTAAACTAAAACATTATTAAATATTTAAAATTTATAATTTAGTAATATCACAAAACAAACTGAATCATTAAAAAAATGTATATTTTTAAATGACGTAGATGTTATTTCCCATATGGATAATATGATCACATATATAATGATTGCGTGATAACCATATTTTATTTAGATCATAAAAATTCAATCTATTTTTTTATACTTCTCTTACACCAAAAATGAAATGTTTCACAGTAGACACTTTGTTAATTAATCATTACAATTATTACTTTATATTAATTGTATCCTCATAAATTAAGTACCCTTATTTGTTTATAAAGACTGAAATTTAAAGAAAGTCCAAAATAATGTTCAAAAAGCATTACTTAATTTATGCGTTTTCACTTATTAAATTCTAATCAAAAACAGCATACATGCGTACAGAAAATATAGCTTATTTTGAAATTTTAATTCATATTTATTATGGAATAAATCAAACTTAATCGCTTATTCATGACTCATAATTTTCGTAAAGTATTTTGCAGAACTCAAAATGTGTAATCGTATATTGGAATTTTCCATAATATTTACAATCTAAATTACATCTTTCCATTTATGCGCTAAGGACTGTACATGGAACACTAAACTCCACAGAAAGTGTAGTTTTAGAGAAATATTTTTGGCACTGGTAGAAATACTGTATTTATTTTATCTTTTTTTTTTCTCTCTTTTTTTCTATTATTTATTTATTTATTTATTTATTTTGTAGGTTTCACATATTTAAATTATTAATCGAAAAAATAGTACTAAAATCATATATATATATATATATATTAAATATTAAGAAATAAGTCTTAATAAAATTTTATACTGCATATTTTATCCTGGAATATTTTTATGTAAGCTTAACATAAATGAAAAAATGTTCACATTAGAAAATGAAATCTTATTACTGATTGAAACCTTCTAACATTGTATGCCAAACGTAAAGTATATTCATCAATAAAAACGTTATTACATTTTTATTAGAAAAAATACATTAAAAAAGTATTTTGTGTAAAAAAAAAAAAAAATGAGTGATTTTCATCAGTTATATTTTTTTCTTAGAAACATACAAAGTAATGAAATAAACTGCAAACATCTCAAACACGACGAAAGTTTTATAACATTTAATCTTTCTATTTTTTAACCTTCAGCAGTACATATAATATCAAACTGCAGTCAACTTCGTATCACACTTTTTGCGAAATTATGGCATGGTAGGATGTATATACTTCTAATACTCTTTTTTTTTTTTTTTTATGTGATCCATGTTTGTATGTTACGGTGGTACAAAAGCACGCTTCTTAACGCATCACCATAATGAAATAATAAATAAAGACGAACGAAAAATAATGCAGTACGCATTGTTTATTAATACTTTCCAACTGCACGTGCTCGTTGTATCGTATAACTTTCAATATTCTTTGACTGCATTATCACACAGCAGACAGAAAGACTGAAAAGTATACAGATTAAGTAATTGAATTTAAAACCGCCCATAGACATTGTTGGAAAGTATTAAAAAGTCTTAAAGCAAAACAAAATCCAATCTTTAAATTCTAATTCCAATTTCTTTATGATTTTTACAGTAGAAAGTTATTTAAATGTGATTTTTAAAAATGTCTGTACTAAAACGCAATGCCTTGACATATATATATAAATATTGGTTATCCCTGTACACAAACTACTTGTACAGAACATATTAATGACGTTTTAAATAAGGAACATTCCATAGTAAACTCCATTAATATATTCTGTTTTTAAAATTTCTGAAAATACTGGCGGACGCTGGGAGCAAGAGACAGACAGATAAACAGAAAGACAGACAATCGAACATACAGATAAACAAACTTTGGTGCCTGCCTATCTTTAAAACGCAATTTTCGGTCAGAACTCCGATTTCCAATTTTTGGGTTAGTATTAAAGCCTGGCAATTTAGCTTTCTAAATCAGTTATAGTTTTGTTTCTATCTTGCTTAAAACTTGAGTTACAGGCATTTTAATATTAGTCGCTTGCCAGTTTTTGAAACCGGAAGTGACCGGAAACGACCAGTAAATGTTTGTTTACATAAATGTTTTACTCAATATAAGCATCAAAGATCGTTACCTAACATAAAATGAATTTTAAAAAGAAAATAAAAGGATTTGAAATAAAACAGGAACTTATTAAAATTACTTTTTGATTAATAGGTAAAATCTTGTTTTAAATTTTGTTTTCTGCTATTTCTCAAAATGAGAATTTTAGCATTTTGCTTTATCTCAAAACATCATAACTACATTATAATTGAAACGTTATGAAACTTTGACAAAATACTCTAGAGGAGTTGTTTTAGGGATTAAACTACGACAATGAATCTAGCTAAATTATTATTATTACTTTTTTTTTTTTTTTTTTTTTTTTGTCGATAGAAGTTATGAACTGCCATGTATATTCATGATTTTCTCAGCATTTAAAAATGTTATCTTCTCTAAAACATTAAATAACATGGTTATAGTTTTGAGAGTAATTCACTCCCTTAAGGTCCTTTTAATAATCAAAATAAAATTTACAGAATAAAAATATCTTTATTTAAATTTGACTTATAATGCTTTGTAGAATTTTTTTTTTTTTTTTCCACAAATTTTATGCATATTTTCCGCCTAAATATCAAAATATTTCAAAATTTGCATATTTTTTTCAAGTTATTCACTGTTTTTTACTATATTATATCATATAATGCACATAAATAGGCAATTTTTCAATTATTAAAAAAAAAAAAAAAAAAAAAAAAAAATCACTCCTGAGGGTAGGCAGGCACTTTAAAATAATATTCACATTTAAAATTTGTTAAAAAGTGTTAAAAGCGCTTAATGTAAATGAAAATGTAATTTCAGCAAATTTTCATTAATAGTAAATCTTTGAGGAATTAGTGGACTCCATTCCTGAAAGCTTAATTTAATCACTTAAGTATTAAATATGAAATCAGCACAGAGACTCTAAGTTAAATACAAATAGAGTTTTATTAGAACGTAAGTGCAGGGAGGATACTTGGGCCAAACTCAATATCAAATATTAAATACTTTAAGAAAGATAACTTCAATAAACAACTTAAATAAATTCAGATGAAATCTAACCCACAGTAGATAACGCAGTAAAATGATTTCTATCGCTGATCCACGTCACTTTATTAATGTAGGCTAAAGGCGAAAAAGGATTCCTTGAATCCACCTAACTCTATACTATAAATCAACACCTTCAAATTCACCACAGTGTTTATCAAACTAAGAACTTAATCACTCAAGAGCAATTCTGTTCTATTCCACATCTAAGGCATGTCGCATATTTTGGTACAGCTCTGACAGAAATACACTTTGTAACAAAAAAAAATACAGAACGATATCACCTGAATTAAGGTTGGAGCTGTAACACTAGTAAGATTAAACACCTTGGTCAGGCTGGTCATTGCACTTGTCGGGGAAATCAAAGGGCTGGCGGTTTGCAGGACGAAGTCAGGCATCAGAGGGGCATTTCTCTGAGGTGGGCTCGAACCCGGCACCTTGTCACTGTCCACAGTTTCAGGAAACGATTCAGCTGGCTCTCAACTCGTTGAGTTCGAGGTCCTGGAGGGCTTATAAACTTGAAAACAGTTCAAAATTTTAGTTTAAATCACAACGTTTTCTTTTAAAGTATCTAGCATTTTGTGAGAAACAAATAGAAGAATGTAAATTAGGTTGAAAACAGTTTAACCATTCATTAGTAGTACTAGTAGTACTTCAGGACATTTTTTTTCAAATAACGTTCCAAGCCGTTCTTTATCTGTACTGTTAAACGCAATAACAAATCACATAGAACAAGGGTCAATCGTATACTCCGATTCCTGGAAAGGCTACTCCACAACGAGAATGGAAGAAGCTGGTCTACAGCATTTTAAATTCAATCACAGGTACAATTTCGTTGATCCCGACACTGGTGTTAACATCAATAAATTGAACGACTTTGGGGCAGTGCAAAATGGAGAAAGCAAAAACATCGGGGAATCACTCGACATCATTTAGAGTCGTACCTCGCTGAATTTATATAGAGACGAGCAGTTTACTGTTTTGTTTACAATTCATTAAATATTTGTTTATTGTTCAACGTTTTCGACTTTTATTCCGTAAACTGTTTTTACATTTCCTTCGCTTGGCGACATGGCTCGCATTCGACTTGGCTCGCCTTTTGTTAATAATTGGCGATTTTTCGTTTGCTAACGGATGCAAACGGAAAAGTACCCTATTAACTAAGCATAAAGTATATATAACAACAAAAAGTAAAAAATAAAAAGTAAAATAAAACAAAATAATTATAATTATAATTGTCGCATGCGATAGACGTAGCCGATCATAGCATATTGTGATTTTGTATTTGACTTGGAATTGCTGTCATTTTATGGGTTAATCGATTAAATCAAATAAATATAGGAAATAACGTGAAAGCAAATATATGTACATCACGCATAATGTTGTTCATATCAAACTGGGATTCCAATATAAAAGAGCTACTTCAAATTTTTCGATACTGTCCTTATCGAGACTATCATACATGATAAGCACCCAAATGGAAGTCCACGGGTAAGCCATTGTCGCAGGCGATAGGTACAGGCATCGGAGACTGCGAGGTCGAACAATTCGCTGCCGAAGGCAGCTGGAACGCAAAGCGAGCCTTTGAGCGTTTTCAGTATTATTATTCTTTTTTACTTCCATTAACCAACTACCGTAGGTAATGGAAGTGTATTCAGTCTGAAAATTCGATATCGAGATTTTACCTGATTTACACGTTTTAAGGTCCCCTGAGACAAAAAAAAATGGTTTTTGGCAATTGGTCAATGTGTATGTGTGTGGGGAATCTTCTGGCTATGTATCTCGGAAACTAATAAAGTTAGTTTTAATGTATGTAGTAATATAATTATTAATAAAAAAAAATCTTCTTACTTTTTTCAGGATGCTGTGGTAAAGAATTATTTTTTTTAATAGTTTTCTTTCTGTTAATGTATAATAAAAATAATCGTCTGCATTTCAAAAGTACTGCTTTATGGGATGAAAAGAAATATTTCTTCTCATTTCAACGTAGCAACCAAATGAAAAATGAGATTCTCATCTCTATGATTTTCTTGGCAAAAAAGTTACACCACATTTTTTTCCAAAGTGTTCACCTGGTTTTATGCAACCACTAGATTTAAATTTTTTCCATCAATAGAAGTATTTTTAACACTTTCCAACAAGGTTGAAAAGTGTTAATGACTTCGGTTTCTCTGTCTCTCTGTCCGCGCTCTTTTATTGAATATTTATTGAATTTCTTGAAACTGATATATGTTATTCAAATTCATTATCAGATGTTCCCTATTGAAAACGGAGTTTATACCTCTACTGCTTTGTGTACAGGGACCCCCGAAATTATTTCAAAGCATTGTGTTCTATGAGAGGCATTTCTATTAACCATATTTTCATACGCTTACTGTACAAAAATCTTAATGAAATTGAAATATGTTATACAAGTTCACTATCAGATGTTCCCTGTTTAAAATGGAGTTTATACCTCTACTGGTTTGTGTACAGGGACACACAAAAGTATTCCAAAGCATTGTGTTCTATGAGAGGCATTTCTATTAACCATATTTTCATACGCTTACTGTACAAAAATTTTAATGAAATTGATATATGTTATTCAAGTTCAGTATTGGATGTTCCCTATTGAAAATGGAGTTTATACCTCTAATGGTTTGTGTACAGGGACCCTCGAAAATATTTCAAAGCATTGTGTTCTGCGAGAGGCATTTTTTTAAACAATATTTTCATACCCTTACTGTACTAAAATCTTTATGAAATTGAAATATGTTATACAAGTTCACTATCGGATGTTCCCTGTTGAAAATGGAGTTCATACATAATATGGTTTGTGTACAGGGACACCCGAAAATATTTCAAAGCATTGTGTTCTACAAGAGGCTTTTATATAAACCATATTTTCATACCCTTACTGTACACAAATCTTAATGAAATTGAAATATGTTATTCAAGTTGACTATCGGATGTTTTCGGTATAAAATGGAGTTAATGCCACGACTGATTTGTGTACAGGGGCACCCAAAAGTATCCCAAAGCATTGCGTTTTATGAGAGATATATCTATAAACTAAATTTGATAACTTTATTTTGCACGAAGATTTACGAAATTGGAATACGTTATTTATCAGCACAAAAGGAAATGCTTTGCATAGAATGTAACATGATTAGCATTAGATTTACATGGTGATACAAAAATATTCTGTTATATAAATTGCTATTAATATATATCTGCTAAAATTGTACTTTCGTTTACTTTAAGCGTTTTTAAAACTTTCTAGCATTTTTAACGCTTCAAAATGAGGTTGAAAAGTGTTAATGACTTCGGTTTGTCTGTCTGTCTGTCTATCTGTCTCTCGGTGCTCTAACTCCCGTAAATATTTGTGGAATTTCTTGAAACTGATATATGTTATTGATTGTAATTGATTTCAAAGATTTATAATGATTGAAACTCTTCAAAGTACATTACTGCGGAATCTGTAATTTGCAACCTTTAGTTCCTAATAACTTACGCTAGGGTGCGCATTTGTCGATAAGATGGATATTTTCGTTATCAGCTCAGTGAGATCTTTAAGAGGATAAACAACGTGTTAAAATACCTTTTGAACAGTTGGTGACCCTCCCTTGTAAATTAAAAATGCACAGTCATCTATAGGTTAGTCTAGTCAGCCCATCTAGTCGGCCATAGGTTATCCTGTCTGAACTACACACATATCGGTCTACTGCTGACAGTAAGAGTTTATACAAGTTTTTATCGTTATCACTTGTATACCAAACCTGATATAAATACACAAGCTATTTATATCAGGTATTTCAAGATCGTATCTGCACTGTATATAGATTATTCTGGGAGAAGCTGAAAAGCTTAAGAAAATATTTCGAAAATTCATTGGGAAAATACAGGTTGATAAGACTTTTACATATACACAATTATCTGATTTCTTGTAGATATATATATTAAAGACGAAGCATTCTGCCAAAGGCAGGCCAGTCTTAAAATGCAGACATCAAGAACACTGCACTTACATTACTTATTAATTCCTGTGAAACTGAAGAACACAAAACACTTTCTGTTCAGAGGAAGCTATCTTCTTAAAACATATCTTCTTTTAAAATGCTTAACACAAGGATAAATCCAGCTCTTAATGTATCTGAATAATTTTTACAGCTCTATAAAACTGAAAGTTAAGCACACCTTATTCTGAACAAATTATTATTTTAGTATATTAACAATAAAGATCAATTTCTTTACGATTTTTGCAATACAAAGTTATTAAAATGTGATTTATAAAAAAGTCTGTCCTAAAACGTAATACATTGGTATTTTCTTGTGGTGTCCCTGTGCACAAACCATTTGTACAGGACCTATAAATGCTATTTTAAATAGGAAACATACCATAGTGAACTTGAATAACACACACACAACATATATATACTTAAAAATACTGAAAATATTTATGGACCCTGGAAGTGGTAGGTGAGCAGATAGTCAGATGAACAGCCGGACAGTCAGGCACAAAAATTCAAATCATATTCATTCTTAAAAATTCTTAAAAATTGTTAAAAATTCTTAATGTAAAAAAAAATTCAATTCCAGCAAACATTCAATAATTGACCTTTATGTTACTGAATATTTGTGTGCGTGTTCCTGTAAATTTTAATGCTAACCATGCTACATTCTATATAAAACATTCTTTTGTGCATATAAATAATATTTTCAATTAAATTTAGATTTATTCAAAATAAAGTTACCAATATTGATTTATAGAAATACCTCTCTTAGAAGACAATGCTATGAAATAATTTTGGATGCCCCTATGCAAAAACTAGAGGTGGCATTTACTCTATTTTCCATAGAAAACATCCGATGGTAAACTTGAATAACATACTTCCTTTTTATTAAGATTCGATTTACGTAAAGGTATTAAAATATGGTTTCGATAAATAACTTTCATAGAACACAATGCTTTCGAATACTCTCGTGTTTCATGATAAAAAAAAACCAGTCGAAGTATGCACTCCATTTTCAACAGGGAACATCCGATAGTGAACTTGAATAACATATATCAGTTTCAAGAAATTTCATAAGTATTTACGGTGATTAGAGTATGGACAGTCAGACGGATAGACAGCAGACGGACAGACGGACGAACAGACAGACAAACCAAAGTCATTAATACTTTTCAACTTTCTTGAAAAATGTTAAAAATGTAAAAAAACTAAATGAACGATAATGAAATTATTTATGATTCATTTTAAAGAGTAATTTTTCTTTTTTTCTTTATTTTTCTTTCTATGTTCATGTTTTGTCTTTCTACTTCAATCGGCATTCATGTTGTTTTTTTTCTTTCCCCTGATAAATCATAACAGTTAATTACATTTGCTCAAAAATTATTACATTGCTTGTTTCTTCACTTATCGCGTTTGTTTGAAAATTCTTTCCATGTTTAGTTTAAGAACTTTGTCAATAAATTTGCATAAAAATTATGGGTTATTTATATAATTTTCTTTTATCTATTCATTAAATATTTCAACTAAGATAACTACATAAATCTTTAAATAAATATATATATATATATATATTGCAAAACATATGTATATATTTCAATCCGTTGTAGAGTTTGTATTAAGAGTTTTTGAAGAATATTAAAATGTCTTGCAAGTGTATTATCATCACAAATTTTTTTAGCATAACTGCATAATGTAATTGGCTTTGGGATCTCTAGAATATTCAAATTTCATTCCTTGTCACAAATGCTTAAACATTTTAACTATTACGCTTGTATAGAAAAAACGCAGCTTGTTAACTAAAATGTAATGCTTAAGAAAATTAGAAATTTATTCTTTAAATATTTTTATAGACAGACATATTATTTATGTTACAGAAAGACGTATTATTTTGTTTCATTAACTAGATAAAGACATATATAAATAAATATATTTTGAAATAAAGTTTGTTTTGATACTAGTATTGTTTGCTTTTCAATAATTTGAGTTATTGAAAATTACTTTGTAGGTAATGTAATACTTAAATCTTGTTAATTTCTACAATGACATTAATTAGAAAAATCCTTAATTCTTTATCTTCACACAATAGCAGAATGAGTACATAGGACAAACATTAAATGAAGTAAATTTACATTATTTAAATAATACTTTAATGGCCTTTTTAATTTGCACCTACTCTTACCTCAGATATTCATAAATTTCCATTTATGCAAAAGGCCTTATATATATATATATATATATATATATATATATATATATTAACGGCATATCTTAAATGAAGTTTTGAGTAAGCTCCACTAGAGTAGTTAGAAAAAGTATATTTATATAAATTTAATCACCTTCGTGGTTAATTTGATTGTTTTGAGAATCAACGCAGATGTGAGAGCATTTAAAAAGTCTATCTGTTAAAAATGAGCTTCTCATGATAACGAACTTCAGGCCCCTCGTAACGAGCATACCGAAAACGTCATTCACGAGATGCCACTAATATGCATATATAAAAGTATACATTATCTAGTAATAAGTATTTGGACAATTTTCGAATTTTGGGGTATTGGCAAATATCTAGAAAAATTCTTCAAAAATTATCTTGAAACTTAAGGAATGTAAAGAAAGTGTTACATCTCATATATTTCAGCAAAATGCTTGTTCTAAAAATGAAATGGAAACCAGTCAAAAATTAAACATAAATAAAATAATTTGGATCACACTGTAAAACGAAATGCTTGATATGCGATTTTTAATTTAAAAAAAAGGGAATAAAAAAAATTAAAAAAAAAAAAACCTTCTTTAATTGTAACACGTTGAGTATTAGATCCAATTCAAAACAATTTTTAGGAAATTTGGCGTATTACATTAGACATAGCACACTGCAATCAAAAAGCAAAAATGTTAACTATCTTACGAAATATGAAAGTTTATACGAAATAATTTTTAACTACGCATGCGTAAGCTTTTAAAAAATTTCATCTGCATTATATAACAGACAAAAGTATTGAGATATTGATACTAAAACCTCAAACAAATATCGTGTAAATTAAAAAAAAGTTATGAGAGATAGAATAAACACAATTCCAGCTCCTTTTGCAAAAAAGAAAAAAAGAAAAATGGATAATAATAAAAAGTTTTATTAATATTTATTTAAATCATCAAGCACTGTATTACCGCTGGGTTTTGATTACATCAAAATAAAAAATGCGATAAAACCTCTTACAATTTACGTTTTATTTTGAGAACTGAAATTCCGTTTATTTTATCTCTCATAATTTTTTGAATTTGCACGATATTCGTCTTGGGATTTCATATAAGAGTTCAATATATTAGATTACTAAATTATGAAAATTCAATTTTTCAAGAGCTTGCGCATGCGTAGTTAAAAATTATTTATTAATAGAGAACATGTTTGTTAAGATATTTAAAATTTTTGCATACTGATTGCAGTATACTGTGTCGAATGTAGAATGCCAAATTTCCTAAAATTGGCTTTGCTTGGTGTCTAATACCCTACTTATTATAATTAAAAAAATGACAATTTTATTTATTTATTTTTAGAATATTTTAATGAAACTGCAATATCACAATGAATGTACAGTGGGCAGCAAAAGTATCCAAGCACTAGCCAATAATTCCGATATAAAAAAAGTACACTTAATATTATTTTGTTAAATAAATCCTTGTCGAATCATGAGCTTAGGCTGACCAAGAACATGACTCGACAAGGATTTATTTAACAAAGCAGTATTAAGTGCACTTTTTTAGACAGGGATTATTGCTAGTGCTCGGATACTTTTGATGCCGATTGTATGTTGTAGCATCATACATATTTGTATAGATAAATACAACAATTCTTAAAATCACATAGTTGAGCAAAAACATATTTCATGAGTTACAATTTACAGGGTTATCCAAAATGTTTTGGCTTTTGTTTATTTTTTATGCGCCCAATTTTCCTCTTTAGGACCATACATTTGGTGAAATATATGAAGTATATCATGTCCTTCATGCTCCCAAAGTTTCAAGGTAATTTTTATAGGATTTTTCTATCATTTTCCAAAACGTCTAAATTCGAAAGTGTCCAAAGACTTATAAGCTGATAGTGTATGTGTATATACATATATATATATATATATATATATATATACGCAAATTTATCTGAGTATAGAAAATAAAAGAATTAAAAATAATAATAATTAAAGTAAGAGTGTTTCTGTGTGATTTTAAGAAGAAAAAATTTACTTAATATAAAATACTGTTCTAAATACTTAATTTATTTTTGTATAAATGAAAACAAATATGTATAAAGTATTGTTACGGTTTTAGAATCAATGTATTAGCGTTGTGGAAATCATTAATTAATTATGAGTTTTTTGCTTTTGTAAAAAATGCATCCTTCATTCTCTTTAGATCATCTAAAAAAACTACTTCTTAATGGATTTTGTTTTACTCTCCTTCTAAAGAAACCATCTTTTAAAAGAAAGAACAAAAAATATGCTTGAAACATAAAATTTGTCATTAATGGATTTTTGAACTAAACGATCGGTTGTGAATTCACAGAGAAAACAAGAAGATAACTTGTAAAAAAAAAATGCTAAGATTTTTTTTTTCTCTTTGTTCGTATTTAGTTGTGTTTAATTATGGTTTTGGCAGAGTTGTTTTTAACTGTAAAAATAAAATTTTATTTCACATTTAAATGTATTAAGAATATTGAATATGTATTAATGTTAACGATAACTAAACGTGCTTTGTGACATGTTGGTCCAGTCGCAATATATATTAAATATTCCATTGAATGTCTTTTTCAATCTAGCCAAATATATGTTATCCCATACTCTTTCTCCCACGTCAGTGTTAATGAAAATAGAGAATCATCAAAAATTTTCGAAATTTTGGCAAGGTGAGTATAATTTATCGCTTGCAAAAATTCACTTTTACTTATTTGTAAATTACATTTTAAATTTTGAGAAATAGTGTTCAGAAATATGGTTGTTTAAAGTTTGTTTATTGTATTGCTTTCAAATTAATTCCTTACACTCAAGAAAAATATAAATAGCGATATGAGGATGTTGAGCTACTTCGCTTGGTGCACATCTGACAGGTTGACCAATATGCTCCGTAAGAACTCTAATGGCTAACTGTTCTGGAGAACGTCTCTAAAATGAGAGAAAGCTAAAAACTTCGAGAAAAAATATTTTCCTTCTCCAGATGATATGAAATTTTTCTCTAATAGCAAAATCCATCGAAAAATTCCAGTCAAGGAGAAAACGGAATTCAGTAGAATTAACTAACACATTAGTCAAACAAACATTGCAGAAAAAGCAAACGAAAGCAAAACAGAAGAAAAAGAATTTCTGCTTAAAAAAAGAAAAAACAAGAAAGAAAAATCATGCAGTACGCATTGATTAGTAACACTATCCAACTGTACGCAATTGCTGTATCGAATAACTTTTAATACTCTTTGTCTACGTTATCGCACAACAGACAGAAGGAGTGAAAAACATACAGATAGACTAATTGATTTTAAAATTACTCTTATGCATTTTGAAAAGTGTTAAAAAAGCTTAACGCAAAAAAAAAATGCAGCCGTTAGATTATAATTACAGCTTTTAAACTCTCTGAATATTTGTAGCCCTGTAAATCTGAAAGTTAATCATATCATATTCTATACAAAACAGTATTTTAGAATATTAATAATACATGTCAATGTTTTTAAGATTTTTGTAGTAGAAAGTTTTTTAAATATAACTTTTAAAAAATTCCGTCTTAAAACGTAATACATTGGCTTTTTTTTTTTTTTTTTTTTTTTTTTATTGTTGATGTTGTTGTCCCTATAAACAAACTAGTTGTACAGGACCTATTAATGACATTTTAAATAGGGAACATTCCATAGGGAACATGAGTTTATCCTTTTTAAAAAATTCTCAAAATATTCACGGATGAAAGGAACCGGAGACAAACAAATAAAAAGGTAGACAATCGGACAAACAGATGCACAAATTGAGATCATATTCGCACTAAAATTATAAGAAAGTGTTAAAACGCTCATGTAAACAAAAGTGCAATTCCAGCAAATTTTTATTAATACCTCTTAATGTAAATGATTATTTTTTTGTGGCCCTGTAAATCAAATGCTAACCATACTATATTACATAGAAGCACATTCCTTTGTGCATACAAATAATATATTTCAATTGCATTAAGCTTTGTGGAAGATAAAATTATTAAAATTTGATTTATAAAATAACTCGCATACAACACAATGCTTTGGAGTACTTTCAAGTGCCCCAGTACATAAACCAGTTAGAAATGTACTCTACTTTATATAGGAAACATTTGATAGGGAATTGAATAAAATATTAAAATATCATTAAAGTTTCTATACATTAAAGGTATTAAAATATGATTTTTAGAAATTCCTCTCATTGAACACAATGCTTTCGAATACTTTTGGGTGTCCCTGTACACAATCCAGAAGTGGTATCCATTCCATTTTCAATAAGGAACATCCGATAGTGGACTTCAATAAAATATATCGGTTTAAGAAATTCCATAAATATTTATGGTAATTATAGCTCAAAAAAACAGACAGAGAGACAGACAGATGAATAGAAGAACAATCAGACATATACACAAATTGAAACTATATTCACACTAAAAAAATGATAGAAAGTGTCAAAAACGCTTAATGGAAACGAAAGTACAATTCTAGCAATTCTTTATTAATAGCTCTTAATATAACTGAATATTTTTGTGTCATCCTGTAAATCTAATGGTAACCATGCTATATTCTATGCAAAGCAATCTTTTGTGCATATAAATAACATATTTCAATTTCCAAAAACTTCGTGAAAAGTAAAGTTATTAAAATTTGATTTATAGAAATATCTCACAAAGAACGCAATGCTTTGGAATACTTTTGAGTGTCCCTGTACATAAACTAGTGGTGGTATGTAATCTATTTTATATAGGAAACATCGAATAGTGAACGTGAATAACATATTTCAATTTCATGAAGATATTGTACAGTAAAGGTATGAAAATATGGTTTATAGAAGTACCTCTCAGAGAACACAAATCTTTGAAATACTTTCGTGTGTCCCTGTACACAAACTAGTAGAGGTATAAACTCCATTTTCAATAGTAAACATCCGATAATGAAATTGAATAACATATATCAGTTTCAAAAATTTCCATAAATATTTACGGGAGTTAGAGCGCGGGCAGACAGACAGACGGACAGACGGACAGATAAACAAATTGATATTATATTCACACTTAAAAAAATGTTAGGAAGTTTTAAAAACGCTTACTGTAAACGAAAATAGAATTCTAGCAAATTTTTAATAATAGCTCTTAATATAACAGATTATTTTTGTGTCACCCTGTAAATCTAATGGTAATCATGCTATATTCTATGTAAATTATTCTTTTGTGCATATAAATAACATATTTCAATTTCCTAAAACTTCGTGGAAAGTAAAGTTATTAAAATTTGATTTATAGAAATATCTCTCATAGAACGCAATGCTTTAGAATACATTTGAGTGTCCTTGTATATAAAACAGAGTAGGTATTTAATCCAATTTATACAGGAAAAATCCAATAGTAAACTTGAGTAACATATTTCAATTTCATTAAGAAATATCTACAGTAAAGGTAGGAAAATATGGTTTATAGAAATACCTCTCATAGAAAACAATGCTTTGAAATACTTTCGTGTGTCCCTGTACACAAACCAGTAGAGGTATATACTCCATTTTCTATGGGAAACGTCCGATAGTGAACTTGAATAACATATATCAGTTTCAAGAAATTCCATAAATATTTACGGGAGATAGAACGCGGACAGACAGACAGGCAGATACACAAAACTGAAATCATATTCACGCTTAAAAAATGTTAGAAAGTGTTAAAAACGCTTAAGGTAAATGAAAAGTACAATTCTAAAAAATTTTTATTACTATCTCTTAATATAACTGAATATTTTTGTGTCACCCTGTAAATCTAATGCTAATCATGCTATATTCTATGCAAAGCATTTTCTTTTGTGCTTATAAATAACACATTTCAATTTTATAAATCTTTGTGCAAAGTAAAGTTATTAAAATTTAGTTTATATAAATATCTCTCATAAATAGCAATGCTTTGGAATACTTTTGTGTGTCTCTGTACACTAATCAGTGGTAGTATTTGCTCCATTTTATAAAGGAAACGTCCGATAGTGAACTTGAATAACATATTTAAAGTTCATTAAGATTTGTGTACACTAAGTGTATGGAAATATGGTTTATAGAAATTCCTCTCATAGAACACAATGCTTTGAAATACTTTTGTGTGTCCCTGTACACAAATAAGTGGTGGTATTTACTCCATTTTATACAGGAAACATCCGATAGTGAACTTGAATAACATATTTCAATTTCATTAAGATTTGTGTACAGTAAGGGTATGGAAATATGGTTTATAGAAATGCCTCTCATAGAACACAATGCTTTTCAATATTTTAGGGGGTCCCTGTACACAAACTAATAGAGGTATAAACTCCATTTTCAACAGGGAACATCCAATGTGAATTTGTATAACATATTTCAATTTCGTTAAGATTTTTGTACAGTAAGGGTATGAAAATATGGTTTATAGAAATGCCTCTCATAGAACACAATGCTTTGAAATATTTTCGGGGGTCCCTGTACACAAACCTGTAGAGGTATAAACTCCATTTTCAATAGGGAATATCCGATAGTGAAGTTGAATAACACATATAAATTTTTAAGAAATTCCATAAATATTTACGGGAGTTAGAGTGCACACAGACAGTCAGACAGACAGACAAACCCATGTCATAAACATTTTTGAACCTTGTTGGAAAGTGTTAAAAAAGCCTTTTTTCCAAAAAAAAAAAAAAAATAAATAAATAAGTAAAAGCATCAATGAAGCCAAATGTCAATGTAGAAGCAAGAAACATGTTGTGAGGATGGTCAGGAGAGTTTGCCACTTTGTTAGCTGAAAACACATAAAGCAGGAAACCGGGAGAAAAAAGGATTCAATGCCATCTGCAAGAACTAGAGACACATGCATCACGCGTTACTACTGGTATGTTGCTGTTGTGTTGCTTAACCCATTTTTCACTGGTGTCGCGTTTACACAACATCTGGTGTAATTGCGTTTAACACTTAACTAAAAAAGATATTTTATATTAAGTATTCCTTTTAGGTAAGAAAAAGATAAATGTCTATTTTATTATAAAAATTTTTGATCTGAAAATATATATATATATATATATTTAAAATTAAATTTTAAATTTGAAGCACTAATCAATCCAAAATTTTTGAAAATCTTCATAACTGAATAAGTTTACATAACTTGTAAGAAAAATGTTTCAAAATAAAATAATTTCTTTTGAAGTCATCTGTAGATTTTTTTTATTTTATGCTCCCTCAAGGAAATTTCCGTAAACATTTATTTGTATTCATTCTATACTCTTATTCCACTGAAGTTTTATAAGTACAACACCTTGTATTCACTAAGATAAGACTAATTTTAATAATCTTATTTTAAATTAATGTTATATATGATCAAAATAATGGGTATTACTGTTTGTATTTAGAAAAAAAATCATTATTTCTAGTTTTGTCGGTTAATGGGTTTAGGCCGATTAACTACACAAGGTCCTTGGCCTAGAACTACAGTGTCCCCCGAGGGTGATCTTTCTGGTAGGCACTAGTCCGTATTTTCGCAAGATTTGGAGAGAACTATAGAAAACTCCAAACAACTTAGTGGATGGACGTGACCGGGGATCAAACCAGACACTTTCCATCTGCCAGATTTGAGCGTAGAACCGCTCGGCGATTAATAGTTCTGCGTTACTACTAGAGAAACGATATTTTATGTTTGTCTTCATTGGAAATTATATCAGTAAAAGCAATTACTTATATTTATAACTTATAATCGATTTTTTTTACATTTAAGTCTTTTTTTTTTTTTTTTTTTTTTTTTTCTTTACACCTATTTTGCATTTTTTTCCTTGGATTCATTAAAAAATTTTGCATAAATGTTTTAATTTAGGTTATATTGTTTTTCGTTCTCACAATGTACAGATTATGATTTGATGCAAATTCTAAAATATTTCTTTACCTTCTATATTATCAAAAATTAAACATATGACGTATGCTAATTTACTCCGATATCGGGGCAGACTGGTTTAAGCGATTTAATGTCCGTTTGAGCTTCTAATCCAATACTAATAGTTAATATTTTCAAGTTTTACCATGGTGAATTCTTCGTGACAGTATAGTGATAGTGTTCACGTAAAAATAAATTTAAAATGATGAGTTGTAATAATAAAAAGAAAAAGAAAGAAGAAAGAAAGAAATAACAAGAAAAAGTTAGTCAACTATCCCCAGTCTAGATTATTAAAGGTAAAACAGCAAAAATCATTCATCTTCAATTGAATAGTCTTTACTTTTTTTTTTTTTTACCTAATTAAAAGAGCAATTGGATTGTATTATTTTTTAACCATAAATCATCTTGATTCTATGAATGAAATTGAAACAGGAATTAATTACAAACACAGAGTTCTGAAAACGAACCTACTTTAATTTTTTTTCCACTAGTGTTCAAAAAAAAAAAAAAAAAATGAAGAGAGAAAGAAAGAAAGAAAGAAAGAAAAGAAAAGAAAAGAAAAGAAAGATAAAGTAATATATTTTTTAGTTTATATATATATTTTTTTTAGTAGATTTTTTTTCTTAATTATATTATTTAAAACGAACTTTTTAATGGATTATGTTTTACGCTGTTAAAAAGCAATTTTAATTTGAACAGAGAAAGAAATGTAATATTTTTAAGCCAAAAAGTAAGCCACTAATGGGTTTTTGTAATTAAGTTATTTGACCAAATTTCAGATAGAAAATTATAGTAATAAATGCATTTGAGATGTACACTATAATGAAACATCATACTTAGATTTGTTCATAATATATATCTTTTGGGTTTAATTGTGGTTTTGACAGAGTTATTATTATTAGTATTTATTAGTATTATTATTATTAGTATTTATTATTATTAGTAGTAGTAGTATTTATTATTATTATTATTATTAGTATTTTTATTATAAAACGGTCAAATGCATCATCCTTTAACTAATTAAAAGACGCCTATTAGATATATATGTAAAGTAACTTTTCCTAATACATTTCTGTTGATTTTCACTATTCTTTAGATTTCATTATAATAAACAAATTATTATGTTAATTATTATTTTTTTTTTAAAGCTTTTTAATATTTTAATTAAAAGGGCCTAGAAAAAAAAATTTCATTGGTCAATTTATTCAATATTATGTTAAAAATTAAAAATAATCTGGTGGGCCACTCCCACATCTTTCTCTTAAACTGTAATTTAGTACTAATATAAATTGCAGATTAAGGAGTAAGACAACAAGTACTGTTATGTAAACTCATGTTATAACAATTCAAATTAGGCTTCGAAACGGAGACGGTAGCAACCCTCAATCCCCCGTTTCATTTTTGTACCTGCAATTATATGGATTTCAAATCTGTTATTAATTTCAAAAGTTCATTTAAAATTATGCAGACAACTTTCACATGCAAGATTCCTTGAAACTTTTCATTCTTGATCAAACTTTCCTATTAACAAACGTATTAACTTCACAATTCACCATTTGATTCGCCTAAAATTATCTGTTTTTAATTTACGCTAAGAGACACAGGTAAAGACCAAACGTTGAAAATTTGACTTTCGAATTCAGGAAGCCTTAAAACCTTTAAACATACAAAAACACCAAGCGATGGATATTTAACTTAAAAAAAAAATAATAATAATAATAAAAAATACATTATTTATTATATGGCTAATAGGAATAATTTTCAATTCCTGAGCAGCCTTCCTGGACATGTAAAATAATATAGTAAACCACTTTCACTAAAAATGAAAAAGAATGTTATGGCTTAAAAGTTAGCAGCCCTTTATATCTACTGAAGGTTATGTACACACTACATGGTGCGCATGAAAATAATCCTATATTAATAACATACGGCACAACCTGAAATACACTTTCATCAATTTTCAATCATTGTCGTAGTACATTATACATCTTTTGTGTAGCCCTGTAAACGAAAATTGATATATTTTCATATCATATTCAACGAAAAACACGTTTTTATGCATATAAAAATATATATTTGTTTCATTTGGTTTAGTGCAGTCTACAAATGTTAAACTCTACTTACCTGCAATTTTCCCCACAAACATAACGCATTTGAATTTTTTGGGTATCCCTGTACAAGAACCATTCACCTCGTCTCAGTGAAAAGATTAGTGTAGCATCCCTATAATATGTACACGTATAGTACCAAGTTTGAGTTTCAGCTATAATTTGTTTATGAGATATGCTGATAAAAGTCACACACACACACACACAAAAAAAAAAAAAAAAAAAAAAAAAAAAAAAAAGCTACAATATGATTTTTGGATTCAGGGGACCTCAAAACGTGTAAACATAACAGAAACTCAATTTCGAAATGTTGACCCCAAAACAATACTTTCTCTACCTTATGGGTATAAGAAAGTAAACAATGTTTTAAGTTCTGAACAACATTATTTTCTCTGTTCAAATGTTACAAAAACGTATAGTGAAAATCAATGACTCATGTTTAATTTTTTTGCACTTTTACAACATACTTGTTTGATATTACCTTGGATTTTGTTTTATTCTATCACTACAAAAACTATCGTTTAGCAGAAAAAGAAAAAAAAACTTTTCTAAAGCCCTAAATCTGTCATTAATGGATTTAGGAAAATAATCGACCTAATGGAAATTCACACGAATACTTGATGTATAAAAGGTTTTTTTGGGTTTAATTTTGTTGATAAAATTTGTTTTACTTTTGATTCTACAATGTATGTGTCAAGTATAATTATAATTCCGACAGGTTCAATATTGCTAAATAAACATCAATTTAATTTAACTTAATTACTTAAAAGATGAATTTTAAGAATCAAAATAAAGCAAAAACATCCATTTTTTTTCCAATCAAACATTTTCTATGGTTACAATTTATTAAAATTGGGTTGTACTATAACAATAATTGCTTTAATAAAACATAAAATGTCTTATTTCTTATAAAAAGGTAATATGGAGAAATAGGTTTGCAAATAAAATAATTTTACTTCAAATGAATCTCGTATACTCTACTAAACATTCCTTGTGCACGTTGCTTTCCATTTTTAAATAAAAATTTTATTCTTTTTTTTTTTTTTGAGTGTTTCTAGAAGTTCTTTTGATACATTATTAAAAAATTTTATGAATACGAAAATTGCACGCATTGTAAAACATCTGTTTAAAAGGCAGTAATTTCAAAATTCAATGCATCATTTTTTCGACATTTATTTCTAGAAGCAAGGAATTCTTTTAATGAAAAACTTAGTGTCTATACCCTGAACATCAATTTTATTGATACTTTGAAAGACCTGCTAAAAATCTATAAATAAACGACTGGCAAATTCAAATTATAACCCGCTTTCCTTTCATAAAGTGGAACATGTCCTTCCTGCTCGTTAGGAAGAGAATGTTGATTTAAATATTTTTCTTTATTTTATCAAGTAGTTAATTTTTAACAAGATGGTTGATTAAAGGAATTAAAAAACTTTCTTAAGGACTTGATATAAGATACCTACATTCCCGATTTCATGCAAATTGGTTCAAAGATGCGTATTTTAACAGAGTTTCTATTTATTTTTTAATAGCTGACAATTTAAGGCAGAAATTTGGATTAAATTCAATAATAAATTTGTTTGAGACCTAGATATAGACTATGTAAAACGGCGATTGAAGCCAATGTATATCGAAGAAATTGAAATTTTATGCGGCTGCCATTTTTTTTTTTTTTTTTTTTTTTTTTTTTACGAATATATAAGAGCAGATCGTGTAGGACAATGAATTCATGTAAGATATTTAGAAAATTAGTTAATTCCAGTTAATAAGTGTTTTTAAAATTCCCGTAACAGCAAAATTTTAACTGGCCACTATTTTGATATATGGTAGCGAATTGTGTTCATGAATAAACTTGATTGAGAGCTTCATATGAGATCTCTCTCTCGATATATATATATATATATATATATATATATATATCGTTTCAAGCAGATCGTGAATAATACATACAAATATTATGTCTACACATTACGTTCTGTCTATCTATACGTTTATCCATACGTTGATTCTATATATACGTTAAACCCTAGTAGTACTGTTTGATCGTATTTTGCTCGGCTTTTTCTCGATTCCTCAAAATTTATTCCAGCATTAGTATAGACATATATTTTCTAGCAGTATCTATGACTAGTTTTTTTATGAGGAAAATATCACCGAATACAAGTATCGAATTCATAACAAATCGCGTGAAATCTCTGTCGAAATCACGTCTTTCCTTCGGATTTTCATTGGATCAATTTCTAAAATTGGTCGGGTTCCGACCAATTATCATTGCCTATGAAATACCAATTACCGGCCGTTCATCGGTTCATAAATCTTCGATGAGAGAACATTCAATGCCTATTATATTTTTCTGATAGATAAAATGTTTAAGCAGATGCTATTTACAAACAAGAGCAACTTAACATTTGGACAAATTTAGCAGATCAGATTGCCAAAAGACCTTATTCAAAATATATATAAGATAAGTATACCGTGCATTTTTCGTTCAGTTTGTCATAGTATTCCGGAAGTTGGAATGACAACAAATTTTCCATGTATCGCATTTTTTAAGCATGAATGTGAACCGAATGTATCATGAAACTCATACAACAAACGTATACGGAAGATTCCCGGTCCAACTGTTTCTTTTTAATTTCATTTTTTTTATGTTATTTTTCGAAATTAACCTAAGGATAAATTTTCTTGGCGCAGTCATATCAAACAAGTTAGCAGAACAAGTTAATTGCTACACTTCCCTTAGAACTTTATGTGGACTACGTATATATCAAGTTTTTAGCAAATCTGCTTTTAAATATACATGTGATAGATGTGAGCTAGAAAGTTTCAAGAGGTCACACTTAAAACTAAATGGAGATTCTAGTCACCCTACAACTTTATTCAAGGTATGTCAACTTTTCTGTTCAAAATTATTAAACGTTTTTGAAGCTATAGCTTTAGTCAGTTTCCAAATGGCCGATTTATTTCAATTTTCAAACATTTTAGACACTGAATTAAGTGAATGAACAAAATTAAGTATATATCTTGAATTTTAATCAAATACGCTCTTAAAAATATTTTAGACGATCTGAACTAATTTTTTTAAATGGACGCGATAGGAAAAAAATGGAGAATTTAGTTTCCAAGTGAATTATAAGGTACCGTAGGTCTACTGCTAAAATTTGGTTAGAAGTAATTTAGTATATCGGCGTTACAAGGAAAGCATAATAGGACATTTAAATTTAATCTGTTGCAACGGAAAAACAATTTTTACCCAAAGAGAGCAAGAAAACATGATAACTTAATATTTTTTAACCAGGCATTTTTATATAGAAACTTTTTCTCCTCAAATCTGAACTTCAATTATATATATATATGTATATATATATAAATCGAAAAAAAAGATGATTAAAATTTTAAAAACAATTCATTAATAAAAAATAAAAGTAAACAAAATAAAGATCAATTAATGTGAAATACCAATGAAATGAGCAACGAAAAAAGTTATCAGAAAGAAATGCCTTAATTGTTAATTAATAGAGACTTAAAATGTACTTATCATTCTTACAGTATAAATGTAGAAAACAAAAATTGAACAGATAAAGTTCGAGAGATAAGGCACATAACAATAATCAACTAATAATTAAAAATTTAAAGAAACATTAAATGTAAGTAATTATTAAACTAAAGATTATCTTATTTATTTTATTTTATTTTATTTTTTATCACAGTTACAATTGAAATCAGGATGAGCTTTAGATAATTTATTTTATCTTCATCTTTTTTTTTTTTTTTTTTTTTTTTTTTTTTCACATAAAATTTCTTTAGGAATAAAATAAATATTTATTGATATATTTTGGCTCTTGATTCATACAATTTTTTTAAAAATAGAATATGTTATAATTTAATTTACCTTTATCCGATCTACGTAGTGTTGTTTCTTTTAGATGTAATGATTTCATGTAATAATTGGTCTATTTAAAATTTACAAAGTTTTAGAACAATATATCATGAATCCAATAGTTTAATTAAATTTTTAAATGTTTTCTTGCACTGAATACCAATTACAATCTTCAGTTTTATGTAATTTTTGTACATACATTACTTGATTAAAATAAAACTAGCTGGAACCCGTCGAATTCGACGATTACTTTATAGACCGTAATGTTTCAAAAATCATCGCATCATTATTTAAATGTATTTCATGTTAAAACATCTAATATAATTTACGATAGTTCACTTAAAAAAAGAAAGTCGGAAAAATGCTTAAAAATAGAATATGACATCACTTTCTACAAAGTACTGTCAATGTGACATCAAACTGACTCTAAATAAACAAATGCTATCTTTTATTTTCTATTTCGTTTAATACTAAGATTATATGTTAGCTAACCCGTCCGGTGTTGCCAGGGCTCATAATACCTTAAATGAACCTCAAATTTGTATTATTTTATACCTTTAACTCGATTTTGTTTGAATTTCTGTTTTTAAATAAAATAAATAATCACGAAAAAAATAATCATCTGTAACAAAACAATTACCTCAAACCGAACGAAACTCTGCCTTGTGAAACAGGTGTGTTTGAGGCAGCGCATACATGGACCGCTAACAACATAAAAAAATTCCCAAAAATTAACCTGGAACCGAATGGACCCGCCCGGCAATGCCCGGACCCGTTATAATAACGTTAAATGAACCTTAAATTTGTATGATTTTATATCTTTAACTCGATTTTGTTATAATTTTTATTTTCAAATAAAAGCATTGCGAAAAAAAAAATAATCAGCTGTAACAAAAAAAAAAAAAAAAAAAAAAAAAAATTACCTCGAACCGAACGAAACTCTGCTTTGTGGCCCCGGTGCCTGCGGCAGCGCATACGCGGGCCGCCCGGGCCCATGATAATAAACTTAAATGCAAATTAAATTTGTATGGTTTTATATCTTTAACTTGATTTTATTTGAATTTCTATTTTTAAATGAAAACATCACACACACAAAAAACATATATATATATATGTATAATAATCATCTGTAACAACAACAAAAAAAATTACCTCAAACAGAACGGATCTCGGATTCGTGACCCAGTGCCTGCGGCACATATATGCAGGCCGCTAATAACATGAAAAAATTCTAAAAAATTAACCTTAAACCGAACGAACCTCTGACTCGTGTTACCGCTGCCTGTGGCTGCGGCACCGTATAGTAGGTATGCTACGCACGCACTGCAAAATCCTCTTTCCTCCACCAGGGAGCACGTATGTTGTATTCGAACATCCCCAATCGCCTTAGATTTCCAAGATCTTTCAAATAAGGTGTCACATGGTGGTGTTAACTGCAAAATCCCTTAGTTACACTTTCCACCACCAGGGCGCACATTGTGTTCTGTACAAACATCACCAACGGTCAGGAAATACCAAGATCTTTAAAATAAGGTGCAACAGGATACAGCCTGCTACAAAATCACCTAGTTCCATTTTTCACCACCAGGGGGCGCCCTATATTGTATACAAACATCCCCAATCAACATGAAATTTCAAGACCTTTATAATGAGGTGCTGCATGTGTGGGTCTAGAACGGATTTCCCTCTCAAACTAATTTCCCACCTTTCCCCCCCCTTCAAATCTACTTTCCACATTCCCCCCCCTTTTAAAATTGAAAATTCCAAAATCGGGGATGTTTATTTTTTAGTATTCGAGTCTAGTCCCCCCATGTACAATTTCTTCACCGTGAAGTAATTTGGAGCTGAGTTATGCTCGTCAACGTGTGTTTAACCCCTGCCCCCCCCAGGGGAGGGAACCGTTCGACTTTTTTTATTTTTCTCTTTTCATAACACATCTACAGACCAAGACCTTTTTTTAGACACCTCAACCAAATTTTTACACTTAACCGTTCTCTCAATTTAGTGGAGACAGACAAAAACATGTTCCAAATTAATATATAGATTATCTAGAAATAAATATGATACTTACTTGTATCTATCTGTTTCGATGTTTCGTAAGTTCATATTTGCCGTGTTAATTCTGAAGTCCAATTTTCTTCTGTCTAAAAGTTTAAACACGAGAGCGTTTAAACATTCTAAACGACTAAGGTGAAATGTATATATATATATGTATATAATTTTTAAAAATAAGTTATCTATATATTTATTTTTTTATTTTTTAATAAGAATTTCTTCTTCTTCTTCTTCTTGTTGAAATTATAATAGAAATCATGAAGAGCATTAGATAATTTGTATTAATTTTATCTTTTAGTACTAAAATATTTTAGCAAAAATAAAAATGTTTATGTTTTACTTTACATAATCAATGATGTATGTTTCTGATACATTATATTTTAAAATAAAGTATCTATAATTAAAGTTAACTCATTTAGATTCACACAGAGTCGGTTCTGTTAGTCGAAATGATTTAATGCAATAACTTATTTGTTTAAAATTTACAATATTCTATTACTATATGGTCTCTTTTTAAACACAAAAATTTCACACACCGCAATAAAAAGACGAAGAACTGCCAGTTTCGGAAGGAAGTTGTCTTCCATTTTCAGGCGCAAAAAACTCGTGTCCTTTACGCTGGACGCAAAAAAGAGACAGTTTTGTCTATATTTATGTAATTTGTTAGAAAACTATTTTACCTAAATATCAATTTCTAGATACTAGTCAAAAGTTTTCAAATTCAAAATATAAACATGTTAAAAAGGTTTCTTTTGGAATAGTATTTTGCTCATTTCCTGAAAATCAATACAGTTTCTATTTTATGGAATTTCGTATTTTCTATCAAAATACGCTTCTGAAGCGCATCTATGATTCTGTATAAGGTAGTAAATGATCCAAAGAGAAAATATGTGCAGATATTTGAGAAGTAAGGATTATTCAAGCGATTTACGAAAGCATTTTCGAACTTGTATTTAAAGATTTACATGAAAAATATTATGAAACATATATTTTAGATTTCTGTAAATGTTTATAATATTTTAAAATGGGTTCAAACTTACTTTAATAAAATATCAATGTTAGGAATTTTTATTTATTTATTTATTTATTTTTATAATGTTTACTTGTTATATATTTCAAAGAATAATGGATAAAGCAGCAAACTTTTATAGCAATATTTATTAAAAAAATATATCAAATGCTACATCAATTAATTGTGTTTTTTAACAAAATATTTTTAAGTACTTATATACTTATAAATTTTTTCGCATCCCACACATTTATATATAAAAAAAAAAAATTAATAATGATTAGATTCTTTTTAAATAAAACTATTTATTACAATTTTCTTGGTTTTTCTTTTTTTTTTTTTTTTTTTTTTTTTTTGGAAATTTGTTGTGAGTTTTTGAAGAAATCTCAAACAATACAAAAATTTCGTCGGAAAAAAATATTATAAATACATTTAAATGAATCATAATAGAATGAAATATACATTTCTTTGAATATAATTTTGTTTAACTTTTAATTAATTTTGACAGAAACTTTAAAATTTCATTTAATGTTGCTTTTTAATGTTGAAAACAGAAATATGTGAGCATCTAAAATATAATTTACTTAAGGTAGATTAACTTACCAAATAAATTGAATTAACAGTACGAGAAAACTGCAGTTTATGAAATGTAAATATATATAAAGTAAATAAATAAATAAATAAAAAATAAAATAAAATAAAATAAATACGATTTCAAATTAATTCTCAATAAATATCCACTTTTGTAATAGGAATATATTGTTACAAAATTGTAAATAATTGTGTCTATTTTTGTATAGATTCTTTCAAAGAGGCTTAGTAAGTTGTTAAAATGCTAATTTTGTGCATTTCTAGCCGTTTTAGCGTTAAAATAGCCTTGTTTTCCCTTAAAAACGAATAAAAAAAACCCAATACGGCAAGTAATGGATTTGGCGACAAATTTGGCGACTTTTTCCCAACTTGGCGATTTTTTGGCGACCTTGGCAAGAAAATCCTTATTAGGGATATACCAAATATGGAAGCTCTAATCTCATTGGCTGATGAGATACGGAAATTTCTAGAACTTTCCACACTTTTCTACAGGGGTACATAAGGCTGTTTTCTTCGCCAAGGGAGTTAGTTCAGTTCAGTTCTCAGCCAGCTTCGCTAATGCTTGCATTGATTTGTGCCTTTTTGAAAGAGACTTGGATAGCCAAGTACCACAATTAACAGTAATATTAAAATTTAAAATGTAAATACTGGTAAAATTTGCACATGCGTAATGTAAATATCTGTATATAAATACTTGTACATATTTGTGAATTTTGTAAATATTTCTCACTTGATTTTTGTTTCTATTTTATCATTATATGCAACTTAGTTTTTGTATTTTAGATTGTGTAAATTTGTTAATTTCGCCTCTTGACCAAGGGTTGCACTGCCCGGGACAAGCATTCATTGGGTGGGGGGCAGTGTTACAAAATTGTAATCAATTGTGTTTATTTTTGTATAAATTCTAAAAAAGAGGCTTTTTAAGTTGATAAAGTGCTAATTTTGTGCATTTCTAGTCGTTTTAGCGTTGGAAAAGCCTTATTTTCCCTTAAAACGCATTAAAAAGCCCCAATAAAGCAGGTAATGGATTTAGCGCCAAATTTGGCGACTTTTTCCACCCTTGGCGATTTTTTTGGCGACCTTGGCGAAAAAAACCTTATAAGGGATATACCAAATATGGAAGCTCTAATCTCATTGGCTGATGAGATACGGAAGTTTCTGGAACCTTCCACACTTTTCTACAGGGGTATATAAGGAGCATTTTCCCGCCAAGGCAAGTCAGTTCAGTTCAGTTTTCAGCCAGTTTCGCTAGTACTTGCATTGCTTTGAGCCTCTTTGAAAGAGACTAGCTTCAAGTGTTATTGCTATACAGTTCGTACTGTGGATTCGCTATTGAGAGCTGTTGAGGCTGATACTTGGTTTATAGACCTGTATTTTTTCTGGAACTTTCTGTGAATAAATTAATGAATTTTTGTAAGTTTGGCCTTTCATAATCGGACAACTCACAAACCCCCAAGTACGCAACATTTCTGATGTCAGGAGTGGGGTTGTCTGTGAATGTTGATAACTAGATCTATGGAGCAAGGGATGGGGAAAGTTCTAGAAAGCTTAGCTACCCAGATGAATGAAATGAAGGAAGGACAAAGAGAAATGAAAGAAAGACAATGAGAGATGAAAGAAAGTATGGAAACATCGCAAAAAGAATTGAAAGATGGTTTGGCTGAAGAAATGAAGGAAATGAAAGGCAATTTGAGTGAAGTTCAGGGAGAAATTAAGTCAATCCAAGAAAAAGTTGAATGCAGTCAAGAGGAGATGAAGAGAGAACTTTCGGCAGCAAAGGAAGTGATTGAAAGTAAATTATCGGATATGGAAAGCAGAGTAGATGGAATAGAAGAGAAAGTTTTGAAAATAGAAGAGAGTTTTCAAGAGAAAGCTATAAAGATAGAAGAAAATGTTATGAAAATAGAAAGAAATTTTGAAGAGAGATTTATGAAGATGGAAGAGAATTTTGAAGAGAAAGTTAAAGAAAATTTTTATCAGGAACTGAAAGGAAGGTTTTCAGAGATACACCTTAGATTGAAGAGAATAGAAGATCTGGAGAGAAAAGTGGAAGAAAAGTTAGAATCCATGCCCCAGGAAACTGAAAAGAAAGAGAGAAGAATCCAGAATCAAGAATTTATTAATCTATCCACCTACGACGGAAGTTCCTCCTAGCATGTATATAAGACGCAGTTTTCCATCGTAGCTGAAGCTAACGGCTGGGACTCTATCGCCAAGTCAGTCCACTTAGCAGCAACATTACGGGGAGATGCAGCCGAGATACAGAGAAATGTTTCTAAAGAAGAAAGGAACGACTTCGAGGCCCTGACTAAAGCACTGGAGCTACGGTTCGGAGAAAAGAGTTCTAAGGACTATAGTCGCCTCCAGCTAAAATCCCGTTACCAGAAAACGGACGAAAGTTTGCAAGAGCTGGCAGCGGACATTCAGAGACTGTAACACCTAGCATTCTCAGACTGTCATGCTGACACTCGAAACGACTTATCCCTTCAGTACTTTATCAATGCTGTCCGGGATCCAGAAATTCAAGAAGCGCTGAGACTCTCCAACATCAGAGACGTAGAATCAACTTTAGGCTATGCACTTAGGATAGAGGCAGCTCAACAAGCCTCCCGTAAAGACCGCCATACCATAAGAGCAGTCTTATTAAATGATACGCCTGCTGATGAAAATGAAATGAAGGGAAGTCTCGCAGAGATCTTAAAGAGATTGCGCAGCCTGGAAAATAAGAAGGAAGTATAGGATCGGAAGATAAAGTGCTGAGCGTGTGGAGGAGATGGTCATGTGAAGAGGAACTGCCCTGTACGACTAACTAAAGGAAATCACCCGATTTCACTCTAGGAGAAGACCATCTCGCGGGGCGGAGGTTGCCTGAAATTAAAGAGCCCCAAATTACAGTATCTCATGATTCATCGATGAGAGTGGTGGCGATAATGAACTTCACGTCTATGGCCAAGTTAACAACACCACCTGCCGGCTGTTTCTGGACACGGGAGCCAACGTGACCATATTTAGAACGGATTTGGCTCAAGAACTAAAAGAGATCATCTGGACTACGCCCTGAGTTAAACTCCAGATTGTGACCGGAGACGAAATCAAAATATATGGAAAAATGAACTTGACCATCACTTTTGGAAATGCCAGTTACCATCATATGGCATATGTGGCTGATATAAGAGATCCTTTAATCATTGGAATTGATTTCCTGAGAAAATTTAACTTTAAATTGGACTTCAAGAATAATGAACTGCATTCTAGTTCGGAAGACATCGCTGTGTTCAACACTGAAAATCAAGACATCCAGCCAATCTGCCAGATAACAGCCAAATCTGAAATTTCCATCTCTCCACACACAGAGACAATAGTTTCAGGAACACTTCCGCTATGGACTGATTGAATACCCGAACACAGACAATAGCTCAAAAGGAATTTTGGTAGCTTCATCTCTAGTTGATCTCTCAAAGAATACTATTCCTGTGAGAGTCGCAAACATCAGCGATAAGGTCCGAACAGTGAAGAAGGATGAGGTGTTAGCAGCCTGCACTCCTGTAACATGTATAAACCGCCCTACGCAATCAACCGAATCCAAGTCTTCTGAACAATTAACAACGGAACTACTGAAGAACGCAGAATTAGGAAGTAAACAGAGGTGTGCTGCGGAGAAGCTACTCCAAGACTTTAAAGATCTTTTTTCTCGAACACCTGAAGTTTTCGGGAGAACGAACATCACCCAGCACAGAATTGATACAGGAAATCATCCTCCAATCAAACAACATCCAAGAAGACTTCCATTTGCTAAACAGGAAGAGGTCACTGAACTTCTAAGTGAAATGCAGTACAATGATGTCATCGAGCCATCAACGAGTCCTTGGGCCTCTCCCATAGTACTGGTGCGAAAAAAGGATGGTTCAACAAGATTTTGAGTGGATTATCGTCGTTTGAATGACATCATGAAGAAAGACAGTTACCCTCTTCCCAGAATTGACGACACATTAGACACACTTGCTGGCAATAAATGGTTCTCGACTTTGGATCTAAAGAGGGGTTACTGGCAAGTAGAATTACATCCTGATGATCGTGAGAAGACTGCATTCACCACGGGACAAGGACTGTGCAATTTAAAGTTATGCCATTCGGATTATGTAATGCACCAGCCACCTTCGAACACCTGATGGAGATAGTGCTAAAAGGACTCTCCTATGAGGCCTGTCTGGTGTATTTGGATGATATTATCATTGTGGGACGCACCTTTGAAGACCATCTATAAACCTTCCGTAAGATCCTGGAGAAGCTCAGAATGGCTAACCTCAAATTGAATCCAGGCAAGTGTAACTTGTTCCGTCGGGAAGTGAGCTACCTCGGCCATATCATCTCTGCCGAAGGCGTGAGAACTGATCCTGAGAAGATCTCTGCAGTCGAGAACTGGAGTCGCCCTGAAAATGTACACCAACTACGAAGTTTCCTGGGGTTATGCACTTACTACAGGAAGTTTGTCAAGGGTTTCTCAAATATTGCCAGACCACTCCACAAGCTGACGGAAACCAAACAGAACTTCCTGTGGACAGAAGAATGTGAAAAAGCGTTCAAGCGACTTAAAGAGGCCTTAACATCATCGTCTATCTTGAAGTATCCACAGCCCGACAGCCAGTTCATACTTGATACAGATGCCAGCCATGAGAGTGTCGGGGCTGTTCTGTCGCAGGAAGTTTATGGTCAAGAACATGTCATTGCCTACTGGAGTAAATGCCTGTCTAAACCAGAGCAAAATTACTGTACCACCAGGAGTGGTACAGTAATTTCCACCGATCCATGGAGTGACGAAGAACTTAGACAAGCTCATTTGGAACATCCTGACATAAAGCCAATATTATAGCTGAAAGAGACGATCAGCAACAGACCTACCTGGCAGGACATTTCACGATTTAGTCCCATTATGAAAAGTTATTGGGGACTTTGAGACTCTCTTCATATCAGAAACGGCGAGGTCATACTTCATACAGAAAGCGGGAATCTGATGATGGGAAAAGCTTCAGATGGCAGATTGTATTACCACGATAAAAAATTCCAGATGTTTTAGAACAACTGCATAGTAGCTCTACCGGAGGCCATTTTGGGGTAATGAAGACTCTGCAGAAAGTTCGGGAACGCGTCTACTGGTGCAAGGCAAAGGAGGATGTGGAGAAATGGTGTAAATCCTGTGATGCTTGTGCGGCACGTAAAGACCCGAAGAAAAGAAGTCGAGGAAGGCTGCAACGGTATAACGTGGGAGCACCATTTGAACGGATTGCACTCGACATCTTGGGTCCTTTGCCATGGACCTCCAGTGGAAATAAATACATCCTCGTCATGATGGACCATTTCACCAAGTGGCCTGAGGCTTACCCCATTCCCAATCAAGCGGCATGCACAGTCGCAGAGGTCCTAGTGCAGCAATGGGTGTCAAGGTACGGCACGCCCCTACAACTTCATACCGACCAAGGTAGGAACTTTACCTCGTCTGTTTTCAAAGGACTGCGTCAACCACTCAGCATAGACAAAACCCAGACAACATCCTTACATTCCCAGTCGGACGGCATAGCCGAGAGTTTCAACCGTACCATCCTGAATAAACACTCTCTCTTCTAGTATCAAGGGACAAGCAAGATTGGGACTTGAAGTTGCCATTGTTCCTGCTGGGTTATCGAAGTGCTGTCCATGAGACCACCGGCTATACTCCAGCCCAGATGCTGTTCGGACGTGAACTTCGTCTCCCTTGTGATCTCCTGTTTGGTTGTCCACCCGATGCGCCTTCATCGCCCGAATAGTACATCCAAGATCTCCAGGCACGATTTGAAGACGTACACAACTATGCTCGGGAGCTGATTCACATGGCAACAGAGAAAATGAAGATGAGGTACGATCTAAAGTCTACCTAACATGAGTTCCAGGAAGGAGACAAGGTCTGGTTGTGGAATCCTGTTCGACGCGAAGGACTGTCTCCCAAGTTACAGTGCAACTGGGACGGACCGTATACAGTCTTAAAAAGGATGAATGATGTAGTGGTGCGGATCACTAAAACGCCGTCATCAAAACCGAAGGTGGTGCACTATAACAGGCTAGCCAAGTACTACAATTATCGGTAATTTTAAAATTTAAAATGTAAATACTGGTAAAATTTGCGCATGCGTAATGTAAATATTTGTATAATATATTTGTACATATTTGGGAATTTTGTAAATATTTCTCACTTGATTTCTATTTCTATTTTATTGTCGTATGCAGCTTAGTTCTTGTATTTTAGATTGTGTAAATTTGTTTAGTTTCGCCTCTTGACCAAGGGTTGCACTGCCCGGGACGTGCTGTCCTTGGGAGGGGTACAGTGTTACAAAATTGTAAATAATTGTGTCTACTTTCTGTATAGATTCTTTCAAAGAGGCTTAGTAAGATGAAAAGAGCTAATTTTGTGCATTTCTAGCCGTTTTAGCGTTAAAATAGCCTTGTTTTCCCTTAAAAACGCATTAAAAAGCCCCACTAAGGCAGGTAATGGATTTGGCGCTAAATTTGGCGAGTTTTTCCCATTTTGGCGACCTTGGCGAGAAAATCTTTATTAGGGATATACCAAATATGGAAGCTCTAATCTCACTGGCTGATGAGATACGAAAATTTCTGGAACTTTCCACACTTTTCTGCAGTGGTATATAAGGCTGTTTTGTTCGCCAAGGGAGTTAGTTCAGTTCAGTTCTCAGCCAGCTTCGCTAATGCTTGCATTGATTTGAGCCTCTTTGAAAGAGACTTGCTTTAAGTGTTATTGCTATACAGTTTGTATTATGGATTTGCTATTGCCAGCTGTTGTTTAAACTGTGTTTACTGATTGAATTGAGGCTGATACTTGGTTTATAGACCTGTATTTTTTCTGGAACTTTCTGTGAATAAATTACTGAATTTTTGTAAGTTTGGCCTTTCATTCTCGGACAACTCACGAACCCCCAAGTACGCAATAATATTTGTGAATAATAATATGATCTTCCTTAACAAAAGACCTACGACAAAGAAATATTTTATATACATATCACTATTACAATTTGATTTTATAACAAAAGTTTAAATGCAATGAGTTAAATAACATGTTGGTTGCTTTTCTTATACCATGCAACAAAGAGAAAAGGAAAATAAAAAATGAAAACAGTTCTTTTTGGCATTAAAGATTAAATTTAGTTTTTAGGAGAATGTAGTAACGCCATTACCTCAATTTTCTTTTCAAAGTTTTAAATCGCTATAGACAACACGTATTTTTCTTGTATAAAATATTCAGCGTGAATTGTCAAAAGTTTCCGAGATTCAATGGGATTATATTATAGGCTTCTGTCGTAAATATTTATTTATTTATTTTATTTGTTTATTTATTTATTTTTGAAATAGCGATGTCAATATTTTCTGACTAACATGTAGGTAAATGTAATATAATAATAATGATAATAATAATAATATATATATATATATATTTTTTTTTTTTTTAACCAAATATCAACATTTATTATTGAGCATATTGATTAAAATTGAATAAATTGAATATAAATAAAAGTTTTAGCATGACTACACTCGACTTTCTGAATTTTGCGAAACTAGAGTTGTTTAAACTAGTGTTTGCAGATCAAAAGCCTGACCGTTACAAATGCATCACTCATGCTCAATAGATATTTTTTATTCATTTCGTATTATTTTAAATTATTATTAATATATTACAGATTTAGCAAATTACACATAGAATGACGGAAATAACACCTAATTTGCATGTAACATTTAACTTAAATCCTTGAAAATGTATTGATGTTACATGATTTCATTAAAAGGGTAATTAATGATTTTTTCAGGAATCATTATTCATGTTCTTTCTAGTTCGTTATGTGAAACTTATTTTCGTCTTGTGCAATATTTGAAAAAGTTTCGCAATATATATATATATATATATATAAACACACACACACATATATATATATATGTTACCGCTAAAGTGCAGAAATCAGTTAATCTGCAGATTAACTAGATAATCTGCACATTAACTAGGGCGATCCGTTAAAGTGAGGAAAATTGTTTCATTTCTCAAATTACCTAGGTAATCTGCGAATTACCTAGATAATCTGCACATTACCTACTAGGCACTCGTTAAAGTGAAAATAAAATCTCTGGTGTTGTATTTGTTTTTTCCATTCAGGGGAAAAAATAGTTTTCTTTCCTTTTCTTTCTTTCTTTATTTATTTTAATCTGTATGTGTTTTAATTTTTATGTCTTTTAAAGTTATATTTGTTTTAATTTTTTTTACTTATTTCATCTTTTTTGTTCTGTCAATATAAGTTTGAAGATGTTATGCATTTTTAATATGAAATATAATTTTTTTTTTTTTTTTTTTTTTTTTTTTAATTATGCAACAATTTTTAATTCGATAACGAAATATTAAATTAGACAATTCAGAAGCATTATTTAAGAAGTACTTCAAATAATTAAAACTGCTTTAATAATTTTTTAGACCGCAGGAAAATTAAAATGACTGTTTTCCAATGCTATATTAAACTATATTTTGCAGCATACATACGTATATCTGTACAAGTTTAGCAAATATATTAATTTTACAAAAAAAAAAAAAAACTTTATTAACACATTTTATGTGATAAACTACAATGGAATTATCTGAAAAAGCGAACAAAATAAAAATAAAAATGTAATCATGATATATAAAATATATAAAGGAAACTTGAAATTGAAAGAAACAACAGCAAAATGTAATGAAATGCATAAAAATTTCGTATTAAGTATTTATTAAAGAAAGCCATAATATTGAATGCCATATTTTTCAGAGTTAAAAATTAAAACTTTTTTTTTCAGTAAGTAATAGTAATTTAAATCAATTTTAAAATAAATTAGTTTTAAAAAGTTGTGCTTTAATAGTTTTATTTCGGGAGGAAATAATGACTGTGTACAAAATTTTAATATTCATAATTCAAAATGAAGTTTCAGGAGACAGAGCGTTTAGATTAAGATCAGATTTCAATAATAAAATGCAGTGCAGACCCTTATCAAACTTATATTGACAGAGTTAAAAAAGAGAAGAAATAAAATCAAAATTAAAACAATTATAACTTACTTGTTACTTTAAGTTTTGTGTTGGTCATGATAAGAACCCTATAATAACCATGTCTTCGATGCTCCAAGTTTTGCGTTTACAAATTATCATAGCGGAAGCGGAGCGGAAAGGATGAAAGTTTTGGTTTGTGTTTGAAGGTCATTCGCGTATCTGTATCACATGACTGTTTGACGTCATAGTGAATGCAAAAAAACTATTAGGCTCGAAACAATCATTTGAACTTTAATGACACAGAAGCCGCTAATCAGCAGATTACCTAGTTAAAATGCGGAAAACTCTTGATTCCACACTTTAACGGGTCATTTTAGTTAATCTGCAGATTAGCTAGGTAATCTGCATATTCACGGATTTCGAGTTTTAACGGTAACATATATATTAACAAATGAATGAAACGAACTATATTTCTTTATTTAAGTTTTGCATTTCCTTTAACAGCAATTTTGCGCAGTTGTTTGTAATACCTATTTCGGATTTTTTTTTTTTTTTTACTTCTATTTTTATTTTGTATCATATATATACTCGTTTCAATAGTTTCATACACACACACACACACACACACATACACATATATATATATATATATATATATATATATATATATATAATAATGATAATCTATTAAGCATAGTAGAAGCCAAGCAATAGATACAAGATCACTGAAACACCAATAACTCTCTACATACCAGATATGATTCTGAGGGGGTGGGGAGACCGACGCTCTTCATATCTATCAGTTTATAGAAATGTGTATATAAGGTGAAGCCAGGAGAGATTTCGAGTTAGAAAAGATTGTGCACACAACGGATCGACCTGAAAAAGCAGAGTGCACGAGCTGCGACTCTAGATAGTAGTACATCATCAGTCGTGGAGGACCGAATTGAATGTGCATGTTTATTGCTTTAAAAGTTTAACTTGTTATTTTTTCTTGTTTTCAAAGTAAATATTTGAATTTTCATAACGCTTTCCGAAAATTTCTTTAGAATGTCAGTAATATAAACTATTTTTAAACTGAATGATTTCTTAAAAGCTACTAACACAGACTAACGGTACGAGCAACCCAATAAGCGAATAATTATTGAATAAAAATTTGCGCAGTCTTGCTTTTGTCTTGTTTTTGCAAAAAATTTGCACTTTTGCTATGTAGGAGAGATTGCGCATTATTTCTGTTAAATTGTTCATTAGTGGAAATTTTGCTGTTTATTAGTAATGACGAGACAATGAGGATGAGTTTGTTGAATGTCTGGAATTGTACAAGGAAGTAACTTTTGCAAGTGTTTGCACTAGTTGAACTCATGCCTATAAATTCTGAATTTCTGATGCCTATAGATTCTGAATTTCAATATTATTCAGGTGTGGCATTAATCGAAAAAAGCTACACTTCTGGTGGGATTTACCTCTCGAATGAAACTGTTACTCTATGAGAATATTTTGCAAAATATTTAAAGATTATTGTATATCTATTTAGTTCTGCAATTTATCTCAGTATGATACTAATATTCTATACAGCTGTTATTTGCTTGAACAGAAGCGATAAAACCGAATGCTAAATAAGTGTCATCCTTCTCAAACGTTTTTTAGAGACATTCATAATCTAAATTTCAATAAAATAAAGTAATAAAATTAACGTAAAGGCTCTTAACGTTGATGAAAATTCCTAGAAAATTCGAAACCAAGTGAAATTTATGTTTTGTGCGAATGAATTTAGAGAAATATAAAAGTTTTAAGTTGAGTGCGTTATCTAGAAACTTAATGTTATTTTATTTAATACTTTTTCCTTTAAATACAATTTTAAATTCCTTTTATATTTCGGATTTTTTAATTATTGAATTGAAATATCCACTCCTAATACAAAAAATTTTGATCACAAAATTTTTTCCACAATGCCATGTTCATAGCTGTTACAGCACCTACAGCTATTGTTTTAAATTATAGCATAACAAAAAAAAAATGATTACATGCATAGGAAATATATGAATTCAAATTTATTCACCAATAGTTCAGTAATCTATATATATAAAAATGAATTGCTGTTCGTTAGTCTCACTAAAACTCGAGAACGGCTGAACGGATTTCGATCATTCTTTTTTTGTTTTTTTCCTTATAGGTCAGGGATGGTTTAGGAAAAAAAAATTCGAAAAAATTCGAATAGTTTTCTTATTATTAATTAAAATATGAAAATAATAACCTCCTAATACCTTATAAATAGCCATTAAAATATTAGCTATAATTTAATTGTTGCCAAAAAAAAATTACGAGTTCATTTTCTTTCGACATAAAAATAAATAAACGTGATTAAATAAATAATTTAATTAAACGTGAGCTTTAAAAAATTTTAAAAAATTAAATTATGTATCTCACAAAAATTGACGTCACTATCGGTTTAAAGATTTCATACGCATTGATAAAGTGCTAATGTAGTTAGTTCTATGATTCAACAGAAAATTTAAAAACACAGTTTATAAAAAGTTTTTGTTCTTATAATCTATATATATATATATATATATATATATAAATGAATGTTTGTCTGTATGTCCATTATAAAATTGTAAAAGGCTTGACCGATTTCGATCATTCTTTTTTGTTTTTTTCCTTATAGGTCAGGGATGGTTTAGGAAAGAAAAAAATTGAAAAAATTCGGCCCCCAAGGGGGGGGGGAGGGGGCAAAACGTGAATTCAAAATATCCTTCATAGCTCAAACAAAGAAACAGATATCCGTAAAATTTTTGCTTTAAAATATAGCTAATATAAATGTCTAAAAACCAATTCCTGGAATTTTCGAAATTTGATCCCCAAGGGGGGGGGGGGGGCAAAAACAATTAGAAATACAGTTAGGCCTTTCAAAATTGGTACAGATAGGTTTCAATAGCCTGCAAGTCGAATGGGGATATTTTCGAAAGTGTAAAGTTATTAGGAGGGGAGAGAAGGGGGGAGGGGAGAGGGGGGGGGCAAAAAAATAGTTAGATCGTTCAAATTTGGTATATAGAGGTTTTTGATACTTACAAATCGATTGCGGATATTTTCGAATTTGTAAAATTATTAGGAGGGGCGGGAAGGGGGGGGGGCTATGGGCAAAAACAAATAGAAATACAGTTAGGGCATTCAAAAATGGTACAGATAGGTTTTAAAGGCCTGCAAGTCGAATGGGGATATTTTCGAAAGTGTTAAGTTATTAGGAGGGGCGTGAAGGGAGGAGGGAGAGGGGGGGCAAAAAAACAAAAATAGAGTTAGATCGTTCAAAATTGGTATATAGAGGTTTTCGATACTTACAAATCGATTGCGGATATTTTCGAATATGTAAAATTATTAGGAGGGGCGAGAAGGGGGAAGGCTACGGGGAAAAAAACTAATAGAAATACAGTTTGGCCGTTCAAAATTGGTACAGATAGGTTTTAGAGGCCTGCAAGTCGATTGGGGATATTTTCGAAAGTGTAAAGTTATTAGGAGAGCCGGGATGGGAGGGGGCGGAGGGGCAAAAAAAATAAAATAGAGTTAGATCATTCAAAATCAGTACATAGAGGTTTTCGGTACCTACAAATCGATTGCGGATATTTTCGAAATTTTAAAATTATTGGGAGGGGCGGGAAGGGGAGGAGCGGTGGGGCAAAAAAATAAAAATAGAGATAGATCGTTCAAAACTGGTGCATAGTGGTTTTTGATATTTACAAATCGATTGCGGATATTTTTGAATTTGTAAAATTATTAGGATAGACGGGAGGGGGGGTCGAAGGGGGAAATAAGAGTTAGAGCATTTTGGGAATTTTTTCGGAAGTCAGTGAGAACCCGGTGCGACATTTTTCCTAATCAGATTTTGTTTCGCTTTTTTTTTTTTTTTTCACGTGATAAAAATTAATGCAATTTTGAGAATTCAGTAATTATAGTGATTCATTTAAAAATAGTGACCAGCGAAGCGGGCGAAGCCTGCTAGTATATATATATATCTTTATATATATATTTCTTTTGTGCGTGTGTATGTCACTGAACTCCTCCTAAACGGCTGGACTGAGTTTAATGAAATTTTTTGTGTGTCTTCAGGTGGATTCGAGAATGGTTTAGATTTACAAATGAAAGTTGTAACTTAATTAGTTCTTTCTTAATTAATTTTTAACCAACTCTTTCAACAACTTTTTCACCTAGATGGCGTGAGTTGTCGTAAACACGATGTCAGAATTTATTTAATGTTGAAATGAAAAATGAATTTTTAACCGTATCTTACGAAATGTTTAAAATATTTTTTCAAAATTAATATTTTTAGAATCGTAATCGTATCTTACAAAGTGTTTAAAATATTTTTTCAAAGTTAATATTTTAGAATCGTAAACACGATGTCAGAATTTATTTAATGTTGAAATGAAAAATGAATTTTTAACCGTAAGTGTTTAAAATATTTTTTCAACGTTAATATTGTTAAAATGTTAAAATTAGTTAAAATGGTATATTCTTTTAAAAAATTCGTCAATATCCGACGGAGTTATTTTATGTTAAATTGAAAAATGAATTTTCAGGCCATTATTATTTGTGCAGATGGAAAATGTACTAAAAGTTTTCCGAAAAACTTCACGAACACAAATGTTGACGGATATCCAATATATCGTCGAAAAAATCCCGATAATGACGGACAATCTTATCATCTATGGCGGTCATCTATGTCAACAACATAGATATTGATATTGATAACCGTTGGGTGGTCCCATATTCGCTTCCGCTGAGCAAAACATTCAATGCATATTAATGTTCAGTTCTGCAGTTCAGTGAAGAGCATCAAATACATTTGCAAGTATGTAATTAAAGGCAGTGATATGGCTGTATTTCGAGTTGAAAATACCAATGTGAATGCTCCTCCGGTGAATAACAACGATGAAATAACACTTTACCAAATTGGCCGGTAAGTCAGCTCCAATGAAGCTGTTTGGCGTATCTTTGGTTTCCCAATTCATGAACGGGATCCAGCAGTTCTTCATTTAGCCGTCCATCTTGAAAATGGCCAGCGCGTATATTTCACGAACGAGACAGCGATTGATCGTGCTATAAATCCACCAAAAACTACACTCACCGAATTTTTTGAATTGTGTAATCGTGCGGATGCTTTTGGTGCTTTTGCACGGACATTACTCTATTCAGAAGTACCACGCTATTTCACATGGGCTCCAACAAAAATATGGATGCCCCGCAAGCAAGGCACGCCGATTGATGCATGTCCCGGTTTATTCAAATCAAACACCTTGGGAAGAGTATTTACAGTTAATCCAAGGCAGACTGAGTGCTTTTATCTTCGACTGTTATTGGTTAATGTCATCGGCCCTTTGTCATTTCAAGATTTACGTAAAGTGAATGGACAACAGCATCCAACGTATAAAGATGCATGCCTTGCACTCGGCTTGCTGGAAGACGACAACCAGTGGGAGTGTATGCTTGCTGAAGTAGGACTGAACTGTACAGCAAAACAAATTCGTCTACTATTCGCTATAGTGTTGACTACATGTTTCCCGGCCCAAGCAGAGACATTATGGGATAATCACAAAGATTCAATGACTGATGATATATTGCATCAACATCGTTCACGGTGCAACGATCTAACGATAGTATTCAGTGACGCTATGCACAATGAAGCATTGATTGCTATTGAAGATCTTTGCATTATCATTGCCAACTTACCACTCAGTCATTTCGGTATGCATTCAACAAATCGAAATGCATCTGATTTAATAAGCACTGAATTGAATCGTGAACTACATGGCAGCGATTGTTGCTCGCAATGTCCCACTAATGAATGAAGAACAAAGAACCATTTACGACCGCATCATGCTCGCAGTTTTGGCAGAACAAGGTGGATTCTTTTTTTTGGGGTGCACCAGGTGTAACTGGCAAAACGTTCCTTATTTCGCTAATTTTCGCCGAAATACTATCAAATAATGGCATCGCATTGGCTGTTGCATCATCTGGCATTGCGGAAACTTTATTGAATGGAGGCAGAACAGCTCATTCATTATTTAAACTGCCACTAAATATTCAAAATAACCCAGACGCGTGCAACATAAAAAAACAATCGTCCATGGCCACAGTGCTGAAATAGTGTAAAATTCTTATCTAGGATGAATGCACTATGGCACACAAACAGTCGATTGAGGCGTCGAACAGGACATTGAAAGATATAAAAAACAACGACAAACTATTTGGCGGCACTCTGTTACTCTTTTCAGGTGATTTCAGACAAGCACTTCCCGTTATTCCGCGTTCATTATACGCTGATGAAATCAACGCGTGCTTAAAATCATCGTCATTGTGGCTTAATGTTGAAAAAGTACAACTGAAAGTAAATTTGTGCGTTCAAAAGCTTCAAGATCCATCCGCTGAAACATTCTCAAAACAATTGTTAGATATCGGCGATGGAAAAGTTACTACAGATGAAACTGGATGCATAAAATTACCGACCAATTTCTGCACAATCATTGATTCTCAAGATGCTCTTATTGACCAGATATTTCCCGATGTACACAGACGATACACAAATCATGAGTGGCTGGCAGAAAGAGCAATTTTAGCAGCAAAAAATGTGGACGTCAACGAATTGAATCTCAAGATACAACATTTGTTACCAGGAGACTTGGTGTCATACAAATCTAATGATACAGTTTGCGATGCCACCGAAGCTGTAAATTATCCAACAAAGTTTTTAAACTCATTGGATTTACCAGGCATGCCAACGCATATTTTACAACTGAAGGTTGGATCTCCGGTTATTTTGCTTCGTAATTTGAACCCACCACGGTTGTGCAACGGCACGCGATTAGTCATAAAAAAATTAATGAAAAATGTTATCGAAGCCATCATTTTAAATGACAAATTCCGAGGTGAAAATATATTACTACTGCGAATCCCTATTATACCCACAGATGTGCCAATTCAATTTAAACGTCCTCAATTTCCAATTAGATTGGCATTTGCAATGACTATCAATAAGTCTCAGGGCCAAACGATGTCTGTCTATGGCTTAGATTTGAGCACATCATGTTTTTCACACGGACAATTATACGTGGCTCTCGAGTGGGCAAACCACCCAGTTTGTTTGTATTGGCGAAAGATGGGATAACAAAAAATATTGTACACTCTGTTGCATTAAGGGATTGATATTGTTTTTTAGTAATATTGTTATAAGTAGCGATATGTATATAATTTTAAAGAATAAATTTTAATAAATTAAAAAAATAAATGATTGGTGTTTTGTTATTTTTATATTCTTTCACCGTTCACAGCGCTCCATACATCTTCCACTTATATACCACATCCTTACACACTTGCAATAAGTTAGTTATTTTTTTCTAGCAAAATATTCTCTAGAACTAATTTATATGACAAAACAACGTTTGTCGGGTCAGCTAGTATATATATATATATATATTTATTTATTTACATTGTTCTGTTGAATTTTGAGCTAACTCTGCTATCTTTACCTGTGTATATGCATATTTCTTTTTAACTGATAGCCTTCATTTAATTCCATGGAACTCATAAATACTTGTAACAAATAAAAAAAAAATGTTTTTGTAACATATCGGAATTATTTTGTATAAGCCTGTAAACAAATTACCAGTTCAATTCCTACTGTTTTCTACAAGAACCACGATTTTAAACATTCTAGTATCATATGTTTATTTCACTGTGTTAAATTGGGCTGACCATGTCAGAATACAATTATAATAAATACTTTCTACAGACCTTAACGGGTTTTTTTTTTTGTGTGTGCACCTCAGTAGATCCGTAAACATTATATAGAACAATATAAGTAAAGTATGCAACTGTCTCTTTGTAAATCATTAATATGTGAAACTTTTTTAACATACCTTTGCTGATTGCAGAATGTCATCGGAGATATTTTTTATGTTGTTCTGTAAATAAATTATTTAATGTATATATAATTTAATTTTTATAAAATATGCTTTTAAACATCTAAATAATAGATGTTAATTCCATCATGCCTTTACAGCATAAACGCGTTAAAAGGCATTAATATGCGTTAAAAAAATGTGTTCACAGACTTTAAGGGAACAAAGAAATTTGTGTGTCTTATAAACCAGACATAAACATTATATATATCATTAAAAACTGTAAAACGTATTCTATGTACCCATGAATAATTTTTCGAAATTTTACATAATTCGGTTGATTACGTCGAAACAATTTTGTAAGGTTCTGTACATTAATTATTTAATCTAAACATACATTTTTCTGCCAAAGACATGCTTTTAAACATCCCAGTAATGCATATTTAATTTTTTTTAATGCAATATAATTATACGTTAAAATGCCTTTAAATAAAACTCTGTGCGTAGGCCGTAATGATAAAAGATATTGTGGAGTGTTCCTGTGCACGAACAATAAAAATATAAATATCGAAAATACAAAGCAATATCTCTATAGTGCCTGAACAATTGTAACATATTTTTAACCAATCGGGTGATTTTTGCAGCCGCTATCATCGTACATACGAATTCTGTTCATAGACAGCACTGTTAATAAAAAATTCTTATGTCCAACTACCCCAATATACCAACCAGAAACAAAATGCACTCGTAAAGGTATGCAACTAATTTCATGTGCTCCATGAACAGAACAAGTGTAACAATTTCCAAGTGATTAGGATGATTTTTGCAGACGGTATCGTGGTACACACATAGTGCACAAAAACTTTTAAGCTTCCACATGCAGGCCCCCACTGATGTTTCGACAATATATTAAAGTAAGAAAAATCTGAAATCAATCAGCTTAATCGAATAAGACGTGTGATGCTACTTCACTTAGTTCCCCTTGCCCATAGTTCATATTAATAAAGAATACTCGTTGTATCCCTGTAAAATTCTTTAAGAGCAAGACTCACTAAAATCTATACAGTTTGTACGAAAGTGAACAATGGCATCTATATCAATTTTCAGCTTAATTGAAAAGGGCATTAAGATGCTATCGCAAATTAATTAATTCCAACCCGTAGACCGTGATGATAAAAAAAGATATTTCGCTGTGTCACTGAAAAAACTATAAATTCTGGATTCACTAAATCTAGTCAGTTCATGCGATGGGTACCAGACCAATTACATTTTTATAAAATTTTATTTCAATCTGATATGGCTTTCATTTTGTATAATTAGCTCAATTTCAGTACGTTCCTTTAAAAGTGGATCTACAGATTTTCTTCTATCTCGCCAGTATTGACTCTATTTTAGACATATTTTTGTCAGTAATTGTTGTTTTCAGGTGAATAATTAAGTACGCCGTGTTTTGATAAATGTCGGGATAAGAAAAGTCAGCTCTAATGATTTTCTTGAAAATTGTTATATAAATCCATTTTGAATATCATTTATCATGTATTCTAAGGTTAAGACTGAAAAATTAAAAGTAATCCTGATTAGGTAGGTCAATTTTAGAGCTAGGAATTTAATGCTTGGAAACTGGCTCAACCGATTTTTTTTTTTTTTTTTTAATTCGCTATGTAAACACTGTTTCATATGTCATAAGACATGTATCAGATTTCTCTAACAGGAAAAATGGTCGGTTTCTGATTATTATGTCAGTTGTATGTGTATGTCTTCTGATCACATTATCTCCCAAACGTGCATATAAGCTGTGTAATAGCGGGTTATGGAGTTCATGTAGTTTTTTTTTTCTATTATTATTCCAGATATATTTTATTTTATTTTATTTTATTAATTAAATTGATTTTTGTGAATCTACAAAATTTAGATTTCAAAAACATAAAAGACTAACATTATGTTTTGTTGTTAAAATTCTAAAATAAAATAATGAAATGTACGCAACTAAAATTATATTTGACAATAATGAATGATACATGTATGATTAAGTGCAATGAAGAAGTTCACCTATCATTTTAATTTCATAAAAACATTGATATGAGTAAAAGTTATGTTTCAGACAAAGCTATATTAGTGTATTGAAATACAATACTAAAGTATTATATTTCAATATTTTCATAGGTGTCTCACTGTTTAAAAACCGCGTTATATACCACAAAAAAAAAAAAAAATTTGCCAAATCAACAAAACACATCGTAGTGCTTTAAGAATTACTTGGATATTCCTCAATAGTGATTTTTTTTTCTAAAAAATAAGACTATGTTTTTAATTGTATAAAAAATATTCAAATGTTATTTTATAAAATATTTCCGTTTATTTTTATTTTTATTTTTTTATTTATTAATAAATTATGATATATATATATATATATATATATATATATATATATATATATATATATATATATATATATATATATATATATTTTTTTTTTTTAAATAACTAATTTGGGTTTCAAAAAATGTTATGGAAATTAGTTGAAAGATTAAGAGATTAAAATTTCTGTTAAAAAATAAATCGTATAAAATATTTTCAAAGTTGAAAGTTGCAAAAAAATATATTATCACAATGTTAAACTTTATTCATATTTCACGTTCTTTAAAAAGTGGTTGTGATTTTTAGCAAAAATAAAAATATATCCTTAGAAAGAGAATAAGTTGCTGAAAAAGAGAAATAAAATGGTGACTATTTGGTACAAATAAATAAATAAATAAATAAGCTTACGATTTGAAAATGACTATGGGAAAAAATTATATGCATGCCAATTTTAAAGAATAGTTTGAGGATTTAAAACCAGCTTGTTATTAGTATTCTTAATATTATAATTGTTACTAATGTTATTATTATTTTCTTTACTAGCATTTTCATTTAAATATTAATAATGTTCAGATTCATTTTTAGTTTTTTGAAAATTTAAAATCATTTTTTATTTTATTAAAATTGCCAACCATATCAATACGAGTATTTTATAAAATTTTAATTCAAAAATTTATAAACTTATAAACTTTTGTTAGCAAGATTTGTAGAAGTTTCTAGTAATTAATTAAGAAGTAAATTTGGATTAAAAAAATATACCAAATATTGGAGCAGTTTACTGCTATGGTATATATTAAGATAAAACTAAACTTCGGTGTCTAATACACAGCTAATTTAAAATTGAATTAACATCAAATATTCAATTAATTATCAACGTTTCTGACTAAAAAAAATTAAATTTCATTGAAATTCAAATATGTTGCTTTTATTAATTTCCAACATAGGAAGTTTATATTTGCTTATGGATATTTTTATTAAGTGATAAAAAAATGAATGCACAGAAAAAAAAGAAATGAAGCACATATTATCTATTTATTAATATGCAAGAAAGAAATTTTTCGTACGTTTAAACATGTTATTTGTAGTAGAAGCTGAAAGTGGTATCGTATAAAAGGTATCATTAATGTGAATTTAAGGGGGGGGGGGGAGCTAATCTCTTACGATGTCAAGAACATATAAAAAATACCTTTATTTTTAACACTTTCCAACAAGGTTGAAAAGTGTTTATGACTTCGGTTTGTCTGTCTGTCTGTCTGTCTGTCCGTCTGTCCGTCTGTCTGTCCGCGCTCTAACTCCCGTAAATATTTATGGAATTTCTTGAAACTGATATATGTTATTCAAGTTCACTATCGGACGGTCCCTATTGAAAATGGAGTTTATACCTCTCCTGGTTTGTGTACAGGGACACCCGAAAATATTTCAAAGCATTGTGTTCTATGAGAGGTATTTCTACAAACCATATTTTCATACCTTTACTGTAGACTTACCTTCATGAAATTGAAATATGTTATTCAAGTTCACAATTGGACGTTTCTTTTTGTAAATGGAGTTTATACCTCTACTGGTTTGTGTGCAGGGACACACGAAAGTATTTCAAAGCATTGTGTTCTATGAGAGGTATTTCTATAAACCATATTTTCATACCTTTAGTGTAGACATATCCTAATAAAATTGAAATATGTTATCCAAGTTCACTATCGGACGTTCCCTATTGAAAATGGAGTTTGTACCTCTACTGGTTTGTGTACAGGTACACCCGAAAGTATTTCAAAACATTATGTTCTATGAGAGGTATTTCGATAAACCATATTTTCTTACTTTTTCTGTAGACATATCTCAATTAAATTGAATATGTTATTCAGATTCCCTATTGGATATTTCCTGTATAAAATGGAGCAAATACCACAACTGATTTATGTACAGGGACACTTAAAAGTATTCCAAAGCATTGCGTTCTATGCGAGATATTTCTATAAATCAAATTTTAATAACTTTACTTTCCACGAAGTTTTAGGAAATTAAAATATGTTATTTATATGCACAAAAGAATGCTTTGCATAGAATATAGCATGGTTATCATTAGATTTACAGGGTGACACAAAAATATTCAGTTATGTTAAGAGCTATTAATAAAAAATTGCTAGAATTGTACTTTCGTTTACTTAATGCGTTTTTGAAACTTTCTATCATTTTTTTAGTGTGAATATAATTTCAATCTCTGTATCTGTCTGATTGTTCTTCTGTCCGTCTGTCTGTTTTACTGCGCTCTAATTCCCGTAAATATTTATGGAATTTCTTTAAACCGATATATTTTATCCAAGTTGACTATCGGATGTGCCCTATTGAAAATGGAGTGAATACCTCTTCTGGTTTGTGTACAGGGACACCCAAAAACATTCGAAAGCATTGTGTTCTATGGGAGGAATTTCTATAAACCATATTTTAATACCTTTAATGTATAGAAACTTCAATGCAATCTCACAGTTTTCTGTGATCAACTTGGCTTTCAGGCTTTGAAGAAATATCTTTGGACTTCATTTGTTGAAATTGGACATATTAACATATTTTTGGTGTGTGAATCGAGTACATCACGCATCAGAGGAAAATGCATTTTAGAACAGATCACCCACTTTAAAACTGCTCGGTATTTCTGAGCACTGTGAGTTGGTGATAAACAAGAAAAGCAGCACTTTCATCTTTAATTTTTTTTTGTTTGTCCGCTAAGCTCATTTTCTGAGATGAAAATCAATCTCAACTTGAATGTTTGCCATCACAAAAAACGCAAGATTTCTTCACCTCTCTGTTTGATGTGACCGTTAATAAATTCGCAGCTGTAGGTAATTTACTTTCAAATTTTCAAAATAGCATTGCTGACTTTTGAGGGTTTTATTCTCTTGACCCTTTCCTAAACCCAAACCATCTGCAACCAAAGACATCCTTTCTTCGCCTTCGACTTCTTTTTTGAGAAATTGCATTAAGTAATTTAACTTCCCTTTAGCTTCAGAGTTAGAACTGGAAATGTTAATATGATTCCAAGTCTTCAAAAAATCAGTTGGAAATCAAGATTCAACCATACGATATAATATAGATGCACGTTTATCCGTGGTCACACCTACTGTTTCCAATACACGTAAATAAAATTCAATTTTGTCATATACAGAAGTTAATGGAAATATTTCCTTAGTTTGAACAGAGGTAATCAATTTTAGTAACTGTCCAACGTACACTTGGACCAAAAGATCCCCTCTTCTAATGTAAGCTTAGTCAGTCTAAAAACAGGATTCGACAAGGAATTATTTTACAAAACTGTACTAAGTGTACTTTTTTTATATAGGATTTTTTCTAGTGTTCGGAGACTTTTGTTACTGACTGTATCAATAGCTTTTTCGTAATTAGCGCCAGTTGGCAGAAACCTTTCAACTAATTCATGGGAACCAGCAATCGGCGCTTACACTAAATACTGGAATTTATCTTTTGGAGCGATATCTGATTCGACAAGGATTTATTTAGCAAAAAAGTATTAAGTGTACTTTTTCTATATAGGAATTTTTGCTAGTACTCGGATACTTTTATTACTGACTGTAGTCAATGGTTCAGTACTCTAGTTGACCGAAGACAGTTGTGTATTTAATGGTTGCAGATACACACAAAATCTGTCCTGTCTGCAATATCCTCCATACTCAGAAATTAATGCCTATGAGATTTATATAAGCTAGGGTGCTATCCCCTGCGCAGAAAGTAAAAATTGTGAGGATACATCTCCGAAGCGCTACAAGAGATAAATCTAATACCTTACCTTGTGTCCAAAACGTAGCTAAAGTGCGACGTTAAACAAAAATCCACTTACTCACTCATAAAGCAAAACGTCACTTTTGATGCATGAAAATTTCAAGATTCTATAAAATGCTATACATTTATATTTAAGTTTCTTTGTGGTGACCTCTACAACAACGATAATAATAATGCCTCCGAAATCAGTTTCACGTAACAGAAAATCAGCCGATTACATCCAATGCACATCATCACATACATAGAGACGGCAGCAAAATTATTCGAGCGTTAGCAATAATTTTATATAAAACATGCACACTTAATACTGCTTTGTGAAATAAATCCTTGTCGAGCCATGTTTTTAGTCAGTCTAAGAAAAGGATTTCACAAGGATTTATTTAACAAAACAGTATTAAATTCATTGAATACGAGCGCCATCTCTTGACGAATTCACGAAATTTTTGGGTTAAATATCACAAAATTGAAAATAACTACCCTGTATGTTGACCAAAAAATTTTTTGATTGCAAAAGGTACTAGTACAGGACAAAAGGAATGTCCATGCAAATTTTCATCTCATTATCTGCAGAATTCTAGGCTCAATCGCTATCAACATTCGGTTTCTTAACAATAACAAGAAAAAGAAGAATGTAACCGGCAAATTTCGGGTTTTCAAAGTTATATAACTCAGGCCCCTTAATTCGGAGCGACATGCAAATTTCTATGTTTTGTCTTAAGGGTAAGCTTAAGGTATGTGCAAAAAATCATAGGTCTTGGGGATCAGGGAGCTGAGATACAGGTAGTCGAAAAGTCCGATATACTATTTTGACATAATATACACTTGCAGCGTTCACCATTGACTTTCCTACTTTGTAAATTTCGTTTGTTTTTCTCATAATGTTTGTTTTAGCTTGGCGGGGTGGAACGCTGCCGCGTTCCTTGATAAATAACCTCTTAATACCTTATAAATATCCATTAAAATATTACCTATAATTTAATTGTTGCCAAAAAAAAAAATTACGAGTTCATTTTCTTTCGACATAAAAATAAATACATTTAATTAAACGTGAGCATTAAAAAATTGCAAAAAGTTAAATTATGCATCTCACAAAAATTGACGTCATTATCATTTTAAAAATTTATACTCATTGATAAGAGCTAATGTCGTTTTTACCACGATGCTAATATGCGTTGTTCTAAAAGGAGAAATATTGTTTTTTTTTTTAAACCATTTTTTTTTCACTCTTATTGTTATTTTACTGAACAGAGTCCGCGTGCTTAAATATTGCTTAAATATTACTTTTTATCCTCACGTATTTAATAATGATTCATCAGAAAATTTAAAAACATGGTATATAAAAGTTTTCTTTTCTTTTCTTTTCTTTTTTTTTTTTTTTTTTTTTTTTTTTCGTACAATTATTTTAATTTATATTTAATTTCAAATTAAATTTTCATGTAAATTTATTGTTCTTTTATTTATTTTTTTTTTCAGAGCCTCTGTTAAGTATTAACAGGAACGAAAAAACTTGCGTTTTGCATAAATTTTTAGTCTTTTTAATTAACCTACCTACTATATTGTTTAACCTCTAGTGTGTTTTTGCGTACCTAATCACACAAGTTTCAGACAGAATAATTGAATGATAGACAGATAAGACTAACTGAATTTCTAATAATTCTTAAATATTGTTAGAACTTTTTTTTTTCTTTTCGGGCATGTTTTTTTTCCAGGGAACGAAATTTCTTAGAACCGTTTTTTATTGTTATAGAAGAGACATTAAAAATTATTCAAATACATTACAACTACAAGAAAAACTACTTGTTGGCATGTTTAACATCGTTAGACAGCAGCGATAAAAGAAAAGAAACACACACTTCTTAGAACCACATGGAACTTTTTTCCAGCTAGAACAAAGAAGCGAATTTTTCTAAATTGCATACTAAATTAACCCTTTATCTAAATTATTATTTTTTTACAGATAATGTGTAGATTTTACTTTGCTGTGCTATGCTTTTCATGATATGCTCGTAAGCTATATTTAAATTTTTGTAACGTGAAACCATAACAACATTAATATGTAAAATATATAAAAAAGATATATAACTAAATAGTTAACAGGAGAGTTATCATGAGTTGTTTTACAAAATGGCCATCTAATTATATCTCAGTTTATATAGGGTAGAAATATATATTTCAATATAATATATATTCAGTTTATTTCAATTTATATATAAATAATTCAATAATATGTGGATTAAACAAACTAAAATAGTTATACTCTAGTTAATGTGCAGAAATGATATAGTAGTGAATAATAGCGTACACTATACCTTTTCTGAGATATAGAGATTTATGCAGTTTACAAAAAATAATTTTTCCAGTGGACAATTATTTTAGTACAAATCTATTCATTTATCTTCAACTGTATAATGAGAAAACCGTAAGTTATCATGGTTCCAAAGACAGAGAAGACTAAATTTTTGTCCAATCGCACGAAATTCCAGGCTGTCAAATGAGGTATTTCACGACTAAATATCAATTTCAGTATTTTTTGTCTTTTTTTGTCCACTACATTAGGCAGATATTCATTTTCATCAATGCTGGATTCGTATTCCATTCGATAAAAATCCTTTAATTCCTGAAATTGTGACGTAATTCGGGAGGCTGAGTATGTAAGAGATATTATTCCTACTACACTGAAATATAAATAAAGATACCCCTCACATGTGCTAAACACTCTATATTCTTCGAATTTCTCCATAACTAAAGCAAGACCAGTAAAGCCAATGATCAACAATTGACTCAAAATGAGAAAAATTGGAAATGAAAATAATTTGTCGTATTCTGTTACTTGAAAAACATAGTTCTTGTGCATACAGGATTGTTTTAATAATGGAAATTGTAAAAAATTTGTTTCTTTTAAAACATTTTTTGTTTTTTCGATTTTCATAGATAGTTTCAGATTCAAGATGAAAAATGATATTAAAAAGACACTGACAAATAAGGTTTGCTGTGATATATAAATCATAACGCATAAACAAGAAAATATTTCTATCATCAAATTACTATTTTTCAAATCGTAGCCATAAAACCAAAAATGACCATATCTCAGGTCTTTCATCGCAATTGCAGAAATAAAAGCAAGTAATATGGGGATCACAGTGGTGAGATAAAGCGCGGTTGATAACAAAATTGTTAAGCATTGTCCTGTACATTTATTCGCTGATACTTTAACTCTTATATTTCGTATGGTAGAGTGGTAATCAAATCCTCGAGATCGAACTGTATGCCAAATTATCAATGATAAGACACTGCTGGTTATTGAAATAAATTTTGATTTGCTCACGTTGCAGTCAGTTACACATCTGAATAATATTATGCAATTGTATAATGTTGCTAAATGCATGAATATTGAAAAAGGTTGCAAGACAAAAATCAAAAATCGCCCAATTTGAGAATTCTTATTTAACTGTTCACTTATACCAAACATTCTGAGAACTTTAGAAAGATGCAGTGATGATATCAAAACCAGCATTTTTTCTTCTTCTTCTTAATACACACTTTTTTCAGCTTTATTAGTTTCGTTTGTTAATCCTGTAAAGGCAAGCTTCTATTTGGCTCGCAGCTAATGTTTAATTTTATTTCAAATTCGAAAAGTTGATTTCTTTTTTCGATCCTTGCACAGAAAATTTCTTTTTTCATGTTTTTTTTTTTCCTTCCTCCTTCCTCTTTTCTGAAACTTCTAATCTATTTACATAAAGATATTCATTTTAAATGCAGTTCAGTTCCGAGTCTATTTCTGAATTCTGTATTTTAACAAAATTGCTTATCTTAAAGAAGACGTTATAGTTCTGAGTTCAACTAATACAGGCAAATCCTCACGTGCAAAAAAATTATTAATCGTTAATAAATGAACAAACGTATTTTCGCTCCTCGTTAACAATTTTTACAAATAATATTTTCCTATTATTGCTGATTAACAGTAGTTATCAATATACTTCAAAAACAGTATTCCTCCAAGGTCGATTTTTTACACAAACAATTTCTTCTAATAATTTTTTTTCTTTAATAAATTAATAATTTTTCTTCAAACCTACTGAAAGATTTATCCGTCCTCCAATCAAGTAAAAGTAAAATAAATCAATATTCCAATTTTATATAGTTAAAAATATGTTTTGATATAAACATCTGTGCAATATTATTCTAAGTGAATAAGCTTTATATTATCCTGTCAAGTTATAATGCATTATCAAAAGAGAATATTTTTTGTTTGCATAGGATGTAACATTATTAGCAATATTTCTTTGTAATAAGTTATTGATTCGTGCTTTATGTGAAATTAAAATATTTCTTTGAAATAAGTTATTGATTCGTGCTTTATATGAAATTAAAAGTCCAGGGAGAGAGCATATAAGATCTATTTTTTAAAATAGAATAAACATATTAATGATATTGCACTATAGAAATATTTCATAAGTAAACAAAATATACTGTATATAACAATTAATGTTCCAAAGCGCTAATTTCCATGGAAGAAATCTGATATTTGTAAAAAAGATGTTTATTTATTGAAAGGATTTTAAAACATATTCAACCTATTCTGTAATCTTAAGTAAAAATAAAATATATGAAAACACATTTCCTATAGGAACTATAATTGGAGTTTTTTAATAATTGCTTGAATAAACAGTTTTTTCCCAAAATTTAGTGTTAGGAAGTTTATTGAAAACAGCACCAGTATTGTTGTAAACTAGTAAAAAAAGAAACGAATTCAGTAAGAAATATTACAGATAAAAACTTTTTTTTTTTTTTTTTATAACTGATCCAAAAAAAGAAGGAAACAGCAATACTTCATAACATTAATGTAAGCAATTAAAATTTAAAAATCTCAGTTCACAGAAAGCTTTTTTTTTTTTTTTTTTTTTTTTTTTTAATAAAATATACAAGCTTTAATATTTCTTGTGATGAATGATTTATATTTGTTAGTGTAAATGCTTATGATTGTTTTAAGGACGAAATCAAATATTTTACTATTTTCCAAATTCCAACAAGGGGTAAATATAAATACTAATAGAATTCTCAGTATTTTAATTTGGAAAATATGTTGTCTTAAAAAGAATTAGGAAGCACCATGGACATTTAATTCCAAACCAGGATTCCGCCTCAGTTTTCAGGTGCCCGATTCGAATATAGGTTCAGGCACGGGTACTCGTGGATCGTCTCCTAAAGCCGAAGCCAATGTTATTCTATGGGAAATTTTGCCCCGTTATAACTCCTTAACTGATACATATTTTTAAATTCCGTTTTCACATGTAAAAAATTCACAAATGCTAAACTATTTATCGCTTTTTAATTTTTTTTTTTTTTTTTTTTTTTTTTTTTTTTTACGTTTTTATTTTTAAGCTCAAAAATGCAAAATTTCCCAATGTGAAAATTCGTATTTTGCAACCACAAAATAATATATTGAAAATTTTAAAAAGTCAGTTTTTAGAAAGCGATAATCTGTTGAACAGTTGTGAATTTTCTGAACGTTAAAATTGAATTTAAAAATAAGTATTAGGTAATGAGTTATAACGGGGCAAAATTTCCCATAGAATGATATTGGCTTCGGCTTTCGGAGACGATAAGTAGATTTAGATTTAATAATCCTGAATGGGCAAAAAATAACCACAGTGTTACAATCCCTTCCTCCTTTTCAAATTCAAAGACACAACTTAATATTTTCCAAAAAAATATTAGAAGGTAATCTTAGTTTATAGCACAAAAAAAACCTAAATGGGGTTTTGTAACCGTGAGAAATTAACAACATAAAAATGTAAATTAGAAAAGTGTAAAGAGTGTTGCCTTTTCAGACAGGTCCCTATCTGAAAAATATTTTTAATTCTCTCACTTGGAAAATTAGAGATATCAAATGTCTTGGAGAGACCATGTGACCAAGCTGGCAATATTTGAAAAAAAAACTTAAAGTACTGAGAGTTATTTTTCCCCAAATTCTTATGTACTTACTGTCATTCACTACGGTATGCTTGAGAATCTCAACATAATTTAATTGTTGCCAATTTTTTTTTCGACAGAATAAAAAAAATAAATAAATAATAATAAAAAAAATGAATAAAAAAATAAAAAAATATATAAAATATTAGTGATTAAAATATTAGTCATGTCTTACACTACAATTTAACACAAAAAATAAATAAATAAATAAATAAAAATAAATTAACATAATCGATTAGTTTTCTTTTAATTAATAAAAATATGAAAATAATAAGCTAATAATAGCAAAAATGTAGCATTTAAATTTTATCCATTATTGTTGCCAAAAAAATTTACGAGTTCTTTTTTTTTTCTTTCCCGATAGGAAAATAAACACATTTATCTAAACGTGAACAATAAAAAATTATATATATATATATATATATATATATATATACATATTATAAAATTTCATTAAGTGGAGAAATCGGTATAATATTTATGAGCTTCAAATTTTAAAGATAAATAAGAAAAGAAATAAAGTGCGAAAATTTCGCACGGGTTTGCTATAGAAATACGGGTTACTAGTTGCTACGGGTTACTAGTAGAAATAATTTCATTTCAAATCGTGCAAAAAAGTTTCGTGCAAAATTTTAATTGTAACTGTTGAATTTTAATTTCTTATTTTTCGAAAAGAAAATGATTCATTATGTTATAACGATTATAACTTAATTTTTTTCTTTACATCAATCTGGATTTTATTCTGTAGAATTTATCTAATCCACGATTGTAATGAAATGCTCGCCCTGTGGTGGGCTAAGGTGAAATTACAATTAACATGCTTTAATTCGGCTTCCATTAATCCGCCATTGCTTGCCGATGTTTAGTTTCACATATATTTATTGAATAAAAATGAATAAATACGGTAAAAAAGATAACACATACTGTTGTGTGCTACAGTGTAACTCCAAAGGATCAAGAAATCCAGAATTAAGCTTCCATTAATTTCCAAATGACAAATTTAAAATTTCAGTTTCTTCGGCTAATGGAAGTAAAGAATTAATCAGATGATTTGAAACTAATATGTGTTCAACTTCAGTTAAAAATCTACTTCCGATCGAACTTTGAATAAACTGAAATATTTTTTTCCAAAAGCAATCAATTTTCCATGATGTAATGGCGGAGAAGTTATAGCACGAATATTAAGTAGAATAACAAAAAGAACAATAGTAAATACACGTGGCTATTATATTTACTAACAAAAATAGCTGAAAAAGCGCCATCTATCGATCATTACAAGCGCGGATCAAGAAATGGATCCGATTAAAATGTTTCAAGACTCTGGAATTTCACATTGTTATGAACCCACGTTCTGTATTTTATTATTATATTTAGAATTGTAATATTGGTTTGTAAATCTGGCAACAAGTTAGTCTCTTTAGTTTAAGTTTTGTTCTGGTTTAAATACGTTACATTGATTAAGTTCTTTTTCCTTTACGTATAAATATTTCATATCATCTGTAAATAAACATAGTTTTAATTATTACGATATGTGTATTCTTGGAATGCTGGTAAGTAACATTTTGGCGTCCGCGACATTTGACTCAAATATGTTTGTTTTTCTATACTAAAATAAGTAACTAGTACTTTCTTTGCTTTTGAAATATTCTTTTGTTTGCATTTACGTAACTGAAATTCATAATGAATCAAAAGAATAACGATGGTGCGAATACGAACCAAAGAAAGAATGATGGTGCGTATACCAATGTTTTGGATAATTTGAAATGAGAAAGGACAAATTTACGAAGTCAATTTATGACTGCTTGTAACTAAGGCTCCTATATATACGAGCTGGCGCATCGGGTATTTTGTTGCCTTAGGGTTGCCACATGTACCCAGCGCATTTCTCTGATAAACAAACCACAAACATTTTTTTTTATCGTCTTACGTTATTTTAGAGTAACTTATTTTATTATATTTCATAATTTTAGGTAAGTAAACTATAATATGGACGTTTGTTTAGCGATAAACTGCTATAATCATTCAAGAAGTGAATATAAAGTGTTCATAGGCCTTATATTACTGTGTATTTGAGTTTTGGAGACCCTAACAACACATCGTACATCCATAGGATATCCTCAGAATAAAATGACATCCTGAGAACGTACTGTGAAAAAAAAAAAATGTGTTTTTAGGAATATTATTGTTGCTTATTGCTCTTATCTTGACCGGATTAGCATCATATCAAGATTTCTTAAAATCATTAAAGAAGCGATAAGGACGCCAAGCGGGAATGCTGTCTTCTTCGGAGGCAAAAAAAATGGCGGTGATGCGCCGGCCTATTATTTTATTTAAGGGCTCTACTTGTAACCGGTTCGATGAGTTAATAGCTGACACGACGATGGAAAGTAAGCAAATTTCTGTGATATTTATTAAAATTTTGGATAAGTCAGAACGTTTATTTAAGTTTGATTCTGAATTCAGTGAGCTAGTCCTAGTATTAAAAAAAAATTAAGACACTAGAGTGACAAAACGTACTTAAAACAAATCATGCTAAATTGATAAGCACAATAATATCGAAAATTGGGCATACATACACACATAAGAATAAAATCAAGTAGAATAAGACGCGAAATACATAAAGAATTCTTTAAATTTATGAAATTATTCATTTACAATTCAATAAAATGCTTCTAATTCTCAATAAACACCTTAGTGTAAACTATTACTAAATTTATGAACTAATATTCACAAATAATTGCAAGTAACCGAAAAAAGTATGCAGCAACTTTATATACCAATAATTAATGCATATATATATATATATACAGCGAAACAGTTTTTGTACTTTAAATAATAAGGACATTATAATTAAGTATGCTTTTATGATTAAAAAAATAGTATAAAAAAAAAAAAAAAAAAAAAAAATCAGTAATTTAACAGATAATTTTGGTTCACGAATATCAGGTTATTTTATACAAATTGACATTTTCACAAAATGCATTAAATAGAATTCGTATTTTTCTCTCTTTTTTTTTTTTTTTTTTTTTTTTTTTTTTTTTCGTGTTCATATATATATTAATAAAATCAGACTTTTGTCTATAAATTTGTTAGAATGAAAACAATTTCTCGATATATTCATGTTTCACACATCATGAAAGGTAAAAATGGCTTCAGAAGATTTTCTGTGTGTGTTTGTCGTTGTGTCTATATGTCTGAACTGAGAAAAAATTCTATAACTGACATACATAATCTAAATTGTGGCTCTAGAAAAAATAGTTCCATACCATCCTAATAAATTCTAGTTCCCTTTAAAAGCGAGTTCTAGAAACCCCTATTAGAATTCTAGAGCGTTTGCCTATATTCTCGAAGGCCAATTCTCGAGCCTATACTCTCGAGGTTTGCCTATATTCTCGAAGATGTTTAAAAATATCTGAAATTAAATGCGAATACAAGAGGCGGTTTCAGCAACTATAATCTTGGTTTATTACCCAGTTCTGGAAAATCAAGCGAGACTTTCTTGCAATATAAAAGAATCAGAATATTGATAATATTGTTTCACCATTTAGAAATATGTAGATTAAAAATTCTCGATCATTTTGTCTGTTCAGTTTACTGGCGTGCCTTAGCCCATAACTCGGATATCTGTATTTCTAATTAAGGGATTTAGAAAATGACCACTTAATCATTCTAGATGAAGGCGGTATATTTTTGTATATCAGTGTGGTAGCGCTATTTTTGTCCTCGCGTCACGTAAGAATGGCTGCACGGAATTCAAATATTTCGGTTCCAAATTACTTCAAAGCAAAAAAAAAAAAAAAAAAAAAAAAAAAATGCGCATGACTGGACTTGAGTACAAATAAAAAATTATCGGCGATTTAAGAATTTTCGATTTTTAAGGAGATGGAGGGAAAGAAATCGGCAGGTAATTTTGAAAATTCGAAATTTTTAAGTAGAACTCTATTAAAAAGGGAACAAAGATGTTTGAAACAGCTATGCGTCATTCTTTAGAATGTTTCCAAAAACACGTTATTATTATTATGATTTATTTGTGATTTTCGATTTTTTTTTTTTTTTTTGTGACTGAGAAACGAGGGGGGGGATGCATCATGGGAAATCTATGGGAGATGTGGTTTATTTACAAGCATCTGCCTCCAAATGTAACGATATTAATCGAAATTCCCCCTCCCTTTTCTTCCTGGGGGACAGGACGTAGAAAAAATGTTTGTAAGAAAAACTCTCGGCCCCGAATTAGTCCATTTTGGAGAAATTTCACATGCGAAGACTAGACTTGAGTGCAAATGAAACAATATGTGCCATTTTGGAATTTTGGATTCTTAATGGAGGGAAGAAATTTCGTAAATTTCGCATTTTTTAGTAGCGCTGTACTAAAAGCAGTATAAAGATATTGAAAACCACTATGTGTCTCCTTAAAAATATTTCCGAAAACCCATTTTTTTCTTTGCGTGTGTGTATGGGGGGGGGGGGATTTTCAATTTTTTTGATGGGTTACGAGTTGGAGGAATCAAGGACCCTACACTTTTAGCGCTAAATTTGTCTTGGAAAATCTATGGGATCTGTGGGCACGAAATTTGGTGCGTAAACTGTTTATATGTATACGACACCTATAATAATGGTATTTTATGAAATTGCTTCCTGTACTCCCCTTACGTTCGGGGGGGGGGGGGGGGGAACAATAAATACGTTTCCAAACGCAATCTTGATCTCAGGAAAGCGATTTTTTTCAATGTGACGTTTAGTTGTGTGTAGGCAACACGCTCTCTTAAAGATGCGAAGTTAGACTGCCCCCATTAGGGCGGGTGGGGCAATAAACACGTTTTACGTTTCAATTTGCTTCAAATTATCTTAAAATGGCGAATATGGTTGTCTATTAGATGATTAGGTATACGCATTCTGCACTCTGGTGAGATTTCACGTACTTCAAACTTTCCAGTTGGGGAAGGGAAGAAAAAATAGGATAAAATGCTGCCGAAGGCAGTGGGAATCCAGACAACTCACGTGTAGAGTACACCGTGGTAATTTTAACTTCCGATTCGAATAAATTCAATGATTTTTTTTTTTCCTGAGGTTTTATTAAAATGATGATATGATATTTTGAGAACTTATTTAAATATAATGTCCAGTGAAGCGGACAAAGCCTGCCAGTTTAATTATAAAACCACTGAAAATTTTTAAACATCTCATTAAAAATGTAATGTTTATATATGCGTCCCTCTTTTATTAAAATTTTTCTTAAATTTTAATTAATACTAGATGACTATATTTAATTAAAATATAAAATTGAATTATTCAAAAAGACATTTGATTATTTTCACTTTCAATATATTAACTATATGAGAAAATGAATATTTAAAAAAAAATAAATATTTATGAAATTAAAACAAGAAAATATTAACACATATATATATATATATATATATATGTATATATGTATGTGTGTACATTAAGTGACACACACACACACACACACACACACACAAAAAAAAAAAAAAAAAAAAAAAAAAAAAAGCCGCACTGCAGAAAAAATAACCTACACCTTTTTTAATTGTAATAACTTTAAAATTAATCGTTGAAACTACTAAAACTGTCGTGTTTGCATAATGCCAAAGGGATGAAAGGATACCTATATGTACATTTTCGATGTAATAATTCGTTTTATTACACTCTATGAAGTACTTTATAAAAATCTGCATAAAACTTTCTTTTTACACATAATGCAATAACCATTCACTTTGTATTCCATTATGATTTATTATATGAAATAAACAAGTTATATTTTAATATATTAAATAAAACTATTTATTTGTGAGATCTAAGCCTTTTTTTTAATAAAAATATGTATTCTGCATTGGGTTAATTCCACGTTTATGTGGAATTACTGATTTAATGTACAATGGCATAGTATTATACAGTGTTTTAATATAAATCTCAGAAATTTCAAAGTTTCAAATATCACAAAAACTTTTTCTAGTTCTGGCAGAGTTGTAGGCTGCAAATTTCGAATCCTCTCCCCTCTCCCCTCCTTTTTATAGACGAAACATTTTCAAGCGGATCGCGATTAAGACTATTTCCATGCCTAGTAAAGAAGAAATTCTACTATAACCTTCCTGAGATTTAACTTAATATAAAAAAAAAAGGTACGAATACTTACAGAATTATAGATGTTCATGGGAATGGATAGGAAATTTTGACAATTTGAATTGAATAAATTTACCACAGATGTCGTGTATTAAGGTGCATTATCATCTTGAAATGTTGTTTGCGGAAATATCCAAGATACCTCCAAAATAATCGGTCAGGCACCACTTTTATGATGGCCGTGTTTTATTTCCGAGTTAATTAATTCCTTGAGCATAAAAATTTGCTCGACTGTTTGAAAAGTTATGTACCTCCGTACCATAAAGTAAGGAGGATGTGTCACTGTTTTAAAAGGGCGATTTTCATTAAGTCGGTTATATTTTCGTTGTCAGATCTGCTTGTTTTCTTTAGCTCGAAATAATATAAACTTGACTCATCAGAGAGACCCAGTTCATACCAATAGTTAGCTAATCATTTTTTTAATTTTTTTACCCATCTGAGGTCTTCCTTTCCTAATTCTCTTCACTAAGGATGGAATTTTTAAATTTTTTTGTGATTTAAACCTGCTTTGTTTAATAGTTGCTGCACTGTAGTTAAAGAAATTATGCTGCAAAACACTTTTCCTGAATATCTTTTATGTTTTAAATGTAATACAAACCGATTTTATAAGCAATGGCTTTTTATTTTACGTTCATCTCGCTTGGATGAGTAACACAGCCGCCTAAAGCAAAAATTTCTGTTTAAACAGCCAAAAAATTTTATATCGTGCTAAAAACCATTTTATCAATATTTCGTTAGCATTTAATTATTTCGCCATCTCACGTAATAAAATATTTTTTTGATTTTCATTCAAAAATTAATACTTTTTGTGGCAATATTAACTGCCTTATTCATGCCATTTTTGAAATAATTCCTAAAATTACAATTTTTCTGACAATTACATTTTATTTTTAACTCTAAACTCAATGCTAAAGTGTATATGGAGGACAACATAAAATCTGTTCGAAAATTCGCTTTATGAACGATGAAATTGTTGGTTGTAGAAAGTAAAAAGGAAAATATCCAAGTGCGACTTTTTTTTTTTTTTTTTTTTTTTTTTTGTCGCTTAGTTTGTATATATATATACACATATATGTCTCTCTCTCTATATATATAGATATAGATATATAGATATAGATATATATATATATATGTATATCTAAATATATATATACATATGTATATATGTCTCTCTCTCTATATATAGAGAGAGATATAGATATATATATATAGATATATATATCTACCTATATATATACATATGTATATATGTCTATATATATATATATATATATATATAGAAAGAGAGAGAGAGAGATATAGATATATATATAGATATATATATGTATATCTACCTATATATATAAATAAATAAATATATATATATATATATATGTGTGTGTGTGTGTGTGTGTGTGTGTATAAATTTTACTGCTTGTAATTTAAAAAAGACGTATGCTTATATGGATTTTTCTACATATCTAATTAATACATTTTATTGATTTTTTGACAAAGGACTATTTTTAATCATAACAATGCACGAACAATAAATCTATTCCAAGATATTATAAGTAATTATCATGTATACCTGTTCTGTAATATTATGGGTATTGTTTTCTTCCACAATAACCGCATTATATTGGGATACTGTAAATATTAATATAGCTATGGTACATATTCACAGATAACTAAGACTGATAGTTAATTTCTAAACCAATTTCTTTAGATATACTTCCATTATGTTACATGAATATTTAAAATAAAGAGAAGAAACTTTTTTTTTTCTTTTATTGAATATAATTCTGGAAAAAGGAGTAATGACATTTTCATACCATTTTCATACCATTTGCTAATAGTGTAAGTTAAATGACAATAAATAAATAAATAAATAAATGTTTTGAGATTTTTACACAAATGTATTTCTCAAAACTAGTTTGTTCTATATTATTCCATTATAATTAAAATTAATATTATAATCTTTGTTAAAAAGTAAATTGTAGTTGAATATTTATTCAGATACTAAAAATTTAGGAAATGAGTTTAACATTTTATAAATTGGTGACTACAAATACTTAACAGAAGAAAAAATATAACCCCACTTCTAGGCGTTCCTGTACTAGAGTGCATTAATAAAAAAATAAAATAAATAAAATAAAATAAATAAAAAATGGTTTCGCGTATCGCTGAGTGCCTTACATATGTATATGTAATTGAGGCTTTTACCGCTTTGATTATTCAGAATAAAATTTACATAATTTTAGCTCTTTCATAGTCAATTTAATAATGCTCAGTTAGTTTCGAAAGAAACGATAAAAATTACAAAGAAAAAATTCGAGTAAAAATACATAAATGTGTACATTCGAGCTAAAATACATAATTGATTTTTCAATATGCGGTAAATGTTTTTTTTTTTCTCTTTTAATATTATTATTATTTATTTATTTTCATTTTTAATTCCAGAATGACTTCTTGCAGTTGGAAGTTAAAATTAAGTAGCAAGTAGTTGTATTACCGCCTTTGAAAAGGTTAACACGAATATCTAAAACCTGCTCCAAAATAAAACAGTGTTTTAGAAGAATACCACAAAGACGGGACTTACTGTTCAAAACTGGGAAATCTACCGCCAGTACAGAGTTAGAAGATTACTGTTTTCTACATAAATGTTACAAAAATAAATAAATAGACAAATAAATAAGTAAAATAATATAAAAAATAAAGTTAAAAAAAAATAAATATATAAAAATCCGTACCTTTATTACAAGAACTAAAAATAAAATTTGAAAATATATGCCAGCATTTTTCAACTTCTGCGGATACCTCTAGCGCGAAGTCCTATGTGTGAGCTTAAATTAAATGTGTAAATGTGTATTTTGTTTTTTGTTACAATACAATATCTACCTATCGATCTATCTATATATATATATATATACATATATATATATTAATTGCTTTCCTATCTGTAGATATAGTAACATTTTTTTTGAGAATAAAAAATAATAATCATATTTCCTTTTTGATACGTTCACAGCACCTACAGGTATTTAACGTAGTCTCCAAACATAACGGAGCTCGTCTCACATATTGAAAATCGCTGTTTGATACATAATACTTTAAAGGAAAAAAAAAAATGATTCCATAAGTAGAATATGGTATGGCACATAAGATATTATACACCTCTCTCTCTCTCTCTCTCTCTCTCTCTCTTTTTTTTTTTTTTCTTTTTCTTTCTTTTTTTTTTTAGTTTTTCTCTCCCTTTAATTTTTTTTTTTGTGTGTGTGTGTGTGTGTGCGTGTGTGTGTGCGTGTGTGTGTGTGTGTCTGTACAATCTAATTACTAAGAAATGTTTAAAAATATAGATGTCTTATTTATGAGAATTTCTTTATTAATTGCCTTCTAAATATCGGTTTTATTTAAATATATTTTTAGTTTAAACTATGATACAGTTCACAATTTAAAAATTTATTTTTAGAAATTTTCTAATTAAAATATATATATATATATATATATATCGCTACGGAGTTTGAATTAGCTGATTAAGAAATAGTCAAGGGAATTTTAAATGATATAAATTGAACGAAAAGAAAGATAAAGAAGTGAATAATTTAAAAATAATTTCATCATGTTAAATTAAATTTATTTTTCACAGTAAAACTGTTAAATTAATTGTTTAATCGTTGGAAAATTTTGTAAGTATTTAGAATAAATTCAGAATACCCTAATCGCTTATTATCACAATTTTGAATCAACGTTTTTCATTGTCGAAATTTGGTTAAAAACTTTTGGGAAAATGTAGCTTAAAAAAAAAGAAAAGATGCACTATTTGGGTCGAGCCGATATGTTAAAATCGTAATAAGTAATTTATCTGCAAATTTTTGCTGGATTGTTCAAAATAAATTTCACAACAATCGCCCCGTGGTTTGAACTCGATTTTTGTTAAGTTAGAATTTAAACAATGAATATAGAAACGAAAAATTTTTGTGTAAATAATGTTCTTACGAATATTCTATCCCTTATAAAAAATGTAAATAATAAAATAATAAAAAACAATAAATAATAATATTTTGATAATAATAATAATAATAATAATAATAATAATAATAATGCTACACCCGCCGTATTAATGCTGCTTATAAGAGTATACAAAACAAACTACTTGTTGGATGAATTAAATAAATAAATAAATATATTTATATATATATATATATATATATATATGAGTAAGCTTATTGTTAACTTAAGTAAGTATAACTTGTTAATAAAAATACATCTTTTTTTTTTCCAAATTTTATAGTGACGATTAAGAATTTTTTTTTTTTTTTTTTTGTTAGAATTCACAAGTATTTGGGTCACATGCAAAATAATCACAAAATTGCATTAAAATAATTTTTTTAAGTTTAATTTTTCTAAGATTTATCCTAAGCTTCATATTGTTTAAATAATTAGAAAATATAAATATCAAATTATTTAATTTTTTTTTTTTTTTTGTAGAAATAGAGAGGATAAATTTCCACCACTTCCTATGCGATACGTGCACGTGACGGAATGAATAATAATTGTTAAATCATACGCATCATCATTCGAAATATGAATGAAATAATCTGTCATTTTTTCATGCCACAGCTGTATAAAATGATTTTATTCCTGTGGCATTCCTAGGAATGCCACAGGAATAAAATCATTTTATTTTTAATGCGAAACAGGATGCTAAATGACAAAGTGGTGTAAATCTCTATCAATCAATCTCTCATAATCGAAACACCATTTCCAAATGTATGACAACAATCATCTTTAATGGCAAAAACCTAAAATCAACGTTGAAAATCATATAGTTTTTTTTTTTATAAATATGATAAAATTATTGTTTGTAATTTTCAATCTTTTTCAGAATTTACCGAATATAGTATACTGTATTAAACTCGTGTTAAACGAAGTAATTTATTGTTTGGGACCTTATTTTGTTCTCATTGTCTGTTTTGGCAAAATATAAAGCAATCAAATACCGCATTCTTTAATGCTACTTTGCTCAAAATAGCTTAAAATAGAAATTACTTTAAAATACATAGATATAAGTGCCTTTATTAGAAATCCCTGGGAAAAATTACACTTAAATCACTCTGCAGTCACTAAAAACATTTCACCGCTAACACTAATAAGTGATTGGTTCTTTTATATATTAAAATTATAATTATATTTAGAAAGTTATAAATAAAGTGAATTTCATAATATAACTGAATTACTTAACTGAATATATTTTAATGCGAGGAAGAAATCAAATTTCTTCCATTTTAAACTTACAGGAATTTTAACAAATATAGATTCTAGGGAAATTCATGTCCCGAAATTACCGGAATTATCATAAACTAAAAATAAATTTGTATAAATATATTTTTGCTCTTGCTGTAGAATATATTAATAATATATGTAAATAAAATAGGTAAATTTATGTATAGATAAATTATTATATTAATATTTATAAGATAATATTTGACAAATTTCGTTTTAAAAATATTATTGCACCTTAAAATATGACAAAATATTGCATTATTCACCATCGGCAAACATATTTTTTATAGGTTATATATGAATAAATTATCCCTTTTTTACAAAAAAAGAAATCATTAAAGATTCGACAAGGCTTCAGTTGTCATAAACATTATGTTAACAAAGTATGGTTTCAAAAGAAATGCACGCAAAAATATTTATTATGAGCATTTTTCTTATGCTATTTCGGATGGAAATATTTAAAAGACTTCTTTTAAATACTAAATAAGGAAGTATCTTTTAAATACTAATGGAAGTATTTAAAAGACTTCTTTAAATGCTTCCATCAATTTTAAATAATTCCATCAATTCCATTTCCATCAATTTTAAATATTTCTATCAATTTTCTTTTAAATATTTCCACCAATTACAAAACTTTCATTTGCACGCAAATGAAAATAAATTCATATATTTCTAAGGATGTGAAATAGAGTAAATCCATATTATTGTACATTTAATAAACAATTGTTGCTTTGAAATATTTTACACATTACACGTAAAATAAAAATATTAAATTTCAGGAAGATAGTATGCGTAATTTTTCTGTGACTACCATATGAAAGACATCTTCAATAAAAGTACTTTCATATGTTTCGGTCAACATATAACTTTTGACATAACGTTCGTGTAGTACAGTCAAGCTAGTCTAAAGAAAAGGAAAACATTATAATTTATTTGAGAGATGTTTAAACAAATGCACATATAAAGTATAAAAGTAATAAATTTAAAAAAGTAGTAAAAGTATGCATATAATAAGGTATAAAAATAAATTATTTTGCAGGAAAATTCATATTTCATTAATCAAAAAAATATATATCAGTTGAATATCTCTAAAATCGTCGCTGAAGTTCTTATATAATTAAAAATTTCTCGCAAAGATAGTGTAAAATTTTAAACATTATTTCAAAAATTAATTTATAAATTCAATACAATAGTATTAATTAAATTATTAACACTGACATTTCAGAGTATTTTGGTTCAAAAGCAATCTTTTTAGAAATAATATTTAAATCATCACGAAATTTATGTTCAGCGTATAATCTGTTTGCAAATTACATTTAAGTTTGAAAACTATAAATGTTGTTTGGGTGTCTTTAAAAGGTTTTTATACAATTTTAAATTAATTTTATTTCTTCAAATTAATTTAAAATTGAGTCTAAAATATCTCATGGAATTTCGAAAATATACAATACACACAAATATAAATCTATATAAATTTACAATCGTCTTCCCTTTCATATAAAAAATTTAAGCATTATTTAAAAAAATAATAATAATTTATAAATTTGATACAATTATATTAATTATGTATTTAACACTGATTTACTGAGTACCTTTTGGTTCATTTAAGCAATCTTTTTAAAAATAGTATTTATATATTTAAAAATTTACTTACAGACCATATGGTCTATCTACAAATTACATTTAAGTTTGAATACAATGAAATTTGTTTGGTTGTAGGAAAGATATTTTATACAGACTTAAATTAAATTAATTTTTTTAAGGATGATTAACTCGAAAAAAACCTCACGAAATTATAGTAATATGCAAAAAAAAAAAAAAAAAAAAAAAAAAAAAGTTGCACTTCGGGAGTACCGGCAGAGGTGAAAACGTGAACAATTACGTGAGTATTTCTTGAATCGTCAGGAAATATTTTATTGTGTAGGAAATACTTTTAAATGAAGTGTTTTTTTTTTTATTCATTAATATAAACTACTACTACAAAAATTATATTACAATTTTATTAAATGCGCTAACTGCAATAGAGACAGTGTCCGGAGATGAGAGAAGTCGTGTAGAGCCTCACCAGATTGTAAAAACGTGAGAAAAATGGCGGTTCTGGCCTTTCTCACGGTTTTGTGAGGTCTAACTGCAACGTTTCCGGTTGCAATCTTTAAAAGACAGTGGCCGGAGATGAGAGAAGTCGTGTAAAGCCGCACCAGATTGTAAAAACGTCAGAAAAATGGTAGCTTTGGCCTTTCTCACGGTTTTGTGAGGTCTAACTGGAATAGAGACAGTGTCCGGAGATGAGAGAAGTCGTGTAGAGCCGCAACAGATTGTAAAAACGTGAAAAAAATGTCGGCTTTGGCCTTTATCACGGGTTTGTGAGATCTAACTGGAATGTTTCCGGCTGCAATCTTTGAGAGACAGTGTCCGGAGATGAGAGAAGTCGTGTAGAGCTGCACCAGATATTAAAAACATGAGAAAAATGGCGGCTTTGGCCTTTATCACTGTTTTGTGAGGTCTAACTGCAATAGAAACAGTGTCCGGAGATGAGAGAATCGTGTAGAGCCGCACCAGATTGTAAAAAGTGAGAAAAATGGAGGCTTTGGCGTTTATCACGGTTCTGTAAGGTCTAACTGCAACGTTTCCGGCTGCAATCTTTAAGAGACAGTGTTCGGAGATGAGTGAAGTCGTGTAGAGCCGCACCCGATTGTAGAAACATGGAAAAAATGGCGGCTTTGGCCTTTCTCACTGTTTTGTGAGGTCTAACTGCAATAGAGACAGTGACCGGAGATGAGAGAAGTCGTGTAGAGCCGCACCAGATTGTATAAACGTGAGAAAAATTGCAGCTTTGGCCTTTCTCATGGTTTTGTGAGGTCTAACTGCAACGTTTCCGGCTGCAATCTTTAAGAGACAGTGTCCGGAGATGAGAGAAGTCGTGTAGAGCCGCACCAGATTGTAAAAACGTGAGAAAAATAGCAGCTTTGGGCTTTCTCACGGTTTTGTGAGGTCTAACTGCAATAGAGACAGTGCAAGAGAGAAGTCGTGTAGAGCCGCACCAGATTTTAAAACAATATACAGTATATAATTATTAACACTTCACATTAGCAAGTTAATTGTATGATACATTATTTGTATCATACAAGGATGGAAAGCGTTTGCTGACGATGACACGAATTCAATGATTTTTGTTCACCCAAAAGTTTTCACTTCAAATGGAAAGCGTTAGCTGACGATGACGGGAGTTCAATGATTTTTATTCACTCAAAAGTGCTCAACGCGCCTAAAGAAGTTTCCACTTCAAAAAAAAAAAAAAAACACAAATATAAATCAATATTTATTTACACATACTAAGTCGTCTCTTTACGTTCTTCTATGCTATTAACCTAATCCTACTATTTGAATATTTCTACAGGTGTGAGATTTTCTTGTTATTATTTTCTTTTCGGTATCTTTAAATGCAAATTCTTATTCAACAATACACTGCTATTTCCACACCCTTTTCACAAATAAATGGTTAGTTTGCTTCAGAAAAATAATCTAATAAATTGATACTCACAAAGAAGTTTTACAGTGTGAAAAATAATGTGTTTTTTATCACCATCTTATTCAAGAGCTTTTAGTTTACACCGTTACATTTTGCAACTTACAACAAAAGGTAATTTTAGAAACTAATGACTTAATAGCAAATTTTATAAATGTTAATTATTCTAAATTCTGGGTAATGTTAAATATCTCTGTTAAAATATTTATTTATGCGCATATTCTCGCTAATAATAAGTTAGTGCACCAATTTCCCTAAAGCAACTAACTTTTTTTTTTTTTGGTAATTTTCATTATTATTCACACGAAATTAAAAATAATTTATTAAAATAAATAAATAAATAAATAATATAAACGTGTATTTTCTTTGTTTATTTTGGTATCAAGTATGTCTATCTTTTTTCATAATTTAAAAGTTAAATTGTGGTTTTTATTTAATATCTTTTGATATAATTATACAACTCAACTAAAAAATACGGCATTAACCAGAATTTTTCCTAATTAATAAGTATACCAGTTTTCGTAACAGTCGGTTGAACAGTGTAACGTTTTATAGCGAACTAAAAATCCAGACGGACAAACAATCTTCAATATATATATAGATTAAAAATTAAAAATAGTAACATATAATCTTTAAAATTTGAAATTCAAATCCTATTTTTAAGGCTCCTTTAGAAAAATAGTTTAGATTCAGTTAATCCTACATTTATATTTCTGTATGGTTGGGAAAAAAATAAACTGGTCTAAAACTTTCTTTTATAATAAAACTAAATTATACAAAAAAAGCCAATTATTTATTTTTAAAAACAATTAATTAAACTTTTAAACGATGTTTAGAAAATGTTAACCAATTTTCTGTAGTAGAGTTTTTTTTTTCTTTTAAATATATTACCAAATTTCCTCCAACACCCTCACGTTATTTCCATGCTAATTGATTTGCTTTTGAAACAGTTGACATCTCGTTGGAAAAAGTTTCTATCAATAATTGTTTAGATTTTAATGCATTTTAATGATAGTTTTTCTTAAATACTTTCGCTGGACTAATAAAGATTGGCTTCTATTTTACGTCGAAAAGTTTTGATTTGTTTTGCGAAGTGATACGAATAAAAGCAATTTCGGTAGAATAAGATATATATATATATATATATATATATATATATATATACATATTCACTTTAAATACAAATTAAAGAAATGCTTATTTTCTATAAAAATTTAAATCGTAAAAAGTAATTCCGAAAAGCTACCTATTTTCTAATCAATGCAACCATTAGCTGGTTCTGAACTTGAATGAAGATTTGGAAAAACAAAAGTAATACTATATGCAAAAAATTCGCAGTTTTTATTAAACGATTATATAAGGAGATTATCACATTTCTCTGGCTATTGGTGCCGTTTGTATTTTGTTATTATTTCAGCGTTTTTAATTTGCATAGACTCTTTTTAAAGAACTTTTTTCCCAAAACTTATTTTATGTTTTATTTAATTATTTATTAATTTAGCAATTCTAACCATTTTATGTGAATGTATATATTATTATATAACAATAAAAATGATATATATCTATAATATATAAAATTTATTTCTTTTGAAATATATGTACGTGAGTCTTTTATAGGATATTCAACAATACATTTTGTAATAAGTTATGCAGATAAAAATTTAAAAGCAAATTGAATTAAACATTGTTGACCGAATTTCTGAAGGTGTAATACTTTTTATTTTTCAAACCCATTTAGGACGCAATATCCTAGCTTTAAAATATGTATCCGAAGTTAGGTAAATATCCCTAATATTTATGAAGCAAGAGATATATTTTATTTAAATTATAGTTGAATCATAAAGATTCTTCACTTTAATAAAATTTAATATCTTCTCATTGGAAACATACATAAATTTTCTCCTTCGTATCTTTCATATTATAAACAGAGAGAAATTGCATTAGGGTGTATTAATAGGTAGTTAAGTTTAACAAAATCCCCAAAAAGGGGGATTTTTATGCAATTTTGTAATTTATATTCATGCAACATAAATCAGAGTTATTAAAACTTTGAAACTTAGAATATTTAAATGTTATTTTGATCTTTTTTTTTTTTTTTTTTAACAAATTATAAATACATTACGATTAAATAAAAGTTTGAAATTCGGAACAAATTTTAATTTCATGACTGCTAAGGTGATAAATTTGATTAAAAAATTAGAAACGTTGGCAGCTATGATTAAATATACAATTGTAATTTAATAGAAAAAAAAAAAAGAATATTTTGTATTCAATGCATAAATAAATATTATTAAACAACTCGCTAAAGGTGTGTATTTAATTCTGAGAAAATACTCTTAAAGCTTTAAGAGAATTGCATGGGGATGTTCCCAGAACTGCATTATATTAATGAGATGGAACTCATTCTTAAACGATTTAACGCGAAAGTAAATGAATTTTTCTTCGCTACCTTTAAGCATTGTTAATGAATCAAACTAAATACAGTGCACGAAGACAGTAACTGGAACTTAGTAGAGAACAGTTCATAAGTTAATAAACAAGGAACGAGATATGAAATGTATTTATTTCCTGAAACATTCTTTTCTGTTACGGTTGGTGAAAGTTTTATATTTTTCTAGAGGGACAGAAAACTATCAATAACAAATATATTAATTTCATATGTTGTTTATAAAGTAAGGTTTTTCAATAATTTCAATGTCTAACACTTTTAAAGAAAGGATAGAATAGTTGTTTTATTATTCTATATTTACGATATCATTTAATATTTAACAATCATATTGCTTATTTTATTAATAATTAGTCACAAATTAACCTTTTCCTTGTTTTTTTTTTTCTTTTTGGTATCGCTATATGCAGCACTATTATTATTGCATTTTTTAATCTTAAGGCATTATTATACATAAGACTATTCATAAAACTCTCTAGATATTTCTGATAGTTTTACATTTTTCCTGTTTTAAAATAAAAAATAAATAAATAGCACGAAATCTGAAATGTAATATCAAAGTAAGAATGGTGTTTTTGAAATGTTTAATTATACTATCTATCGATTGGTATTAATTAAACATTAAAATACATTCACAAAAACTCGGGCGAAAATTTCCATTTTCATCCGAATGTTGCGACAAAAGAAGTTTTATTGAGCAGTATCCCATAATTCCTAGAAATACTTTTCGATTTGAAAACAAATACGCACACACTTATATACAATAAAACCCCGTTAACGTGAATTAATTTTAACATGAACTGCTTCCACAATCCTCGTCAAAAGGAAGAATTGTTTCTTAGTTACTGATAGTATGAACTACTGAAATTTTTTATCCCCCTTTAGATCCACATTAACGAGGTTCGTGTATTGTATACATATACATATTATTTAAAAAAAAAATTGAAATGACTGAGCGAGATAATTTACATGATTTGGCGTGATAACCAAAATCATGTATTTTAAAATGTTAAGAAAATCTATAAAGAACAAATTAGTAAATCAAAACTTTTGTAAAAAACGTATTTATAATTGCATATGTAAATATATATAAGTATATTATATGTTATGGAAATAAATATTCTTATTACACTGTAAAAAAAATTCCAGTAAATTTACGGGGTTTTGCCCGTCAGCAAAAGTTCCGGGCAAATACACGTTATTTAAAGTTTTGCCCGTAACCCATAAAATAACGTTATAGCCCGTCTTAATCCTTGCCCATTAAATAACTGTAAATACCATAAAATAATTATGTTGCCCGTAAAATCTTTGCTCATAATTTTAATATCATTATACATAAAATTACAATTCTGCCCGTAAAATTCTTGTCATTAAATAACTGTAAATCCCGTAAGATAATTATGTTGCCCGTAAAATCCTTGCTCATAATTTTAATATCAATATACATAAAATTACAATTCTGCCCGTAAAATTCTTGTCCATTAAACAACTGTAAATGCCATAAAATAATTATGTTGCCCGTAAAATCCTTGCTCATAATTTTAATATCAATATACATAAAATTACAATTCTGCCCGTAAAATTCTTGTCCATTAAACAACTGTAAACGCCATAAAATAATTATGTTGCCCGTAAAATCCTTGCCCATAATTACAATAACACTATACATAAAATTACAGTTCTGCACGTAAAATTCTTGTCCATTAAATAACTGTAAGTACCGTAAAATAATTGTTGGCTGTAAAAATCCTTACCCATAATTTAAATATCACTACACATAGAAGTATATTTCTGCCTGTAAAATCTTTGGCCATTAAATAATTGTCACCAATAAAATCCTTGCCCGTAATTTAAATATGTTCTTCACTTCATATTACACTTTTGCCCATATACAGTCGGTAACAAAAGTCTCCGAACACTAGCAAAAATTCCTATGTAAACAAAGTACACTTAATACAGTTTTGTTAAATAAATCCTTGTCGAATCCTGTTTTTAGACTGATTAAGAACAGGATTCGACAAGGATTTATTTAACAAAACTGTTTTAAGTGTACTTTTTTTATATAGGAATTTTTGCTAGTATTCGGAGACTTTTGTTACCGACTGTACATACATATATTACACACACAGGTGAAAAATCTGAGCCCTTAAAACGAGGCTCAAAATCCATTCCCGGTGTAGGCTAACTCTTGCAGTTTTTATTCCCTCTCCTCTCACCACGTTTTCAGATATTGTGTTGAATAGATATACCATTAGGAAATTTACACCACTTTTCTCCGTGCATGTTTCACAACTAGGTGTTAAACGTGTGCACCATTTTAGGAAGCTATTGACACTGCTCCTATTTGTGTGCACTTTGCAACCAGATGCTTAATCGTTGTGCCGGTGTAATAATGTATGGATGCTGATGGCTTAGTTTAGTGAAAAATCATAAAACTGGATTCATGATGTTAAATTTAAACAGATGTTTTCTGACATATTCTGTTTCAGTAATATTTGGTTTTTATGCATATAATTTTAATTTCTATATTCAAGTAAACTGAGGGAAAAAAAGAAAGACTAGTGATAATTTTTTAGTGGCTACCAGAAAATTTTGCTGGCGACCAGTTTCTTTTCAAATTCATGGAGCCCTGTCCTAAATATTCAGTTATCACAAAATTTTGTTTAATAAAAAGTCTTCACAATTTATTTAATGCTTTCGGCATTATTGCTAATATCTATTAATAAAGCAAAGAGATTGTTGGCAAAGTTTATCATTTCAGTGCTTAATTATCCTTACCACGAAACCATCCCAAGTAGTGTAATAATAAAAAGCAATTAAATTATATCCATTCAAGAGGGCATAATCTGACATGATTTTTGACACAAAGGGTTTGCCCTCATGAGCCCTTTCTCAAAATATCTGCATTGAAATTTGATTAAAAAAGTAGGAATGGGAGGAGTCTGGATAAAATGTGTCATAACCATGACTTATCAATTTTTAGATTACACATCATCGAACTTTTAACCATTCTCAATAGAACATCTCAAAGCTAAAATGGGCAACTAATTTGTGCATCAAACAAACACGTTTGTCTATGCTTTTTCGATTTTTGCTTGTTTTAATCGATTCAGGTGTGATAGCACCGATGATTAGCGAAATTTCATAAATTGAATCTCGAAAAAGAGTTGACAAGGATAATTACTTTATGTATCAAAAAACACATATATGCTCTTTTGATTTTTTTAAATTATTATAGTAAGGGATGGTTTCCTGGTTAGCTTTGAAGATATTACAAAATTTCATAATCCAAGAAAGACCAGTTGCTTTAATATTGTAAACAGGGTTCCCACTCAATTTCAAAAATAGAATTCCCTGACTTTTCCAGGCCTATTTTTAGAAAATTCCAGTCGCAAAATTTGGTTCGCGACATGAAAAATAGCTCACGGTATAAAACAGAACATAGCTTGCAACATAAAAGACAACATAGTAATGTGTCTTGCGATATAAACTGAATGCTCAGAAAGAATTTTCCAGGTTTATATCATCATTTTTCCAGGTTTTTGAGCAATATTTACAATTTTCCCTGACATTTCCATGACTTTTTTCAGTACTTTCAAATTTCCTGACTTTTCCCAGGTTTTCCCTGACCCGTGCGAACCCTGTGTAAAATAACAAGTCTAATATTAAAGAATGATTAAGTTAGGGTCGTGTATTTGGCTAGACTGTTGCTTAGAGTCAACTTCCGTGTACTATTTGCTAGTACTGTGGTTTGATTGTGCCTTCTGTAGTCTTTTAAGAGTTAAAAAAAAAAAAAAAAAAAAGCATCCTTGAGAATTAATTGCATAAGTACAATCAAGAAATAATGCATTAATCAATACATATGTATATTAAAGTTTCAAATATTTTTAATAACATTTAAAATAAGTCTTGCTGCAAAAATTATATATGTGTATATATATATAAATACATTTGCAAAATAATTAAATTACTGTCACATTATTATTATATTCCTGATACTGTAAGAAGAGCAAACATTCAAACTGAGTTTTCTTGAGGAAAAAAAAAAAAAAAAAAAAAAAAAAAAAAAAAAAGCAATTTCTTTTTTGCACTTAACATAAAAATAATGGAATGTCTACATGTCTTCCTAGTAATACATTTAAACAAACAATAATTAGTCTTTTTTCTTTGGGGGGGGGGGGCTTTTGGAAAATTGTATCCAAAAGAGAAAACATTGAATATTTGCTCCTTATATATGATTCCATAATCAATGTCTTACACTTGCTTTTAAAAATTATGCATGCAATGTACAAGAAAAATTCACAACAGTACAGGAAATATACAAAGGTAGGTTATTTTTGCCTGGCGCTGATTTTGAGTTCACAATTACAAGATTAATATTATATTAAAAAAGAAAAAAAAAAATCACTGTTAACAGTTTTACATTGTAACAGTATATTTAATATACATTTAAATGTTTAATTATTCTATTAACATTGGAACTGCTTTAAATGCATAATCATTTTTATACCAGTTTTCTTCTTTCATTCAAGGAAAATAAGAACCCAATACAACAAATTATTTTATTATGGAGTTGTGTTTGAGTTTTAAATAGCTTATAATTTTAAAAGTTTAATAAATTAGTAATTATATTTAATATAAATTTATATAAAAAGGTGCAGATAATCATAAGAAAGAATTAAAATAAATGTAAACCTAAATTTTAATTTTTTACACTGTTGCTGTGTTTCAGCCTATTTATATACAAAACTAATCAAAATTTTTTTGGTGATAAAAAAAAGTCAAACTAAAAAAATAGAAAATGAAAGTATGATTATCTATTGAAATTAAAACATTTTGGTTCTTTGAAACTAAATTTCCCCTTTTGTCCATTTCAAACAAACATAAATGTAGGAACATATGATTCTGCTAATATTTACGGGAGGAGGGGGTGGCAAATACAACTTGTAGCTGTATATTTCAATAAGTGTACAAAAAAGTAGATGGTTCACACTTATTCATTTAACTTACAGTAAAAGAAATTGAATAAAACAACTCAGCATATTTTAACAAAACATTTATTAAATCATTTTACATATTCCACATTGATTTAAAATTGCACAGTTTTTCGACGATTCTAGACACTTTTGCATTTACATTTGTTCTTCTTGACCTTTTTTTATTTTTCGTGCCTTTTTCTGGGTTTATTCCCAGAAATGCCCTATTAAAAAAATAAAATAGAAATTTAGCACACTAGCAAGAATAAAAAGTAAGTATCATTCAATTAAATCAACAATATAATTTGTTTAGAGAAGATTAAAAATACACAGCTTTTTTTTATACTTTTCTTTTTTACTTAAATAAAAAATTGCAATAATTACATACAGTAGTTACTTTAGACAATATAACTTTAAAAGCTGGTGCTGACCTGAATTAATAAAGAGCCACTTTTATACATTCAAGGCGATATTTCACCAAATTTGACTGGCAATCTAACCCCATGTTATTCTATGGAGAAATTTGTTCTTTAAAATGCAAGGAAATTAAAATTTTGAAAAAACAAGAAATGTTTTAATTGTTGCAGGGTTGGATTGATTTTGCCCAACCCGAAAAAAACACGGGTGGGCTTTTTCAATAAAACCCACTTGAAAAAACCCAAGTGGGTTTTTTCCAAAATCCTTATTTAAAATTCCACTTTTACCTAAACTTACAATAAACATTAATGAATTTATAACAAATATATACATTATTAGAACATGAACAAAGAATTTTCAGAAATATTGGAGGTTCTCAAACTGCTCTGTAGAAAAAAAGCCTGAAAAATCCCCCATGGAAAAAACTTATAATTATCTTATTAAAACAGAATAAAAAATTATATATATAAAAGAAAAAAAAAAAGTTGTTTGTTAAAATAATAAAAACTGTGGGACTAAAGGAATGTAAAATATAAATAAAAATAAAAAAAACTAGTATGTTGTGGCCACCACATGCTTTTCTTCTATATTTTCCTATACAAATTCACTCAGTAAAAATTTATTAAAATTATCTTCCAAGTAAAGGGCAAAGCTGGGAAAATTCATTAGTAGCCAGTGGCCGGTACTGTCAGTTTCATTAGTAGCCACTTTTTTAAGTTAGTGGCCACTTTTCACATGATAAGACTATTTCTTTCAGACTGCAAAAAGCATTGTCACCATTTTGCGGTACAATCACCACAAGAAAAATATGAAAATAAGAAATACATATAATAATACAATTAACACAGATACACTGAAATTTTAATTTGTAATTACGCTTATTTTTAAAATCCTAAATTGCACATCCTAAATTAAAATCTGCTTAGGGCTGTAATAATAACAGCAAAAGTTTTTATCTTTCAGATAATTCAGTAGTACTTTTTTTTTTTCAATTTATTTAAGTGAAATAAGCTGTTATAATTCACAGTTCACACTGATATTTTCTAGTAAATGAATCAGCTGATTCATCATCATCACAACCTTTTACATGGTCATGTGTAAATACAGTTAGCATTTTTATTATTTTTTCTTATTTCTAAAGACACACTTTTGACTTTATTTCAGTAGAGTTAAAATATTTCCTCTTAAAAAGTATACATATGGAAACTTAGCTCTTAGCTGCTTTATTGAAAAGAATTTACTTAGCTGCCAAATTTGTAGCTTTAAAAATAGGGAGATTTCTACTTTAAAATGAGAAGGAAAAGGGAAGATTTCTACTCAAAAGAAAGCAAATACAAAATTTTTTGAAAAATACACATTTAAACCTAATCAAATTTTGATACACATATTTGTCAAATATCTTAAATGGGATAAATATATACTAAATACTATGGAGTTAAGATAATAATGGAAAAAGATTGTGCTTTGCAGGACATTTGATCATTAACTGCTAGTTGAAATGGAGCGCACATGTGTATGTGTGTGTGGGGGGGGAATACATCAATATACTTCTTTATAGGTTCTAGAATCTAATCAAGAAAGTTTAATATTAATATTTACATTTATATTATGGATGGAGAAAGACTAAATCACAAGGCTTCAGTGGAGCATGTGATTGCCAATCGTTGGAGGGGAGGGGGTGGGGATTACAAGAATTATGAGTAAGAGATATTAAACAATTCTACTTCTTTACAGATTCTAGATTCTAATAAAGTAAGTTTAAAATAGATATTTATATTTTTGCGGCAAATGGAGAATGATTAGAAATTATAAAGCTTACTATAAGCTGTGTGATCACAAATCGTTAGGGGGAAGGAAAGGGGGGTGTCCAAAAATTATATGAGTGAGATATATTAAACAATTCTACTTCTTTATAGGTTGTAGAATATAATAAAGCAAGTTTAAAATGAACATTGACATTTATGCCATGGATGGAAAAAGATTGGAAATCACAAGGCTTCGATTGCCTATCGTCGCTCGATTTTTAGAATCTTTTAATGATCACAAAAAGTGGTGACTTTAGTGGCGATCTATGCATAATTTTTAATCGCCATATTTTTTTATTTAGTCGCCATGTGGCCGGTGGCGACCGTTAATTTTGCCCTTTACTTCCAAGATAAATGCAGACGATTCCAAATTGGAGGCATAACACTAAATAAATAAAAAAAAAAAAAAATCTAACTAAAATTTCAGTATCTTAAATGATTATAGTTTATGCATAATGTTTATGCCTCTGTTTCTATTTGTAAATAACAATGTTAAAATGGCATCTTAGTACAACATAACGGCAACTAAGAAAAATATGTTAGTTGCCGTTTGGCACCTGGCCTGCTGATTCTAATTTCAACCCTTGAAATGAAGTATCCCTTTAACTACCGAAACTACTTTCTAAATTAAAAAGAATAAAGCAAAATGTACCTCTGAACAAATTCTGCAGTTGCTGGACAACCCTCTGGATATTCTAGACCAAATATATAAAAACTTGCGAACCACAGCGCAGAAGCATCCTTTAAAGTTAGAAATTCAGAAGCCTCTACTCTTTCAATTAAAAGCATGCAGCAACTTCTCCTTTATACAGATCACCTATTAGAGAAAGAAAATAGTACTTTACATAACTGTCTCTTGCAGCAGAAACTAACAATGATATTCTTACAGAATGGGAACGTAAAGATATAACATAATTTACATAAAACAAATAATCATATATATTAACCAATACTGTCCCACTAATAGTAGAATATAAGGGGCCAATGAAACAGGATTGTCTAGGCTGGATTAATTTTTTTTTTTCTTCTAAAAAACCCATATGAAAAATCCTACTATTTTTCCCTACTTTCGAAGTTTGTCAATTTTGTAAGACTTTTTTGCAATAAATGAAGCAAAACACTGAGAAACTGAAAATTTTTATTCATTTATGTAAATTGCATATTTTGTAAATAATAAAGAGTTTTGAGTTGTAATTCCTAAAATAAAAGATTTAGCATTATATTTAGATGCTTACTACAGCAATGCTACAATCAAAATTTAGCTGGCATAGGTAATAATCTGCTCAATTCTCTATCATATGTTAAATATTTTCTGTAGAACAGTCTATATTCAAAATTAGAGCAATAACTCTGCTGATTGCCACTTTCCAATCGAAGACTGAAATGCCTGACTAACTAGATTACCCTTCCATCCATTTTAACACATTTATCTTATACTGATTTGCTGCTTAGTCTTATGCCAAATTTAGTATTTAACCTTATACAACTGTTCTCATATTCAATTATGTTTGTTGGTTATGTCACCACAAACTAACAATAAAATGACTAACCGAAATACATTCAAAACTTTTTCAATTTCCTCCATTCTCTAAAAAAAAAAAAAAAAAAAAAAAAAAAAAAAAATATATATATATATATAATAATTGATTATTAAAAAGATTTAAAAAGGTTAGAAAATTTAAATTATCAAATGCTAATTCATGAAATAAGCTTCTTAATGGAGCCTTGATTAGAGTGCTGCATGGGTCGGATTTTACTTGACCTGAGCAGTAAATTTAAAATCAAGCCAAAAACCTGAAGAAAAAATATATATATATATATATCAACCCGAAAACCGATTTGAACATGTAATTCAATTGAGAATTTTGATGACCTGCAAACTTTCTGCCAGCAGAAAGTGGTTTAAACTAGAGCTGTACCGAGTTTTTATATGAAAGCTATTCTTTAGCCTTGAAACTACTACATATGTTTTATATCAAGTGAAAGAGATTGATATGATCATTTAAAAAATTTTAGACTAATTGCTTACATACTGATTACTTATGCACCTTTTATGGATTATTGTAGACTAGCTGCCTTCGGCAACCAGCTGGTTTGCGGTTCTTGAAAAGTCTGACTTTAAGAAACTCCCGCTCGGTGGCGCCTGCAGCGCCCTTTTCCCGTTTCAGGTCTTAGAACAGCTTATTGACATATAGTGAAAATAGCTTTATTGAAAATTTTAATCACAGTAAATTCCCGCTCGGTAGCGCCTGCAGCGCTGTCTTCCCGTTTCAATATCTGAAACAGCCTGTTCGCTCACCACGCTATGATCTTTCAAATTTCTGACTTCTGCAAAGTCCCGCTCGGTGGCGCCTTTTCCCCGTTTTAGAACTTACAACACTTTCCTCCCTCATTAGAATTTGAAATATTACAGCGCCATCTGGCGGTAGAAACTTCTGTAATCTACTGTTCGATTCGAAATCAACAAAGCTTTCAAATGATGTATTAGTTATGAAACGGTAGTCAGTTAATTGAAGTCGACAGATTTGTGGCGTCTACTCTTAAAATTCAATTCAAATATGTTAAAAAGGACATATTACTTTTGAAATTACGCTAATTAGAAGCTGAGATTCAAAAATGATATTAATAAAACGATTTATGTCTGACTTTTTCGTGGTTTTCTCCGAAACTTGCGTAATTCCGGGCTAAATACTGTTGAAAATACATAGCATGAAATGTGAACAGAGTATCAGAATTCGAAACTCTGCAAAATATAAAAGAATAAAGGCGTTCTGGGTTTTCCGTCGTTTTCTCCGAAACAACCGTTCCTTTTCTACATTTTGTCCCCCCCCCCCTCCGTCCCTTCTAATAATTTTTCGCTTGAAAATATCCGCAATCGATTTATCTTGCTTTAAAACCTAATAATACCAATTTCATTTTTAAGATATTTTAAACTTCTATGTTATCGAAAGTGGAATTCGAGATTTCAACTGATTTACACGTTTTAAGGTGTCCTGATTAGGTTTTCTTTTGCATCTCAGCTAATTGAATTAGACCGTTCAAAATTGGTATATGGAGATTAATTAGGAGGGGCTGGAAGGGTGGGGAAGGAATAGGCGAATGCAGTGCTCACGGGACTGCACTTTTGAAGGTAGTGGGGACCCGGTCCGACTTTTTACCCGATAAAAAAATGATTTTTTTAAATTTTATTTTCTTGTTATAAAAGTTTTATTTCAGAAGGAATATGTGCGCGCTGCCAAAGGCAGTGGGGACCCGGTGAGAGTTTTTACCCGATGCTAAATGATTTTTTTTTTTAAATTTCTTTTCCTAAAAATGAAAGTTTATGAGTAAAAACATGTAATTTTGAGAAATCATAAGGATGGTGAAGGAATACGTGTGCGTAGCGCACGGGTCTACGCTGCCGAAGGCAGTGGGGACCCGGTGTGAGTTTTTACCCGATCACAAATGATTTTTTTTTTTTAAATTTCTTTTCAGAGTAATGTTAATGAGTGATAATATGCAATTTTGAGCATTCATTCATTATAGTGATTCATTTAAAAAACTCTTATGCACGTGCGCAGCGCTCATATTCGTTTCCACGCATCGTGCACGGGTTTTCGCTGCCAAAGGCAGTGGGGACCCGGGGCAAAATTTTTCCCGATCAGAATTTTTTTTCCTCTTCTTTAAATCACATGATAAAAATTAATGCAATTTTGAGAATTCAATAATTATAGTGATTCATTTAAAAATAGTGACCAGCGAAGCGGGCGTAGCCTGCTAGTATATATATAAATAAACTGTTGGAGATTTTTTAAACCCTGGAATTTATGTTCTGTTCCAAGAATTTCTCTTTAAATATTAATCCTTAATACATTTAAATAACTTTCACATTATGAAAATAAACAGTTTAAAATTTCCTTAAAAAAAAAAAAAAAAAAAAAAAAAAATCAATTAAATTTAATAGCTGAGACCTTTAACTTTGCAACACTTAGCCGCATTTTTGGAAAAATAAAATTATACATACATACACACATTTATAAATACCTTTAAGTCAGACATCAGGTCAGAGTTTCTCCTGGTGTAGTGGCATCCCCGCAGAAATACTGATTTCTGTTCTACAATTCAGATGTTTATTGTGTGTCTACATTATCTTTACCAAATAACATGTTTATTGTGTTATCTGTTTTCAGTGAGTTGGACTCTTATTAATAACTATATTCACTTGCAATAGATATTTTGTGACTTAGTGTATGTTAATGAAACCTTTTTTTTTTTTTTTTTTTCCTGGGGGGGGGGGGGGGCTATGTTTTGGGGATATAAACACCAAAATTGAGTGAGAAATTTAATTTACAGCATTTTTTATTGAGTGAGAAATTTAATTTACAGCATTTTTTATCTTAAGTTAGAAATGCTTAACAATTAAACTTTTTAAAAAATGTAAATGAAATAAAGTATTAAAATAAAAGAATAATTTAAGGGGGGGGGGATATGTATTAAATTCAATTAAAAAATATAATATTTTTAATTATTAAAATATTTTATTACTATTATTATTATTTTCTTTGTAATTTAAATAAACTAAGTTAAGGAAATATATTTTTCTTTATTGCACATTTTTTTTTTTTCTTTCCTGAAGTTTAATTTTTTTATTAATATTTTATGCTAAATCCGCTAGTAGGAAATGTCGACCGTCTACATTAAATTTAGTTGTTTTTTTCATACATAAAATTAAATATTCTTGAATTATAAAATTGTGAACACTCAAAGTGGACCACTGTGCCCCATCATCGGGGTAGTGGACCAGCCTCTTTTGTTTATATTAAATTAATATAGATTCCTTTTTTTTCTCTCTAAAATTAGTTTCTTGTGCTATTCTAGTCTAGTCTAAAGAACATAATTCAAGCATTTTCACGAAATAAAAAAATTAAAAATGAAATTAAAATAAACAAATAAGAAATCGAATCCAAGTAAGAAAATTTATTAAGTTAAAATAGATATTGGTTTTTGTTCTTTTATTACTATTACATAAATCAAATACTTTCAATTCAGATATTAATAAATGTTATACTACTATTCAAATATTTAATATTTTTTAAATTATTTTGAGATACAATTAATTTACATTATATTTGTAAGATAAATTGAACTAAAATATATTGAGCTACTTCTTTTGCTTTTCACATGTGATCTCTAAAAACAACAATAATAAATTATTCCTACTATTTATTAAGTTAGATTAAATCTAATTTGTACTTTTAGGTACATTGGAAGGTAGTCCACTGTGCCCCATGCCAGAGTAAAATAAATAATAATAAAATATACAGACTACAAATATGTTAATATTTTTTAGAAATTTAAAAACAGCAAGATCTTGCCATCCTTTAACAGCTATATAGTATTTATAGTCACTAGTTCAATCTTTATAAAATTTTAAAAACTTCAATGAGGAAAAATTACTTTAGTACCATGCTGCCATACATGAGTATCCATATGAACTTAAAAAGTGGAATATTAATAGATTTAAATAGGGGTGCTCTACTGTGCCCGTCCTCCTCTAATTCAATTTATAAATAATAAATGGAAATCTAACTTTTAAATAAACCTACTTCAAAATTGTTGTCTAGGATGCCAAAACCCTTTTAAAAATTTAAAACAATTCAATAATGTTTAATACATTATTCAAACCACCTTCCACACAAGAATTTACCAGAGACAGAGATTAAAAGTCAATTAAAGCATATTTGGGTACTATGTGTTTCTTTTCATTTATACTGTAAATTGTCATTGGTAGAGATGTCAGAAAACCATATTCAACACACAAAAATATAGAACTTTCATTGACAATATAAATATATTGGTCTGGAAGTTTTTCCCCAGTAGCTGCGTTCACAATAAAATGCACAGTATGGTTATTAAGCAGAATGAGTTTGATTATTCCAAACTGCACTTCAGGAAAATGATTCTTTAAAAGAATTGCATTATGTACTTTATACTCAGTATTTTGTAATATGATAGAACTTCCAACAGCAAGTTCACCATTAATATGGGAAAATGTACAGCTGTTCATAGCAGACAAAATGTTTTTGCTATATTCATTAGCAATAAATTTTTTGCCATCTTTCATTAAGATAGGATCTGTAAAGTACTGACCTGTTTGTAAGTAAGCTTGATGCAATTGATGCTTTTCACTCATTGTTAATGTTATATTAATGAAATTGTTAGATTGCCTTGCTGCTTTCTTAAAAAATGAGTGCTTAGACTTGAAACGCATAGTCCATAGCCAAATTAAAGGCCCATACTTCAAAATCAAAGATGGATAATGTAGCATATAATGGTGCTTTGGGCGCAACGGATTTTCAGGAAACAACTGCTTCCTACTGTATAAGTACTCTTCAATCAGAATCTTCAGATATGCAACCTGGCCCTCACTAATTACCTTCGCACAAACTAAAGAAACAATTTTCTGTAACAAGCATAACAATTTCCATACCTTGTCTTCTTTCTCAGCAATTTTATCACAGATAATAAGAGTGATAAACCTTATTAAACACCAATTTTGTACAGAATGACCCAAAATTTTGTCTTTGTTGTCTAAAAAAATTCCAGGTTTATCAGCAGCATCATCGTTCTTGTAAGGAAATCTTTTTATCATTCTATTTAATGACTTGTATGTTATGAATTTCTTTTTTTTTACAAAGTACTTCATTACTAATGGCACGTCATAGGCCACAACTCCTTCAAATAGATCATGCCCAATGCATGGGGGCAATCCTGGTTCACAAACATGGTAATATAACAAATCATTGAATATGGAATTAGATTTAATTCCATCATAGATTTCTAGATTGCCATTTTTTAAAATTTCGACTGCTTTATCATAAGACTTCATAGTTCGTTCGGCCGCTGTTAGTAAATGAGGTTCTTTCTGAAAACTCTTCCCAGTTATTGAACAGAATCTACAAATATTACTAGCTGAACTGAAATTCTCAGTAAAACCTCCTAACATATGACTTCCTAAATTATCCCCAATAATAAACATTACAGACCCTTTTAAAATGCCAAGATCTGAAACATTTACTCCATATTCTTCTAACATTTTTATATCTCTTACAACAGGCTTAAATATATCGAATTTGAATTGTTTATAATCTTTTTCCTTACATAATAAAACTAACTGCATAGCATCAGTTTTTGATCGGTTGAAGCAATGAAGATTTCCAACAGTATAGTACATAGCCAAGACTTTGTGTTTACTTCTTGCAGATCCTATAGGATTGACTACCTCAAAGCTATCTTGGTATAATAATATCTGAAGAGCTTTATTTTGGGTTTTCCAAAAAGAATGATTCTTGTAACATTTACCATCCTTGTAGTCTGTTAAATATCCTTCATTAAGATTTAAATTAACATTTAACTGTTTTTTTACGGAATGATTGTTCAAAAAAGCTTCCAGTGAGGCCAAAATGGGTACATAGTGAAAAAAACTTATTTTATTATCATCATTGTATCCCAATCTGATACAATTTGGCTGAATAAAGCCGAACTTGTTTCTGAAGTGCAATTTTCTCAAATAATTAGATTTTAATCTCCTTTGGACATCAATGAATTCATTTTTTTTTATTGTCTCAGATTTCAGGCATTCAATCTGTTCTAATGGCAAACCTAGATCGACTAATTTAGAAGTAATGAAATTTAATGTTGCTTCTAAATTTAAAAAACAGAATTTATTTAATTCTTCAAAAATTAACTGTATAACACTAGCTGAAATATTATGCTCTGTTTGCAGTTTTAAATAAAATAGACTAAGATCCTTTAAAAAAAGTGATTTGGAGTCTTTTTCTGGAATACATACATTAGGAAAATTTGTATCAATGTTACTGTCAATGTTTTGATAACAATTAATTCTCACTAATTCTGAATCCCCATTATCAACACTAGTTAAATCTTGATCCCCATTTTCAACACTAGTTAAATCTTGATCCCCAATGCCAACGCTAGTTAAATCTTGATCCCCAATGCCAACACTAGTTAAATCTTGATCCCCAATGCCAACGCTAGTTAAATCTTGATCCCCAATACCAACACTAGTTAAATATTGATCCCCAATACTAACTAATTCTTGCACACGAGCTTTTACAGATAATCCTGAGAGATTACTGCATTTGTGGTAACGTGAAATATGCGATGAAAAAGATGGTACTTCATGAAATGATTTTTCACATACATCATACGGGCAAGTTATTGATTCGCCAGACTTTAAATGTGATTTTATATGGCCTATTAATTCTTTGCCGGATGAAAACTGCTTATTACATATGCTACAATCTATATTAATAAATTCAGAGGTTACATGCGATTTTGTGAGAACGTCCTTTCTGTGATAACGTTTAAAATGAGTTACAAATCCACTATATTTTTTCCATTTTAAATTACAATTTGGAAAAGGACATGGATACAAAATATTTGATATATTTTTATGAATAAGATAATGATCAGTGTAACGTTTTGGGGTATTGAAATTTTGTTGACATATGTGACACACAAAAACATTATCCATTCTAAAAAACAAAAGAAAAACATTAAGAAACTACCCTCATTTAAACAAAATTACATAAAGCTGTTTGCAGCAAAAGTTTAATGACTATGTCTATATTTATATTTTCACAATTTTTTAGTTTAGTTATTAATAAACAACTCTTATGAATACATTTCTTTCAATAATATATAAAAATAATGAAATTCTTACAACTACTCGGTATCGGCCGAATACTTAGTCCAAATTTGTCCGAGTAAATATCGAGTACTCGGTACAGCTCTAACTATTAATTTTTCTGTGATAATCAAGTAAAGCATAAGAAAGGATATCTAATATGGGTTTATGTAACAATTTTCAAGAAAATCGTTAGAGCCGTTTTTGAGATACCGACTTTTACCAAAGCTTGGAATAATTAATTGTTGACCAGAAAACAACAATTTCATATGAAAGGATATTTAAAAGTGCGTTAATATGGCAAGTCTTAAAAAAATTCATACAGCCGTTTTGAAAGGCACAAACTTGCAGAACCTGAAATTCAGCTATTTATGCAGGACGCATATCAATTTTCCTGAACTTAGCCAACTATATCATTTGAAAGGATATCTAATAGAGTGTTTATACAGCAATTTTGAAGAAAATCGTTAGAGCTGTTTTTCAGATATGGACTTACGGCCAGGGTTGGCTAGATTTTGCCCGACCTAAAAAAACCGGGTGGGTTTTTTCAATAAAAACCAAGAAAAAGCCCAAGTGGGTTTTTTCAAAATCCTTGTTTAAAATTGTACTTTGTCCTAACTTACAATAAACATACAAATATAACACAAATATTATATACATTATTAGAACATGAACAAAGAATTTTCAGAAATGTTGTAGATGCTCAAACTGCTGAAAAAAAAAAAAAAAAAAAAAATTCCTGAAAAATTCCCCACAAAAAAAAAAGTATAATTATCTTATTAAAACAGAATAAAAAATTATATTAAGAAAGTAAAAGCAAGAAAAAAAGAGTTGTTTTCCAATATGAAGAAAACTGTAGGACTTGAGGAAACCTTTATACATATACCTAAATAAATATTTAGTATATAAAAATAAAATTTTAAAAAACAGTACAACACTGTTATGTAATGTAGTGGGACAATAATTAAAAATGTTTTATGAAAATCTATTACAAAAAGTTCAATAAGGCAACATGAAATAATTATTAAAATCCAATTTTTTGTTGTAAAGGCCAGATAAATGAATTTTAGAATATTTAAATTACAATTATTTAACATTAAACCTACCGATACTTCATGTATACCTATTCCTACAGCAGCGGGTCAAGTTACCTGTCTTTGAAATGTTATATATATTACTATGTATAACAAAAATGTATTATTTCGTACAATTTGGTATATGAAACATGGACAATGTGATAATGTTATTTGCAAGAAATTCTGACAAAAAGTTTAAAATGGGTCATTTGACCTGTCGTGGTAGGTTTAGTATTAATATTTAAAATTAATAAAATTTCTTTATAATTTAATCATAAAGAGACTTTAGAAATTGTTAAAAATTTCAATTTTAATGAATAAATAATAACTTATTTTTTTTTAATTATCTTGTTATGAATGATAAATTTAATTTTCAGAATTAGATATATTATAATTTTCTCAATTAGATATATTTAATGTTTAAAAAAAGAAAGGATGAAAATATTTCTGAAAACTCTGATAAAACCCAAAAATACTCTGAAAAAACACTGATAACACCCTGATTAAACCCGATAAAACTCAAAAAACCCTGATAAAACACATCGGGCTGGGGTTTTTCTGAAAAAACCCTGATTTTTTCCAACCCTGCTTACAGCCCCACTTCCAGTTTTCCAATTTTCACCAAAATTTGGAAAATTCATCTGCACACCAGACCTGTTTAAATTCTCAAGTTTCGTAGTTCTATCTTTATTAGTTTCTGAGATATACTAGAAAGAAAATTCCCCACATATATACACACTGACCAATTGCCTAAAACCACTTTTTTTGAAACTCAGGATACCTTAAAACATGTAAAGCAGGTGAAATCTTGATATCGAATTTTTGGACCAAAGTGAAGCATCGATAATCCGGCATTGGCGGAAAATAGACATTGATGGATTACATATTTTTCTGGATTATAGGTGCTCTGAAGGGGTATGAAAAAACAGAAAAGGTTAACGCTGATTTATGGGTGCTGCCGGTTATAGAATGTAGGATTATGAATGCCTCATTGTATCTCCTTAAAATACAATGAAAATTTTTTTTATAAACAAATAAAAACAATAATCATCTATATAAAGAAAATTGTGCAGTTCAAGGACTGTGCAAAAAAAAAAAAAAAAATTAAACACTGTCTGAAAACTTTAAAAGTGAAATACTAATATGTAGTAGAAGAACAATAATTTAAAACATTTCATGAAAATCTATTGAATACAAAGAACTTAATAATACTAATTTTTATTTATTTATTATTATTATTATTTATTTATTTATTTTTTTTTTTTTGGGGGGGGGGGGTAAAATAGATAAACAGAATTTTAGAATATTTAAAGCATAAATAAATAAAAATCTTTAAGAGTTTTGAAATTTTATACTTTTAATTTAAAACTTTTATTTTAAGGAATAATTAACATTTTATTTATAAAATCATCTCATTCATATATTTCATATTACAAAATGGAAAAAAAAATATTTCTCACTCAAAATGAAAAAGCCTGTTAAAATCCAAAAAATCCTTCGGGCAGGGGAGGGGAAACACAAAAACTCAAAGCCGGCTGGGTTTTTTTTGGGTTTAAACCACTTAAAAAAGACCGGCTAAAACTAAAAAAGCCGGCATTTATTAATTTTTTTTTTTTTTACTTGGAAAAAAAAAACCACACTCTTTATTAGAAAATTGATTCGGTTTGATACAATTTAAATTATTAATAAATAATTCTTATTCAATAAAAATGCCAAAAGAAATTAAATTTATTAATCACTTGGCTCAGGTTTTCAATAAGAATACACTTTGATTTACTTTTCTGCTTTTTCAGCATCTAAACTATTCCTTAGTTTCTCTAAACAAAGCGATGTATAGAAAAATATCCTTTCAAACAGGATATTTTTCCAAATTTACAACATTTTTCTGGTCCTTTTCTGTAATTTCACGTGCAAAAATTTGTGCATTGTCAAACAACATAATTTCATCATCGGTGTAAAAATTATTCTCTGTTTCTTCACCATCATTTTTATTTATTGAAATCTTACATTTCGTCTATGCTTTAGGATACTGCATGTTGCAACGTCTTGATTATTAAAAATATTATCACTAAATTTTGTACCAGACGCATCCTCTGCTACATGCAACCACTCTTCATCTGCATTATCATTTTGCCCTTCTGTTTGGTTTTTCGCACGTAACTGTATTTCACGAAACAATTATCTGGAACACTGAAGAGGTTACTTCGTGCCATGCTTAAATTACAAAATGAATAGATGGTCCGGAGACATGGCATCACAATTCTGATCCTCCATGGAAATGGGAAAGACAGTTATTTTAGGATGAAAGAAACAATTCCAGTTTCCACGCCATATGGAAGCCCTTGACATTTAGGAGAAAATTTTTACAAGGTCAGGAGCACAATTTTAGAACAAATGTGGGAAAACAACTTTTTGAAGCACGATACATGCAGGTTTTGTTAACTTTATTTAAATACAATTTGTGCAGGGTTAATAGAAATAAAACTATCAATGCGGGAACGCTAGATCGAGGTTTCACAGCATTAAGTTTTTTTGTAATTATAAAATGCAAGTACAATATCTGTATTCAAGATCAGTTAAAATTCTAATTAGGTGTTTGTAACTTATTAATAGTGAATTTTATTGTTTATATATGACAAGCTGTGAGAATTTTTGACTTTGGCGGATTTCTGACTCGACTGTATTAGAGTGGGATTTCTCAAAATATATCAATCCCACCTTCTAATGTGAACCCTGTTGCAACTTTAAATCTTTCTCCATCCACAGCATAAATGCTATTGTCTTAATATAAACTTGCTTTATTTATCTCTAGAAATCTCTAAATATTTAAAAATTATCAATATCTCTCCTTATTTACTTTTTTTGTGACACGCACCAATATACTAAGAATCAGCATTCAAATGCCTCATAGAATCCTTGAGATTTCCAATCTTTATCCATCTGCAACATAAATGTGAGTGTTCCTTTAAAACTTATTTAATTAAATTCCAGAACCTATAAGGAAGTTTGAATATCTCAAGCATATATCGTTTTGTGATACACGCTAAAGATCAGTGAGCATGAGCAAGAAAACTAACAAATTTATTATTAGCGATTAACATTAGATAAATGCAAACTTGTTAATACAAACACTAAACTAAAAATATAAACTTTCCTCTTTTACCGATAAAATAAATTATATATTTTCGCTCATATATATAAAAATATAATTACAAGGGCGATTGAAAATTCATGAAAAAATACCCGAAATTTTAAACAGAAAAAGTTTATATGTGGAGAAAATATATAAATTTATTGCAGAGGTCAAATTTTATCACCATGATACATATTTATTTTAATTAGGTTTAGTAGTCACACGAAATTAATATTTTTATGAATTTAATAATAATACCTGAAATCAGGTAAATTACATAAACACAATCACCCCTGTAAATTAGTGCAAGACATTCAGAAGATGATTCAATGAAAATAACAGTACTTACTAGGACAAATGCTTCAGCTTACAAGGGCTGTCTTCCGTGCTGTGGGCTATGCAATGCAATGCCAATGGCGTCGTTAGATGAACTATGAACTTCCGAAGTCCCGCCGATACACACGTGGACGTGGGGAGACAGGCGATAGGAAAAGTTAAAGTTGAATTGATGTTGATTGTGGAATTCTCGTAGTCACGTGACCTCTATTAGCCAATTACATTAGGCTGAAATTGTTGAGCTTATTTTTACGGGCTCAAACCCATAATTTTTTCTCCTCTTGTGACTCTGCTAAGAAAAATATTGTAAATGCTCAGAAAATACGGTTTTGCCCGTGAAACTAGTAAAAAACGGTTTTGACCGTAATATTAAATGGGCGATGGCACATAAATTTACATTTTTTTTTTACAGTGTACTTTTAGGTTCATTTCTTTATTAATCAGCCTAAAACAATACTTTTGTTTATCTGTCTATCCATTTATATTTATAAGTAAATTTATAATGGGAAAATTAAAATTACGATCAATTCAGAAATAATGAATCAAATTGACATGGAGTTGGACTGCACATTTAACTTAATCAGTCTTCGATTAATTCAGTAGGCAACTACATTCTCCATTTTATTTCCAAGTAGTTTTCACTTTAAAATCTCAAATTTACTTTGTGAAAACATGCATAAAACTGAATTTGCTTAAAACACTTCGAGAGCAAAATCTTATTTTTTTAGTTATAATTGTTAACTTACTGCATTATAAAAATCATGCAGGGTAAACAACATTACAATTTTGTTTTTCCAAGACGCTCAATGGGTTAAATTTCGATATATACATAGATAATAATATCAGGGTGACACAAAGTTTATCAATAACCTTGATCCGTCATCATCCTTCAAAAATTTGGTTTCTTGAAATGAGGTAACTGCATTCAGCATAATGGATTAATATATATACTCTATAACAAAAAAAAAAAAAAAAAAAAAAAGACGCACCTAGAAGGAGTAATGCAAACTGGACGCAAATTGACATGAATAAAAGCTTAGATGGAAAATGCAAAATTTTCAAGTTTGGCTGCCATCGAATGAGCTTGTGACGCTGCAGCGCGTCTTAACTGCGCAATTCGCAGAAAGTGAGAAATTTTGATCTCAGGTCAAAAATTCTTCGAGAATTTCATTTCATCTTTTCAGATAGACAGTAACTATGCCTCAGCTACAGGTGAGCAAACAATATACGCAGATGACAGAATTTGAGAGAGGTGTGTAGTTGGGCTCAAAGAAGCCAGTTGGTTTAATCTGCGAATTGTTTCACAACTGGATAAAAGCAATGTCACTATTATATGATATTGACAGGAATGGGTGAACTATGGCCGAACACAGCGTCAGGGATGAACGGGTCGGCTTAGAGAGAGGACAGATCGTGAGAAACGATCAGTCGTCAGAGCGGTACACAAAGTCACTTTTCATTATTATCATCGATCCTGCGTGCAACTGATACTTCAGTTACATCAAAGACCATTAATAGGCGGTTCAGAGAAAGGGGTTGAGCTCACGGAGCCCCATGTGCGGACTACTATTAAACGTTGTATACCCACGTTTGCAGTGATATCAGGATCGTTCGAACTGGAATGTCATTGAATGGAGTAGAATTGTCTTCAGTGATGAATACCACTCCGATCTGAGCCCTGACGACCATCAAAGATGGGGCTGGAGACTTCCCAAAGAGGAGGGATTTCAACCAAACTGTCTCCAGCCATTGACACGACAACCAGGAATAATGGTCTGGGGTGTCATTTCACTTCATAGCAGGACCCTTTGGTCTACAGCACAGCAGTACATCGACGACATTCTACACCCCGTTGTGTTTCACCTCATATCACGCAATTCTGATCGTATATTTCACCATGATAATACACATTCGCGCACAGAGATAGATTCTACTGCTTGTTTTCTTGCTTGTCTAACATTATTTTGGCCAGCAAAATCCCCGAATCATTCTGCCACTGAGGATGTTTAGAGCATCATGAAAAGGGACCTGCAAACAGATCGGGATTTGCCAATCTAGAGCACAAATTGGAGAGAATTTGGCACGATATCCCACAGGAGCACATCTGCCAACTCTATCAATTTATACTAAGCCGAATAACAGCTTACATAACGGCCGGAAGTGGACCAATGCGTTATTGATTTGTTTACTTTCTGAGGCCTTTTCTCTTGATTAAATCATCCGAATTTTCTGAAACTTTAATCAATTGTTTTTCTCCACATGTATCACATCTACCACATCTACCAATTTTCGTCTCATTCGGATAACTCCTTGGTGCGTCCTTTTTTTTTTTTTTCCTTGTTGTTATACAATATTATTAAAATGCTCAAAGTATGTTTTCTCTAGAAAAAAAAAGTATTTGTAAACTAAAAGACTAAATAATGTATTTACAGGATCATATAAAAGAATTCCGATGACATTTTGGAATCATCAAAATGAATTTGGTTCATATGTTAGGGAGTTACAAAGAACTAGTTGTATACATATATATATATATATATTGGTTTACATAATATTTGTGGCTGTTGTACAAGGACACACATAAGAATTAATTTTGTACTATTATATATCTATTACAAGTACATTTTATCGTGGTTACACACCATTAAACATTGTGAAATAAACATATGTTATTAGTATGTTTAAATGCTTGGTTTCTGTAAACGAAATGGTGGGCATAGAATTGTTAATTATTTTACATGTTTACGTAAGATAATTCCTATACATATGCAAAGAATTATCATCAAATTTGGCAGAAATAGTTACGAAATGAAGGTATATGATAGGTACAATGGGGGATTGAGGTATATAGCAGCCTCCCACAGAAAAGTATTTGTTTTTATAGCGTGTTAATCATATATATATGTGTGTGTGTGTGTGTGTGTGTGTGTGTGTATCCGTTATTCTCTCTCTCTCTCTCAGTATATATATATATATATATATTAATAAATATTTTAAACAATATGGAATAAATAAAAATGATCTGTTCAGTAATGAGTGATGAAAATTTTACATGGAGGCTATTGATCTGCGTATCCCCTAGCAGTAAAAGATTTATGACGGGCAGGATTTAATGGAAAGATTCACTAAGAATGTATTTTTCGATCAACTAACTGTTCCAATTTTGTATATTGGTATTTTTAAAAGAATTTTCATAAATTTTTTCGACAGTTTTGTAAGACTGATGTAGGCTGAATTTTCTATAAAATTTATCGGCATCCGAATGGTAGAACGGATTGCTACTATATAAACAGATTTATTAGCATTAAAAAATCGCAAAATTCTAAAAGTTTTTTTCGTAATTTTTAATAGCCATAAAATGTAAAAAGAATAATAATTAAATTATGCAATAAATATTGTTTTTAAACCAGTTGCTACTTTCGTTTGATAAATGCCTCTATAACATTATATGGAAGTATATAATGTTATAGAAGCTATAATAAAGGTAATACATTATAAAATATTGAATAATTCAATAAAATATTTAAAGGTATTACAAAATTAACACACCTCGTGTAAGCTAAATTATGTTACCATTATCTATCACGAATTACCACAACGAAAGCATTAAGAACATTTACACTGCTATTAGACTTTTGTGTCTGTTTATCGTAAATATTTTCCGAAATATCTCTTCAAACTTTAAGATAATTTTTCAATCCTTATGAGCTACAGTAATTTCGAAAGCGATATTTCACACCTAAACATTTAATAGTGTAACACTTCTCATCTCATGGAAAATGGTTGTAGGTGCCATAAATATATGGCTATTAGTTTAAAATATTTTCGGTAAATGTTATTGCGGAAATATCGGATTTTGAGATAAGTTAACATAAACTTTTAGATTATAAATGTTTAAATTTTATAAATACATTAACACTATTAAAAAATCTTTAAATATAAATCCAATTTTGTATTGCGATTTCTTATGAAACGAGTAGATTTTACATTTTACGTATATTTATGTCTTACTTTTTTATTTTGCAAAAGTAGTTAAAAATTTTAGAAACAGATTATTTAATTTTGCATTAAATCAAAACAATTAATAGTTATTTATGGTAATGACGATTAATTCGAAAATTTGGAGAAACTTGTGACCAGATTTGGGGGAAATAGTAGGTTAGAATTTCCAAAATCGGTGAACTATTTCTTAATTTGAAACTGTGTAATGTGAAACTGAATTACACTGTAAAGAAAAACATGTCCTATTTACTGTCAGAAATTCTCTGTAATTTGAGAAAATACGCGTAATGTACGAAAAAATTACGTTGCCATGACGTATTTTCTCAAATTACAGAGAAATTCTGGCTTATATTTTACAGCGTATATATTTTCGTCTGATGTTCCATTTATCACAAATGAATTTTGAAAAAGAAATTTAGGAGTATCCTCCACACTCGAGTGAATTCCATTGAACTCTGAGCAATATATTTTTGATGAAACAGTCTAAAATTATCTGCTGATTACTTTTTCTGAACTACCGTTATCCATGCGAGTTACACTGTTAAACATCTGGTGTTAGTTTGAACAAAAACTTGGTACTGACGTAGCTGCAACCAGCCAATGGTTTAAACTTCTACCATGACTTAGTAATTGTATGTTGAAACAAATATTGGTATTATGTTTTAAATTAAAAATAATAATAATAATAATAATAATAAACTCAACATTTTATCGAGGCAGTGATCAGACTGAAGAGGCTCTTGTTTTCTGATTAAAAAAAAAAAAAAAAAAAAAAAAAAAAAAAAAATCTCGTGTGAAACAACCATACGACTTTCAATACCCTCTATATTATACGTATTTTATGCATTTCTTGGAATTTTTCAGTAAGAAAAACTTGATGCACGTGTAAAGACATGTAACACAGATTTTAAATAGCGAGTTAAAAAATAAGAAACAAATATGATAGAGCTATTTTTTAAACACCAATTTCCGAGATCTAAAACTAAACTACCTAATCAGGATGACCGCAGATTTTCCTGTAATAAGTACGAAATACATGAAAAATGGTATCTAAAATCGATTTATGTAACAATTTTCAAGAAAATCTTTAGAGCCGTTTCTGAGATACGTAATTACGGTTGCACTTCCGGTTACCGGTGACTCACTTCTGTTCTTCCAATTTTCACCAAAATTTGGAAAATTCATCTGTGTACCAGATCGGTATCAATTCTGAAGTTTTGTAGTTCTACCTTTATTAGTTTCGAAGATATGATAGGCAGAACATTCGGCATATACATATAAATACACACACACTGCCCACTTGCCAAAAATTACTTTTTTGGAAACGGGAGGCCTTAAACCGTGTAAATCAGTTCAAAACTCGATATCGAATTTGTGGACGGAATACAATACTTTCATTACCTGCGGTAGTAGGGTAATTGAATTAAAAAAATAGATGACAGTCAACGTGAAATTTGGTAAAACGATGAAAATTAAAAAATATTTGACTTTCTGAACCTAGAGGAGGAGTAAAAAAACCCATATCTCATTTATTGATGAAACTTAACTAGAAATAAATGCAATATGCCATAAATACTTCGGAACATAACAAAGGTAAAGTACCCCAAACATACATTCGGAAATTCTTTGTTAAAATCGTGGTTGCTGGCGGTATTTGTGCAGGAGGATATTTAGATTCTCTGGAAAATAAATTATTGTTCCTAAGAAAAACAAAATGGTCCGCATGCAATAACGCGTCACTACGCCTTATACTGCAAAGCGAAATATTGGGTTACGCAATGCAAATTGAATTTTATTATTGGGGATCAAAATGGCTCAGTAATTCAGCCGATTTGAACCCACTTGAAAACTTGTGGTATATTCTGAAGAGTTTTGTTGGCGAAGAAACAATTCTAAAAACAAGTGAGGAATTTACAGCAAGATTTGAAAATTTTGGAATAATTATCCTTTCACGGAACACAAAGATTTGTCCAAATTTTCAAGCGTAGGATTGACAGCATGTGAAAAATTAAGGGTAACATTTTGAATCATTTGATGAGGATTGAATATAATTTTTTGATTAGATTGAAATATTTGCTTGAGTAATTTTCATTACGATATGTGCCTGATGAACATTCGTCACACGGCGTATGTGCTGCGGTTAATAATTTTATGTACTTGTTAAGAGGATATTCATCAAACAAAAGAAAATTATCGACTAGAAAATGTATGTTTATTTACGATCCACTAATCCGACTCAAAAACGCCGATGCCTTCGTCATAATACGTTTAATTAAACTAATAGACAATAAAGTTATTTGGTGACATGAGTCCGTTGTCGATGACAATAGAATCACGGAGTATTTTCACAGTTCTATCTTATCAGGAGCAAGTTTCAGAGTAAAAGGTCTCAGCCTGTATCAAATCTTGCTATTATTTTTAATAAGATTTTTTAGTACATTTTTTAGGATTTCTTTCTACATTAGTGAGCGGAAGCGTGTTTTTTTTTTTTTTATATAACTTATTAATCACACTTCATACTTCATTGAACATTATTTGTGTATAAATATATGTATATGTATATATATATATATATATATATATATATATATATATATATATATATATATATATATGTGTGTGTGTGTGTGTGTGTGTGTGTGTGTATTGTTTTTCATTTATACTTTTTTGCTTACTGATTACCAAATTTTATTGCCGGAAATATATATATATATATATATATATAATTGGAAATTTAATAGCAAGATTTAAAAAAAAGTGGAACAATTATCCTGTCATACATGTCCAATCCTTCATACACAGGATCTACAGCACGTTAGAAGCTAACAATAGATTTTTCGATCATTGGAGGAGATTATGTAAAATTTTGAATCATTTTTTTTTTTTAATAGATTAAAATATTTTGCCTGAGTAATTTCATTGCAACGTGTGTCTCAGAAACTTTCGTTATACTTCTTAGATTGGTTGAATTGTGTTTCAAAGTCAGTTATTATTCACTGTTATATTCCGCTTCAGTCTAAAATTCACAACCCCATTTTTAACGTGTGTTGTGAAATGGACATTCTCTGTGTTATTTCGTAAAACATCATAGTACAGACAAGGATGATTATTGCTATATAGTGGAATCAGCATAAATTATGGATATTTTTTCGAATGTCAAATTGACAATCAAATGTAATTCGGAAGTAATACTGACACCTCATGTTTTACCTAATTCTTGAGCACTTGGTAAATATTTTCTTTTTTATTCATAAATTATATGATTAATCTAGATATTATATAGACAGAGAAAACAAGATTAATGAAAAAGCAGTATAATGTATGTAGTGTAGTCAATCCTCAAAATCCGATCGACCATAGCTAAAATATACATGAACAATGCTCTCCAGAAATACGACTCCGTTTACGGTCAGAATTTTAGATTTTGATTTCTCAAAGAGTTCACGAGAGTTCCTAAATCTTCTGTCAATCATATCGTTCGTATCTATAGAAAATGGTAGTTAAAAAATATTTGAATAATACATCGTATTACGCACATTTTTCTCCTTGTGCGACATACAAAATGTAAAATAACGCATTAAGAATTAAAAAAGTTTAGATATGCAGTATATTCGTTTCTTTTATTGTTGTGAACAACAACCAATTAAATATCTGGTGACCTGTATTGAATAACACTTTTAAAACAATGACGAAGATTCTATCAATTATGTTTAAATTATTTCGTATGTTGGGGACAAATTATATTTACTCCTGTATCCAACTGCTAAAAAAACCTATGTTAATTTAAATTGAAATTTCTAGAGTTTCAGTATGTTATAAAGTAAAATATTAGTATTATCATTTGGCATATCTTCTACCTATAAACAAACAATTAATTTCATTTAGAATAATCAAAATTTTTCAAGTATTAATTTCGCTTCTAAATGATTTTGTAATTTTTAAAACATATAATTCATCATCATTGTCTCCTAAATTGGAAGAAGGTATTCTATATCTTCATATTCCATTCTCTGTATAGATTTAGGTTTTGGGATGTCGCTCTTCAGTTAATTTTGGTCATTGAAATTCATACAACCGAAATCTACGGCTTAAAATTGAACACATATTTGCACCTGAAACATGGTAACTGAAGAGTAATGATGCTCTGTTAAATTATAATTTAAAAATGCTTTGCTGTATTTGAATTCAATTAAAAAATTAAAGTATATATATATATATATATGATTTATTAAATGTAATTTAAATATAAACCTCTCAGATTTACAAATGAAATATAACTTAACTTTATACTTTCTGAGGTAACATAATTCGACTTTCAAATTCAATATTTTTTTCATTCGTATTTTCTTTATAATTAAACCTAAAAAGTCAAACTCTTACAATAAGAAATCATTTACGCTACAGTATAAATATTCTTTTCTAATATTTTTAAATCTATAGATACATTATGCATATATAACAATATATCTTTTATATATTGTCATCTTAAATAAAAAGCACACTGACCATTTAAAGGAAACATTACATTTATTTTAATTAAAATATGAAAATGAAATCTACTCTATCTTTAAAATAAAAGATTTAAGTGTTTTATATAAGTTACATATTTTTAAATCGTCTTAACTGAAGAAATTCATCATTAATATTCTGTAGATCTTTTTGTGAATATAATTTTAATTACTTTGGAACTGTAATAATAATAATAATGTATATATATATACAGGGTGAGTTTGATATAATCTGCCAAACGAAAGGAGGTGATATAACAGCACATGGGGAGCATAAAACACCATAGAAACCCTGTCCTATCGCTAACCATTTTCGAGTTATGGAAGAAAGAAGAAAAATCTGTTTTTTTTTTTCATTCTGTCTGAAAAAACCCCAATTTGTGAGCTTTCTGAAAGATTTACATGCAAAATAAGCACATATTTGGAAAGAGCAGAACAAAACCCTATGGGGAAACACTATTTACATTAGGATACCTTAATTTGACGGCGAGCTACAAGCGCTAAAACATTAGCGAAGTTTAAAATGGAGTTGTTACCAAATTCTTTAACCAGGAATTCTGCAAACACCATTCAAGCTACAATCAGTCAAATTTACCTAAAACTTCTCCCTTCCACAAGCTTTAGAATGAGCCCACAATAAACCATATCGGTGTTCTAGTTCAGGAGAAATTTAGCCTTTTGTTTGAAACACATTCATCACTGAACTCAACGTTCATCGAGAAGGAGACTCGCCATGTTCGTTCCTGATTTCATGTCCGCCTTCAGCCCGCTGTTTTGTCAGATGCAAAAATGAAAGTTTTAAAGACAAACAAAAAAGTTGCATTTGTATTAAGTTTACAAACACAATGGAATTGAAACAAAAGAAGTAGTACGTTTCTCACGTCTTTCACAAAGGAATATGCAAAAAAAAATGACCTATCGCACGTTTATGATTAAAGCACATATGCATTCGAAAGGATGTGTGAAATTTAGTGCCGCTGCTGAAACTGGTCACCCCCACACCTGATATATGCCCTTGCCCGCTTATGAACGAAAACCACAGTAGCTCTTAGCGAAAGCTCATGCCTCAGTTTTATTATTGCATCATCGAGCCGGCTGCTTAAATCTTGCAAACTGGCAACTTCTGTGCGATAATCTTCTTGCTTCAGGAAACCCCAAACATAGAAGTCCAATGGAGTGAGATCTAGCGATCTAGGTGGCTAAGGAATTTGTCCATTACGACTAACCCATCGCGGATAGTGCTGATTCAAGAAGTCCCGAACGGCATGCCCCATCTTGTTGGAGAATGATTTCCGCTCGTTGGGGTACAGGAATAAAATCAAGTAATCCTGGAAGATGATGTTCCAGAAACTCCAAATATGTATTGCTTGTCAGATGACCTTGGAAGACATGTGGACCTATCAAGCGATCGACAATCACTCCAAGCCAAACATTTAAGCTGAATCGCGTCTGGAACGATGCGTTTCGTGTTACAAATGGATTTTGTTGAGCATAATGGTGCCAGTTATGTAAATTTAACATGCCATCCCGAGTGAAAAGTGACTCATCTGTCCACAAAATCGTTCTAAGGAAATGGTGTTCCTCAATATCTCGCTATAAAAGACAGCGGCAGAATCCCAGATAGAAAAGGACATCGAAATCACATTGGCCGCTCATCAGAATCGTTTGGAAATGATTGGTAATCATTTGAGGACATTCTCAAGATCTTGTTTCGATCTTTTGGAGCGGCTTCTTATACTAGCCTCGAAAGCAATCATCGATAGAATATCCAAATAATGTGCCATATCAATTAGTCGATAAATAATTCATGCGTGATATCGGGCCATACTCCATGGAGAGCGAAATTCGAACCTTTTTTTCCGCTTTAAACACCCCGCTTGCTCTTGGAATTACCCCCCGTGTTGCTACACTTCCGGACAAATGTCACCCTCGCTTTCACTTCGGCGATAATTTACATGTCTTGGCAAAATAGCAAAAGCGATAAGTAACAGATTATTGGAAACATCGTAAGAAATTAGAGGCTATTAAGGTTACAGGGAAAGATATAATTGCTGTTTGCTTTTAGCCATTTGAAACTCCTATTGGGGGTTAACAATAGTCTACAGTAATTTAAAAATAAGTCGAGACTTCATTTACGATTAATATATTTCCATGATTTATTTCGAATGAAATCTCTGTAAAAATAATTATTTTTATATATTTTTCTTTATGTTTTATTACTATTACAAAGAAATATTTATAGGGTCGAATATTTGCAATAAGAAATGTAATATAAGTTTGATATTACGTCTGATCATATGGATCTTTAAAGCTGAATAAGCATATAAATATTTATCTAACCTCTTTTTTATTGTTATATATTTACAATAAAATATTTAAAAAAAAAAAATGATTATATTAAATGATGTATTTATTTTTAATAAATCATCGTTTATATATATATATATATATATATATATATTGAAAACCTTTTCAAACATTGAATAGATGAAACCAAGAAACATTGAATAAGATAAACAGAAAAAATACCAAAAAAAGATTACGAATGTAGATATAGTTCGTGAGGCAGTTAATATAATTTCGAATTCAGGAAATTTATAAAAATGATAAAAGTTCTCTGAAGTTAAATACAATGCAAGAAAAGGAAAATCAAATCAACATGAAGAAGGCAGTTTTAGAATTAACAATACTACAATGAAAGTTGCTCAAATGCAGCATAACAAATCATGTATTAGTGAACTAAATTTATTAATTAGATTTTGCCAAACAAGAGCATACCAAAATAACTGAAAATGCAAAATTTTGCAATCAGAAAGATAAATAAAATCATTCCAAAAGATTCGCGCAATAGCAGCGTCATAATTCAGAATGGAAATATATTGAAAATCTTTTCAAACATTGAATAGATGAAACCAAGAAACATTGAATAAGATGAAACAGAAAAAATACAAAAAAAAAAAAAAAAAAAAAAGGATTATATATATATATAAATATATGTGTTTCCATTTGCAAACATTTATTACTTATTTATTTTACAATATTTACTAAACATTATGCGATTACACGTTAAAATTTGTATTTGTACACACATATACAACTTAATGAGTGAGATAAATTTAAAAACGAAAAATCTATTCATACAATGTACGCACAACATTATTTTATTTTCTTATATTCAATTTAAAATGCCAAGAGTATACAAAGGTATAAATACAAACAAAAGATTTCTCTTCAAAGGAAGCAAGTTGGCATTATTTTATAAACAGTGGCCGAGATGCTATGCTCTCCAAACTGATAGAAGGGAGATCATGAGTTCCATTCAAAGTCGTGCTCGTCGGCCTACCGGAGTTTTTTTTATTTTCTTTGAAACTTGCGTGAATGAAAACTAGGATTCCTTAGAAAGACTCCCACTTATGGCTTTTTATACAGGGCTACGTCCATCTCATACATAATCTGCCTGAATCTTAAGTACCTACACCCTAACTCAAAAAATCCATTAAAATATAGGATATTTTTTTCTCCGTAGAATTTTCCACAAAATGTCTGAATTATGTCAGTGCAGGAAATCTCAGCAGAAAATCTTAATCAATATATTAAAAGCAATAAATATGTAAAGGGTTAAGACGCCTTAGAAAGACCTCCTCCTCAGACATTCCTCTTAATCTAGATCCCTATCGTAGAAAATCGATCTTTCATATTATTTCAGGCAATCCTTTTGGTTTAAAATAATAATATGATTAATCGTTGTCTTATTCTAAAACAGAACATTACCAAATACTCTATACATCTGGTAATGAAAGCGAATTCTGAACATAACATTTGTTATTGCACTCAAAATTTATTTCCTTGACGAAAATTGCTTACTTTTTTTTATTCTTAAGCTATTACTTAATGGTGAATGCGTGGTTTATTCCTCGCATTCATTATACGATATTTATATATATAAAGCTGAAAATTTATCAGTCTGTACCGATTTTTAGTTTGCTATACAAAGTTATATTATTCAAATAATAACTATGAAAAGTGGTACATTTAATTAATAAGGACAAAAATCGAGCTAATATCGTATTTCTTAGTTCAATCAGATAATTAGTTGAAAAGATATTAAATAAAAACTCCATTTTAACTTTAAAATTATTAAAAAGAAAAATAAATTGATGCCAAAAATAAATAAATAAGTGAATATATTATGTCGGCTTTGTATGTCGAAAAAAAAAAAAAAAAAAAAAAAAAAAAAATGAACGTGCAATCATTTTTTGTATTTTTATTTAAATTAATTGTTTATGTGTAGTTCTTTTCTTTTCTTTTTTTTTCACAATGAATTCGAATTGTTACAATTATGATTTTATTGAGATAGTACATGTAGGAATTCATTCTACTGCTTTTATTTTATTACATAAAATATTTCTCTTAATTTTAACGTTTAAGTAATTTTGATACTAAAACTCAACGGTAATAGAAATAACCAAGTTAGTGATATTATAAAGCTAAAAGGTTTTAATTTAACTTCCTCTGATACTTTCTTTGCTTTATTATTTCTTTAATTCAAAAATTTTTTAAGCATTACTTCAACCCGAGCAGCGCTATATGTGTATACTAAATATATATATACTAGACCTGCTAGTATTCATATATTGCATTCATTTCAGTATTCACATATTGTATTCATTCATATATTGCATTCATTTCCTTGCATTTTACAACTTATTACTTTTTATAATGCATAGCTATTTGCTATGCGAATGTTTAAAGCGCCATGTTCCGGGTTCAAACCCCGTTCAAGCATGAATATTTGTAGTGTCTTTTAATGGCTTTTCATCTGATGAGAATTAATAATAATAATATAAAAAGAACAGCTGAACGAGAGACAATTGCTTTATTTCTTTATGTGAAAGTATAATAACGTGAATTTCAGCACTTAAAACACATAGAAATATATCAAATTTTGTCAAGAATCTTTTGTAGTCCTTATTCAACTAAAACTAAATAAATTAGGATAAAGTATAGTGTACAAGTTTTATTTAAAATAACTAGACATAGTAGGAATCAGTAATAATTTCGCTTTAAAACCGAGTAATAAGATTTTTATTTTCATTATCAATATGATGACATAATAAAAGACATATATATATACATATATATATATATATATATATATCTTTATTATGTATAATAATATATATATATATTTATTTAATGTCCAAATTATTTATTAACTTTATGTAATAATGTATTTCGGAATAAAATATATATTAATAATGTGGTTGTGAATATATTGCAGTAATAAAATGTTATTCGAAATAAGGAAAAAAAACTAGTTTTCATGCACATTTTTATACTATTTTCCACAGAAACACTGATAGAATCGTAAAGATGACCCCTGTCTGGAACATCAAACAGGAAATGGATAGTCTTGAATGAATTTGGCGTACTATTATCGTGCCAAGGTCATTATTTTTTTCACACTCCTCTTTAACTTGACATTGAAATTTGAATCTCAGTCCCCTACAAACCATCTAGCTATGCACATGCAGCAATATTTTGTTTATTCCCGTTAGAAAATAAGAAATTCTAAAGTAATGGTTTATGACATTTTCATTTTTTTTTTTCCCTTTTTAAAAGGTTTAATGGGAGGTACATATATTATTTTAAATTGGATACTATTGGAGATTTATTGGATATGAATATAATTAAGGTATAAAACCTTTTGTTTTCAATTCATTGTGATTTTTCATTTCTTTTAAAATATCATAGCATGTATGAATTGTGAGTTTGTTTCTGCTGATCCCAATTTCTTTTTATTCTTATTAAAATTACACAAAAATGTATAATGTTTAAGTTTTATTTAAGCTTTTAAAAAATTATAAATTTGATACTTTTAATTAATTTGAAAAATACATAGATAATTAATGTTGCAAAAATATTTTCAATGCCATTTCTCGATCATATGATAATTTAATTTAGGGTTTAAATATTAAGAATGAATTAAAATCTTTAGGATAATTAAATCACTTCATTACTTTTAATGGTTAATTAATAAAAACTTTCATATATTTTTTTGTGCTATTTACATTTTTTTTTTTTTTTTTTTTAATTCTTCTTAAAATTATACAAAAAGCTATGCGGTATTTAAAGATTGTATAAGGTTTTGTAAAAATTAAAAATAATACACTTAATTAATTATAATGAAAAATAGCAAAATTTAAAGAAAAAAAAGAGAAAAATTTTCAATGTTATTTCAAGATTCGTAAAGTAATTTATAATTTTCATGTGCTAAATTTTCATGTTCTAACACATAATTTGCATTTTAATAAAAATAACGCATTTTTTTCTTTTCAAAGATGAACATTTTAGTATTTAAGATAATTTAATAATTTCATTGCTTTCAATAATTGACGAATTCAAAATTTCTTATATGTATACATATATATATAATATATATATATATATATATTTTTTTTTTTTTTCTTTTCTTTTTTTTTTTTTTTTTTTTTTTTTTTTAAATTTTTTTATTGAAATATTTTTACTTACTTTATAGTAGAGAATTTTATATACTTAATTTATTTTAGAAAATACTGTTTTGGAAAATTCTGATTCAAATTTTATGTTAATATGTAAATTCTAAACAAAGTTATCTTAAGGAAATAACATTGATTTTTTGCTTTTTAATTATCCTACTTTTTTTTTTTTTAATTAATAATATTACTTTTAAAAAACTTAAACGCTAAAACAGACTTTCCACATGAAATAATTTTTTCTGTGATTTTAGTTAGCAGACAGATAAAAAATTTTAAATCAAATTGCAAATTTAAAAAAAAAAAAAAAAAAAAAAAAAAAAAAAAAAACGAAAAAATTAATGAGTAAATTATGAAAAATAATTCAGTTAATTAATTATTTTTAATATTTTAATTTATTTTTAATAAGTAAAATTTAATTTATCTTACGAGTCGTGAAAAATTATTGAACTTTTTTCTACATTAATAATTGTGCAGGTTTTTTGTAATTGATTAAGAATCTTAAATTAATAATTTTTTAAAAAAGCTGAAATAAGTCTTAAACACCGCATAGATTTTTGTGTAATTTTATTAGGAAGTTTAATAACTTGTGATAAACAGAAGCAAACTCATATTTCATACGTGCTACGACATTGTAAAAGGTATGAAAGCCAATGAATATACATGAAAATTTGATTAAAACATTTACAAATAATATCGTTAAGTAAACCACACGATATGATATAACGTCGAAACAAATATGATATTGCAGGATAATCCTTATGACATCATATAACGTCAATAAATAATCGGCAGGCAACCATTTGGTTAAAAATAAGGAAGAAAAATACATTGTAAAACACTAGAAATGATATCGTAAGATAATCCACATGACATCATATAACGTCGATAAGTAATCAGTAGACAATCATATGGTCGAAAAGAAGGAGAAAAAGCATCAGGGTTGTTTTAAAAATGCTCAGAGTCCGATGATCGATCGGTGGTTTACCGGGCGGACATATCGTACTTCCTGCCGACGTCATGACATGAGGTCGTTAGAACGAAAAATAGTCAAACGTGGACATTCGGCCGAAGTTCGGCCAATAATTATTTGCTGTTTGGGATGTTACCCGCTTTTGGAAATCTGAGCGGTGTAATTCTTGTATCGGTGTGAAGTGGTATGGATGATACTGTTTTTGTGTAAAACATTCATCACTTTACTTTGGGAGATTCCACCTTCTCTCGCAAGTATGCGTGAACTCATATTTTGATTTTAATCCACTCGGTCGAGTACGGACTCCTTAGCGGTGGCGGAGCGGTAACCATGGCCCCTTTCGTACATCCTACCGAACGACCCACTCTCCCTAAGCCTTCGATGAATTGCGGCACATACAGCACGGTTGGGCGCACGACGATGTCGATAACGTAGACGGTACTCTTCTTCGGGTCTCCGAGAGTTACCATCTCAAAATCCATACTCAAAATGCATATCCGCGTACTCTTCATTTGTAAAATTAGGCATATCTGTTTACAGGTTAGAAAGTATGACAGTTTGATACCTGTGATGACTTCAATTGAAAATAACATTCAGAAGGGTAAACAAAAAGGGATAAATTTTCAATATTAATTTTCAAAAGTGGAAGAAAAAAAGTGCTACGGAATAAGAACCAACTTGGTTAATTCGCACCAATGTAGGAAAACATACCAAGTATGAACTAAGAGAGAGCAAGTAGACGTGAGAGCAGCGTGAAAAGAATCGCAGAGCTCAGGCAAAGTCCAGAAAATGCTAAAGCAATAAGCAGTATAAAACGTAAAAGAAGCTGACGAGCTAATGAGCTGTTACAGATTGACTCACCTTTTGTACCCGCGAGTGGGATGCGTGCGCAAGAAGGTTGGAATACATCTGCATATCACTAAGAGTCCACATGCAGATAGTCACGAATTTGCATACATTCCATTTACTCACCATCGTTTCGTTTGCTGAATTTCAACGAACGCTGTTTTCAATGACGCATTTCAAACAAAAGGCTAAATTTCTCCTGAACTAGAACACCGATATGATTTATTGTGGGCTCATTCTAAAGCTTGTGGAATGGAGAAGATTTTGGTAAATTTGACCGATTGTAGCTTGAACGGTGTTTGCAAAATTGCCGGTTAAAGAATTTGGTGGCAACTCGATTTTAAACTTCGCCAATGTTTTAGCGCTTGTAGCTCGCTCTCAAATTAAGGTATCCTGATGTAAATGATGTCACCCAATAGGAGTTTTTCTGCTCTTTCCAAATATGTGCTTATTTTGAGTGTAAGTCTTTCAGAAAGCTCACAAATTGGGTTTTTTTCAGACGGGATGAAAAAACAAACAGATTTTTCTTCTATCTACCATAACTCAGAAACAGTTAGAGATAGGACAGGGTCTCTATGGTGTTTTATACTCCCTATGGGCTGTTCTATCACCTGCTTTCGTTTGGCAGATTATGTCAAACTCACCCTGTATATATATATATATATGTGTGTGTGTGTGTGTGTGTGAGAGAGAGAGAGAGAGAGAGAGAGAGACGTATTTAATTACTTGATGAAAGAGAGATGACAGACGCAGCACACAATGACGACTAAGCTCTTTCAGGAAACACCTTTATTGCTTCATCATTTCCGAGTCGGAACAGGCAAGGCGAATGGAGTCTAGTCCGACACTCTGCCGATCTGCGGGCGGCTCTATGGAAGCCCTGGGCCGCCGAATCCGTTGGGGAGGCTTGTAAGACTTACGTAATTTCAGAGGAAGGGCAGCGTGGAAATGTTTAACAAGTCAAATTCGTGGCAAGAACTGTCCGTTTGTTTAATGTTTGGCCTTTTATACCTTATTTTCTGAGCTGGTGATTGATTCATTAGACCGTCTGGCCTCTTAAAAGGAATGTCTGAGATTAATTAATATGCAGCTCAATGCAGCGACACTTGCAAGTTGCACTATCTTCAGCGAATTTCGACTTATAATTTCGTTCATTTTCTGATTTCTGAGTTATATAGTATTCTGCTAGAAAACAAACTTTAAAGGGGCAATTACGAATTATTCGCGATTATAATTTCGATTAGCGATTTTCACACTTTTAAATTGGTTTTAAATTATAATAAAAACCCATTTATTTTTATCCTTTTGATATATATATATAACACTCTTTGAAATTATACTGTTATAGTAGCAGATAAAATTTCAACTATCTCAAACAAAATTGAAATCGATAAACTGCGTTTCCTTTTGAGAAAAATTTCTGGTTATTCATACTGATCTTACTAAAGCGTGAAACATTCAATCAGCTGTAATGGACTTCAAAGAAAATGATTGCGCTTGAGACATATTAAACTTCTTTATATTTTACAAAGATTTTATTTTTAATACTTTAAGAAATGACAGTTACACTTTATATATTAAATTGAATTTTACGATAACGTTGAAATAGAAATACAAAGAATTTAAATTCACATAATTTATGAAAGGAAAATTTAATACAAATTTGTAAGTTAGATAAAGTATTTTTGTAAAAATAATATAACTGACTCCAAAAAGCAACTACTATTCAAACAACTAAAAATGAAGGAAAATTGGTAAAAATGAAGCTGTAAATTGCGCCTAAAAGCATAAAATAGTTTCCTTCAAATATTACAATTAAGCATAACTTTTGAAGTCGCGTCGCAAAATTAAATAGAATTTAATTCGTGTTTAAAAATTTGTTTTCAGACCGATAGCTACAAATGCTGTTGTCTCGAATAATCCATTTATATTTTACCATGTTTATATAACTTCGATTCTTGTTTGTTTGTTAGTTTGTCTAGTACAAATCTTACAATCGAGTTTTAACTAACTTCCCGACTAGCTAGACATTTGATCCTGTCAGGATAGCTAAGAACACGGTTACAATATATTTTCTTAATACTTTTAGTCAACTGTTTCAGGTCCCTACTGTCCTCGGCAGCGTTTATATGATTCGACAGAAAATTTATTTAGCTACATTTCCATCTATCTAGACATTTGAAACTTTCAGAATAGTTCAGAACACTGTGAAAATGGATTTTTTAAAATATTTTTAGCCAACTGGTTAAGGCCCCTGCTGCCTTCACCAGCGTTACCAATGCAAAGCTTGCAATCGTTTTTTTACGAACTTCCTGGCTAGCTAGACATTTGAAACTTTCAGGATAGCTCAGAACACAGTGGCAATACATTTTCTTATACTTTAGTCAACTGTTACAGGTCCCTACTGTCTTCGGCATCGTTTATATGATTCAACAGAAAATTTATTTAGTAATAAATTAGCTAGTTATTTATAAAAATTCATTCTAATACATACAGAGTGTTTCAAAAATCTGGGTATAACTAATTTCTCGAAAGAAAAGCAATTTTGCCGAATACATTGATTTCAAATGTTTTGTGCATTGAAATACTCTAATCTATTAGTTATCATAGGTAGGCTACCTGAGCACCAGGTGCCCAACGTGACATAAATTATATTTTTCAAGGTAACCATACTTTTTCTTAGTATAATCGTGTTAAACAGAAAAAGCCATTTAAAATAATGTATTGCTTTTTTTTTTTTTTTTTTGCAAATAAAGGGCCCCAAAGCCCCGATTCTTATATTGTAACAAAAAAACGGGAAAACTAAAATATATCACGAAAACAGCAATTTCATTTAACACAAAGTTTACAAAAGTCTCGTGCATTCAAATTACCTACTAAATGAAGAATTACAGGCGGATACTAAGCCAGGAACCGAGCCCGACGTGATGAAACTAAATTTGTTCAAATAGAAACCATAATTTTTTTTTACAGAATCAAGTTAAGCGGAAAAAATGTTTTAAATCATGTTTTGGTTTTTATTTTTTATTTTTTATTTTCTAGAGCAGTGGGCTCCAGCGCCCCTATATATATGTTGTACTAAAAAGCTTGGAAATCCTAAAATATCCCAATAAAAAAGCAATTTTGCTGAAAACAATGGTTACAGAAATCTTCTGTATTTAAATAATCTATCAAATGTTGTATCATAGCTCCCTATCTAAATCGCAAATTTACTTCAAAATAACTTTCTTTGTTTCATAGTTTTCCTTAAAAAATATCCATCAAATGAGGTATCATAGGTGGGCCTCCAGTTGTCCCACGTGATACAAACTGTATTTTTTCAAATGAAAATGATAACTCTTCTGAAAATCACACTTTTTCTTAAAGCAATACTGTGAAGAAAAAGTATATTTTCTATTTTAAAAAATGGAGTTTGTATCACTTTGTGTCCTCTGGCCCTTCAGGACAATCATATATTACTCAATGTAGTAGAAAATTTAAATGTAAGACGCATGGTAATTATTGTGTTCAGCAGATTATATTTTTATTAAGATATTTTCGGATTTCTGTATTTTTTTTTTTTATTACAACAAAAATCGGAGCAGCCGAGCCCATACTAGTGTCAAAAGAAAAAAAAAAAAAAAGCAAAACATGATATAGAACCAACTTATTTCGCTTAACATGATTCTGTTAAAAAAAAAAAAAAAAATGTAAAATTTTCATCGACAAAAATTTTGTGCATGATTTAAAAAAGATTTTTTTCGCTTAACCCGATTTTTTTTTTTTTTTTTTTTTTTAAGTATTATATCTATTTGAAAAAAAAAAATAGTCTCAGTCGGATCATTTGGAGGTCCCGCGTGTTTACCTATGACTTCTCATCTGATAGATAATTCGAATTTGTGAATCTTTTGAAATGAATGTGCTCAACGAAATTGCTTTCCGTTCAAGATATTGTGTGTATTCATACATATTAAACTCCCTGCATATGTATATTTATAATTTTATTATCTTTTAATTAATAAAAAAAAATTATAAAATGCTTAAATATCAGTGTGTGTATTTTTAAGTAATTTGTAAAGTAAAAATCTATTTATAATTTAACAATGTTTACAGTAATGTATGCTCGTTTTATTGAATCTTGTATTTTTTATTTTTTTATTTTTATTTGTCTTTATTTATTTATTTATTTATTTATTTATTTGTGTGTGTGTAGTCAACTATTTAAGAGTTGATGCAGTCCTACAGAAACGTTTAATATAAAAAAGAAAACATAATATAAATCTTTCTTTTAAAAAGTGGTTGGTTTATTCTTGTACGATGAAATATTTACACAAAAACCACATTTAAAGTCCAACGACAAATTTCAAGAAAATCATTTTATGTATGTTAATATACAAAGAATCTGTAGGAAACGAAATTTTCTTTTAAATAGGTTTCCAGACATCCAGCATATTCACATGTAAAAGAATGTCTTTCAGAAGCGATATCCATGATAAACATATTTACATAAACTTAAAAGGAAAAAGTCATTTGCTAGCATTTAGCTTTCCACAGAATTTATTGGATCTCGTGATTTCATTTTATCGGTGCAAACCAGAATTATTTCAAAATATAATTTCAAAGATAGTCTAGAGTATCATTAGGAGTTGCATTTTCGTTCTTGGATGTACTATTTAAATATAAATATCGTTTATTTCGATTTAAGCCTTTGAAAAATCAAATAAAAAATTAAATACTATATGTACTAAGAACAAGAAGAAGTGCATTTAAACAACTAAAATAATTTCAGTATTCACTTGATTTTCACACATATTTCCAATATATATATATATGTATGTATGTGTGTATAATTTACCACCTGAATTTATGAGGGTTAACATATGTATTAAATGTATGTACTTATAATGTGCATGTATATCTCTCTCTCTCTGTATATATATATATATACATATTAATAAAATCAGAGTTTTGTCTGTAAGTTTGTCAAATTCAAAAAAATTTGCGATATCTTCACGTTTCTCACACCATGAAAGCCGAAAACTACTTCAAAAAATTTTGCCTGTGTGTGTGTGTGTGCATAGTAACCGACGCTTAATAAAGTCACTGGTTAATGAAATTAGCCACTTAATCTGATCAAAGTTCCAGTAGCGGAATCAAAACAATACAAACTAACACCGCCGCTCAATAAAATCAGCATTGCCGGTTAATCGACTCAAAAATGCCTCCTCAGCAGCCAAAACTATTATTTATGTGCTTTTTTTTTTTTTTTTTTTTTTTTTTTTTTTTATAGAAAAAGTGATTAAAGCACAACAAACCCTCCGTTATTGCTCATTGTCGAAGATTTTACAAAATACGACCCATAACGTACCACCGAAACAATTTCAAGGAACGTATTCTTGAAAGCGCAGTAATAAGTTACAAATTTGATTTGAAGTAATATATATATATATATATTATTTCTAATTATTAAAAGGCAATTTTTGTTCTTATTTTGAAATTACTTTAATTTATGAGGTGTAAATGGAAAGATTTTAAATTTATAAGAACAGTGTGACTTTTTGGCAAAGTAACGATGATTTTTCTCAAACGAAAGTGCATGGGAACTTGGAATGCGTTTAATTTACTTATATCAAAGAATCAATTAACTAATTATCGGTAAAAAAAAATAAATAATAATAATTAATATTGTTTACTAATTGCATTATTCGTTATATTTTAAAGTTACTTTCCAAATTCAGGAAATTAATACTTTTTCCTTAAGTGCAGGAACGTTCGCCAGATATAAAAGTCAGCCGCTTAATAAAATCACTTTGGCTCAGAACGAATGTGAATTTAATAAGCGGCGGAAACTGTATATATACATATATATGTGTGTGCGCATGTGCATAAAAAATATAATGTAAACATTTTGAAAATAAATGCAGCCTGAAAACAACAATGAATCAAGACAGGTAATATTAATTAACTGAAACTAGTTGGCATAGGTGGACTCTGCTCAGTTCTCCATCATATTTATGTTCTCGTAAATTTCTAGTGCGAGACATATTATAATCATGTTAAAAGAAATGAATTTGACCAAAGCTTGATTCAGTGATAGAATGAAATCCCCGCCTAATAGTCTATCCACCGTTCACTTCGATATATTTATCCTATTCTAACCTATTAATTTATTTTATCAGGGTCAATTCCATTGTTTAGTTTTCATGCTACTATTTCCAATGCAAGAATCCTCAAAATTCATATTTATATGAAAAATTTACAATTTCGCTATGTTGATAAAATCGTAAATTAAGAATAATTTACAAAATTTTCCTATTAGAATATTTGTATTCAATCATGTTCAAACAAACATCATAAATGTAATTTTGAAGTTGTCTAATATTTTTAAGATCCTCAAAATGGAAGTTTATGCTCAATTTTGCCTTATTCTGACATAATAAGGCATAAGTAAATCGTAAATTCTAAATAACTTACGAATTTTTTAAATTGAAAAAAATCATAGTCTATTTCATAAAAAATCATAGTCTAAATCATCTATTGATATTCCTGTCAATATCCTAAATAATATTTCGAAAGTGGTTTGACATCTTTTCGATGAAAACATCCCTCAAGATTCACGTTTATGGGAAATTTTGATCTATTCTGACATGTTAAGAAATTCGTAAATTTCCATTAAATTACGAAATTTTCATATTGGAAAATTCATAGTCATAAATATTCATGCTAGTGTCCTAAATAATATTTTAAAAGTAGTCTGACATCTTTACGATTAAAATATCTCTCAAAATTGACGTTTATGTGAAATTTCGCCCTATACTGCCATGTTAAGAAATTCGTAAATTTCCAGTAACTTGCGAAATTTTCAAAGTAGCATATTTATAGTTACCGATGTTCATTCCGGCTTAAAAACTGATATTTTAAAACTGGTCTGACACTTTTACAGTAAAATGTTTCCATTTAATGCACGTTTAAGTGAATTTTTGTCCTATTCTCCCAGGTTAAGAAAATCGTAAATTTCTAATAACATACGAAGTTCTTCAATTCGTATGTTGCAAATGCATAGGGGTCTTGCCAGTGTCGAAAGTAATATTTTAAAACTGATCTGACCTCTCTGCGACAATTTGTTCGTGAGATATTGTGTACACAGACTAACAAACTAACGGACTAACCCAATAACCCACTAACAGACACCCTACAGACAGACACCATACAAATTTTGTCATTTTCGGATTCCTCACACTTGAAAACGTGTAAAAAAGTCAAAAAACCGAGGTCGAAAATTTTCACGATTACCAAAGTTCCCCATACCTATAGTATGATGGGGAACTAAAACCATTATTAATTAACAAAAAACCATTGAGGTCATCATTGAGGAAGCTCTTCAGTGAAGTAAGGTAAATCAGAAGTTTTAAGACTTGATTGACAATCGTCACTTATTTATCACTGCTACATATAACTATTAAAAAATTGTAAATACTTTTCCTTTCCATTTCTCGGTGTTTTCTTTTTATTCGTGTAATTTTGTAGTTTTTAATAAGTGTTTTTTACTACCTCTTTACAATTTTCTATGTTTTTCTATATTCATAAATAATATTATATATATATATATATTTTTTTTTTTTAGTATTTTTCTTTCATTTGGCGATGCAGTGGTTATTTTTTTTTTTGGTAAGATGTTACGAGCCAAACTACATTTTGTTTTTGCAAGCAGCTTCTGAAATAAGTCGCTGTTTTACTATCCTGCGCTTATAAGCTTCACTGATGATAGCCTCAATATTTTTTGGGTTATATAATATAATTTGTCTGGTTTTTATTTTAAGATTACATCTATTTTATTTTACATTATATTATGCTTCCATGTCTCTGTTTGCATTTTCTTGAGCATTACGATAATGTATACTTTGTTTTAATATGGTTTAATTTGTTGATTTTTGATTTTTTTTTAATCATTCGTATTATTTTTACGCTTAAATATATATTTATGTGTGTGTGTGTGTGTGTGTGTGTGCTTAGGGCATAATGTATATCGAAATATATATATATATATATATATATATATATACATATTAATAAGAAATCACCACAGAACTGGCGTTTTAAATAATTACTTATAAAATGATAATGGTTACATTCTTTCTGTTGCTAACTGTTCTCGTTTCTGTGCACTTCTGAAAGTTCACAATCCCACTCTCTGTTTTGGCCTATTGTGCGTAACTCTCGTGAAACTTAAAACTCACATATTGTGAACCTCATACTTGGTTATTATAGAAACTATCTTTGAATGATATACACATGTCATTTACTTCAATCTGAGAAAATACTTATAGAATATTATTTAATATACCTATATATATATCGGGTAATTATTGGATTGAATTATTGGAAAATTATTGGAATGCAAATTAGTAGACTAATTTACATTCTAATTTATAAGGATATTAAATAATAAAACCTTTTTTTTTTTTTTTTTTTTTTTTTTTTTTTTACGCAGAATGTACAATTTTAATAATCGACAAGGATTCTAATATTTTTCCTTTTATGATGTAAAGACATAGAAGTTATTCTAAAAAAGAATATTTAACTTCAAGAGCAAAATACACTTTAAATTACGTAGAGAATCATATAGATTAAGTGTTTATGTGGTACATGAATTAACAAAAATCAAGATATTCAATGTCACAATGAGCCATTCACTCCAAATTTTAAAATTAATCTAAAGGGTGTCATGTATTTCTGTAAAAGAACATTAAATGTGTTTATCCTTAAATAAGAACAGAACTTCTACAAGTTTTAGTGTGTTAAATTCATTTAAACTTTAATAAAATGATAATAAATGATATACCACTAAAAGAATGAACTATATCAAGATATTTTCTAAATCATATAATATATATATATATATATATATATATATAAGGTAAAGTTAGGAGAGTTTGCGCACAATTAACAGAATGCCATAAAAATCCATTTTATTTTTTTTTCTAAAATATTGGTACATAATTTTGAATTGATGCTATGCTTATTCTATGCATTTCCATTAATATTTTGTTGCTACATTATAGTTTTAAAAAACAGCTGTAATGAAACAAACAGCTATTTCGCGCAATTTGTTTTCATGTGATAGGAGTGAATGAGCTTAAATTAAAACTACAATCGCATTGTTAATAATAATAATTGTGCTCTGAAATGATATTCTTTTAAGTTGTTTGTAAACAAATATTTTTGTATTGGTAGTGAATATCAATAATAAAAAAATCAGAAAAAAAAGAAATTGAAAAAATCTAATCAAAGAAAAAATATTAAAGAAACAGAAAAGGAACAAGACCACACAAAGCTGCAGAATAACACTAAGTTACTAAATAACATATTTTACTTAAAATTAGTACATTTCCTACTCAACTTGAATAGTTTCTTGATTGCTAATCGAATCACTCGTTGCACTGATGTTCATGAGGAAGTTATCATGTAACCATTTACCATTGGTGAGCCTGTTCCAGATGAGTCGCACATCAATGCATTTTCAAACGAAAAAAAGAAAGGGGGAAAAAAGGGTAGCACACCAGATACATGAAATGATATAAAGCTAGTCCCTCCCACTTTTAAGCTAAGAATCCACCCACATTTTATTATTTATTAAAGAATTTTTTTTCTCAAAATCTTCTGCACAAAAATGTTCAAAACACAAAACATAATTTCACTTGGTTTAAAATCTTTTCGTTTTAGCTTTAAAATTCTTTATGTTGGTTTTATTTTATTTTATTGTATGGAAATTTAGCCGTTTACAAGCCTTGAGAGATGTTTGATTAGGCTGACATTTTTTGCTTGCATTTAGTTTTATCGCTTCTATTTAAGCAGCCGAAAGCGGCATAAAGCTTTAGCTTTATACTTGAAATTACTGCAAAAATAAACAGATATACAATAATACTTATATACATTAGGATAAATTTCTCATAAGCTAACTTTAGCATGCGAGAGGTAATCCCATTAGATATGTGGCTTTTGTCGATCATACCACTCCTGATTAACGTTCATTTTCCGTTTATAGGGACAATTTCTAAAAAGATACGCCGTTTAGAATGGGTTGAACTAGTCCAGTCTCTTGTCAAAATTATTTTTTCCTAGTACAGTTCCAGACATTCAACAATCTCGTCCTCATTGTCTTGTCATTACAATAAGCTGAGAAATCTCTATTAGTATAGACTTCTATAAAAATCAATGTACAATTATCGTAATAGTTAGTCCCAGGCATTGAACAAACTCATCATTATTGTCTTGTTATTATCACCAATAGGCTTCGAAATCTCTGTTAGTATAGAATTTTAAATGCGCAATCTCTCCTAAACAGCAAAAGCGCAAACTCTCCCATTTTGGCAGGAGAGATTGCACAATGCACAGTCTTTTATTAAATAATTATTCGCTTTTACAGAAAAAGGGTGCTCATACCATTAGTCTAGAATTGTAGCTTATGCGAAATTGTTCAAATTAAAAAAACTTGTATGACTTACCATTGTAGTTAAATTCCGAGGAAAGATTATGAAAATTCAATGATTTATTTTTCAATACGAAGCAAAATAACCACGTTTTATCTTAGACTCTTGAAGCAATCAATATGCACGTTCATGTTGGCCTTTCACTCTTGTTGTTGTACAAACACCTGAAATCGCAATTCGCCCACACTACTCTTTCCTGCCGATCCCTTACCTGCGCAATCTCTCCGACCGCACAATCTTTCCTACCTTTTACCTTATATTGAAATTACTGTAAATCGTTTTCAAAATTAGCTGACTTTCATAAAAAGAAGTTTTTATATGGCAGATTTAAAAATATTTTTATATGTGTACGAAGGGACTGATATTAAGTTAGTTGTTAAACAAAGAAATTCAAAGTCAAAACCATTTTGATTGTAATATAAATAATATTGATAAATATTGAAATTAAGTTAGTAAAACTTTTGTTTAATAGTAAAGATTTTCCTCTAACGTTTAAATATTTAATGTTTAGTCAAAAAGATAAGAATCTATTTTTTTTTTTTTTTTCCCACAAATGTTGTCCTGTGTTTAAAAAAAAAAAAGAATTATAAAAAAAATTATTCACACAAAAACAAACAAACAATCAAAAAAATGTTTGAAAGTGTTAAAAAGCAAATTAACGATGTTTATGCACATAACATTTAATTAGGCAGTAGCAAATTACTGTTGAAGTAAATGACTTAGGTGGTACCACCTAAAAGCATTTAAATTAAAAGAAGGTGTTTAAAAAAATAACAGAGAAATTTTAATTGCGTTAATTATTTTTCTTGCATAAATCTTTATACGGAAAGTGTTTGTATAAAAAGAAAAAAAATATATATATATCACCTAGATTTTGTTTTACATATAGTTTTTTCCACCTCATTTTATAAAGTTTCTGATTTATGTCAGTTTTGTTTAATCAGTATACACAAATTACTTTTAATTTAGAGGAAAAAAATTTTTTTCCTTGTAGAAAGTGCCTATATTTCCTTTCTTGTACCTTTTTTTTTTTTTTTTTTTAATTAAAATTATTTTCTTTAATACTCTGAAATAACATCAGAATAATACAATCAGAATTAACTTAAATAATAACATAAGTAACATAAATAATAACATCAGAATTAATATATGCATTTACTCATTTTATTTTGTGAAAATGCTATCATGGTTGTATACAAAATTATAATAGTTTTTATTTTATCGCTTTTTGTTAATATTCAGAAACTTCTGATTATTTGAATGTGTGGAATAAATAGAAAAGTGAAGTTGATTATAAATATAGTTCATTCATATACCAGTATTGTTAAAAAACAACAAATTCTATAAAAACCCAACATAAAATTAGAAAACTTCCATCTTTTAAACACAGATTTAATTTGCAGAATAAAATGCGTTCTTTAAAAACATTGTTATTATCAAGCATTTAAAAGTGAATGCGATTCAAGCATATAAAAATATAAGTTGTTACTGTAACATTCAATATAATTTTTGGAAATTACATTTTAGTAATGTAACAAAATAATGAAGTTTAACTGCCTTCCTTTCTAGGGGATGGCGACATTCATCTTTCTGGTAATGTGATGCAAAAGCTATTTTGCCGGTTGCGATAAGTCTGGTAGAATAACATAAAAGCTATTTATCCAATTGTAAGAATAAATATTTTTATAGTTTTAAATATAGTTTAATTTTAAATATATTTTAGTTTTACTATTCTACCACAAGGTAGCTTGTGTGCAAAAGTTTGTAAGTTTTAAGTTGTATGTAATGAATACAGTTTTTTTTAAATGTTAGTTAATAAATATGTTTCGAAAATCTAAGAACTGTGGACTAGAAAAAGTGTCACCCATCGAGTAGTCTGGACTCATGTCAATATGTGTTAACCTGGCCGGGATAAATTAAACGGCCAAGTAATTTTTAATTTACCAGCCATGCTTTCTGAATCATCATTGATACCGCTGTGGAAAATAGTTTAAAATTAATGCATCGAATCAATTTCATTCAGAGTTTGTTGGTATCGCCATGACTTTTGTGTTTTAAGCTCATATAAGAATAGTACAGTTTCTCAATGTATTTCAAGATTAAATAAATGAAATAATATTGCCCAATACAAGAATAAGTAAATTAGTGCGTCTGATTTACTAAAAAAAGAAAAGGGTTTTACTTTGTTGTAAATCGATGTTTATAACCTATCTGCTTAAAAGCAAAAATTATTGTTCTGTGATATATTAGTATTCTGATTTACTTACCAGAAGTCGAGAGTGGTTCAAGAAGATAACGACAAAGTTTTAGAAATAGTAAGACTTAAGTTATAACTCGAATTGCAGAAATTGGATTCGCAAACCGAAGTTAATAATATTAATTTTAAAACAAAACAATTAAATTTTGAACAAAGGAAATTTCTACCAATTTTTAATTCTAAGGAAGATTATAAGGGAATATATATTTGACTCCGTTTGAAATGCAACTGAATTTTTTTAAGGAACCTCATTCTAAATCTGTTGATTATTTGATTGGTGTCTTGCCAACGCATATCGCTAAACTTATAAATAGATAAAGAGCTGAATAGGCTCAAAATTATGGATATATAAAAAATCTGTTGCTACAATGGTTTAAACTTACCGCTGATAAATTCAGGACATTATTCTTCAGCATTGGAAATCGTTCGGGAATTCGTGGCACGGTTAGTATTTTAAACAGAGGACAAACATTGAAGGTTTGATTTCAGAGTTAGGTATTAATGATTTTGAAAATCTTAAAAACTTAGTAATTTCTGACAAAATGAAGAAAAGCACCCCACGTGAAATGAGAAATGATTTTATAGATGAGTGGACAGATTAGAATTCCTCTTGCAAATTATCTAAAAACTAGACGCATATGATAATATCCGAAGTAATGATAGAAAGGATATTTCTATTTTAGAAAGAAATTTAGTAGTTCTAAGAATAGTTTTCCAAAAAGAGACTTTCAATCTGAAATGTTAAAGAAACAAAAAGTAAAATCAGAATTATCTGATCGATCTCCGTTAACATCTTACTGATGTGAAAACTCTTTATTTATAAGGCAAATTGTCCTAGTTGTTCAAAACTAAGAAAGAACAAACTAGAGTTAAATCCGTACATATGTACACTTGTTTGAATTAACCGTTTCCAAACTGTTTTATTTTATATATCAATAGTTGAAGCAATTCGACCTGTTCATACTGATACTGGTGCCAATCACTCTGTTGGTGGAGAATCTATATAAAAATTTCTGATGAAGAAGGAGCAAAAATTTAAGAAATTAGAGTTATCTATGCATTTAGCTGATGGTCAAAAAACTACAGTCGTAAAATGTTGATTGCTGATGTGCGTAAAATGTCCATAGACGAAATCTTGTTACAAATTTACCTTATTTAAATCTTCTTACCTTATGCTAAAAATAATAGAACATTACTGTGTGTGAACATTTTGCAACAAACTGTCTCTGACAGACAAACCTTGTGAAAAATCCCCACTTGCTAAAGAAGATCCAGCTAATCAACCTGTGATAGACATAAATTCTTGTTCTTTGGGAGAACGTGTAGTCGGTAGATTTAATGAAGAAGAAAATTTTAAATGGTTTGCTTTGTAAATATGAGAGAATCGTTCACCAAGGGGAAGAGGCTTACTCCATCCGTAGAGCATCATTTAAATACGGGAGATCATCGTCAAGTATCAGTTCCACCATACCTCTAGCCACCAACAAAGAAAGAGTTATTGAAAGCTCAGACAGATGATCTCTTTGCTAAGGTAAAGGAATGGAAATCTCCGTATTTAGAAACAGCCGTAGTATTCCCTTAATCAAATGGTGGTGTATGAAACTGTATAGATTAGAAAAATTCAACTCTGTGACCGTACCTGATTCTTACTCTTTACCAAGGATGAACAATCTTTTGCATGAAGCTAAACATACGGAATTTATGTCGATACTTAATTTACTTTTTGGTTATCAAGTAAATGTGTATGCACCTGATAGTGATAAAACAGTTTTTGTACGTTCTTTAGGGACATACTAATATAAAAGAATCCCCTTTAGATTGCGTAATGCGCTCGAAATATTACAGGTATTTATGGACCACTTTCGAAAAAGGCTTCCATGGGTAAATATACTCATTTACGTGGATGACATTACCGTGTTGTCGCTAACTTTCGAACGAAACATATCTGATGTTAGAGCTGTCGTTCAAAGACTTGAAAAATCGAAACTTTCAGCACTTTACATGTAATGAAGTTAGATATTTGGGTCACTAGATTACCCCTAAAGGTATTGTGATGGATTCTAAAAAAGTCGAAGCCCTCACTTGAATTTCGCTTCCGAGGATTGTTAAACAACTGCATGCCATTCATACAGATATGTTCGTTGTATCGACAGTTTTTTAACCGGACTTCTGGAAGTATCTAGATAATTAATTAAGCTCACCAAGTAGAATGTAGCTTGATGTTTTAGTGCTAGTGAAGAAAACGCATTTCAAACCTCAAAACGATACTTAGTTTTAGCACCAATTCTAGAGCATGATGACGAAATAAAACCTTTCATCGTACGAGCCGACGCAAGTAACGATATTCTTGGAGCAGTCCTCCTACAGGGAGAGGGAATTGAAGAACGTATTATTAAATATGCTAGTAAACCTGTTAAATGTTTCAGAGCGCAACTGTTAAATTACTGAACGAGAAGCACTTGTAGTAATCTCTTAACAAGTTATGAGGATACATAACAGGAAGAGAAGTTGCTGTGACATCAGATCACCAACCCCTAAGATGGCTTATGAGATTTTTAAGTCTCCATCTCTACGATTTGCTAGATGGTCATTGCAGCTGCAAGAATTCCACATAAAGATTGAATTACCTGGAAAACGAACGTCATGGCTGACATTTTACCACGTCCTATTAATGAACATCCTACTAAAGGACTTTTTGAAGTCTGCTTGGTTGTTGATTGTATACCTACTAGTAAACCTAGTGATCTACATTTCGAACAAGTGAAAGGTGAACAACTGAAAAAAATGTATCAAAAGTTTTAAAGATAATGAGAAAGGTGTTGAAAATTGTAACTAGATTTAACATCATTATGTTATGAATCAAGGTGTTTGTACAGTTGCTCTCCCACTTCAGAGACAAAAGAGGCACAACTCGTAGTGCCTTCAACCGAAAGAGAAAAGATTTTAAAGGAACATCATTACTCGCCTACTGCTATTCACTAAGATGCTGAAGAAATTCTAAATATAATTGCCAAAAAATACTATCGGTCGAGAATGTGTTCATACATGACAGACTATGTGAAAAACTGTGTTGAATGTAATAGGTATAAACCTTCCAATCAGAAGCTTTCTGGATTGTTGCAAACTCATATTTATCCACAGAGATTCTATCCATTGACCGTTTTGTTCTCAAAATTATGAATCATTGTCTTATTAATAGCATTTTCCCAAAAGTATGGAAAAAGGCTAAAGTTTTACTTATATTAAAAGAGGACCAGCATCCTGCTTATCCTGGGAGCTTCCGACATATTTGTTTACTCCCTACCATGGGAAAAATTATCGACAAGTTTATTACCAATAGATAGGATTATTTTTTGGAAGTTAATAATATAATTCCGAGGTATCAGTACGGATTTAGAAAGGGCTTCTCCACTTCTATGGCTCTAAAGAATGTGGTTGATAATATTGTTAGAATTAACAATAACAAAGAAATTGCGATGCTTCTCTCTATTGACTTCAAGAATGCCTTTAACAGCATTTTTTGGGAATCTATACAAGATTCACTTCTCAAATATAATATTCCGCCCAGTCTCTTCAATATTATTTTGAGTTTTTTAGATCATAGAGAGGTTCTCTATGATGGTGTTGCTCTAACCTATAATAGAGGAGTCCCACAGGGGTCCAGTTTGGGACCAAAAATTTGCAATATAGTTATTAATGATCTTCTGGAGATTCCTGAAGATAGAGGGATTATGCAAGCATTTGCTGATGATCTATTAGTTATTGTCAATGCGATTGCATCATATCATTTTAATAGCTCAGGTAGTTATCTTTTGGAGCGAATTTATAGCTTGGCTGCTGTTAGAGATTTTTAGTAATCAATCAAAATAAATCTTGCTTTACTATGATAAGAAAAGGAGCCAAACTGATCACTAACATCCCTAAGATCAGTTACAATAACATCAAGATCAAGTACTATAAAGCCATCAAGTACTTGGGTGTTATGATTAATTGCAAGTTTAACTGGACGGAGCATTTAATTTATCTATATGATAAAATTCAGGCGTATTCTCTTAGCGTAAGGAGTATTTCCAGAACCACCCGGGGTTAAGATAACACTTACTTAAATATTTATATTAAATTGTTGTAGAGAAGATAATAGAATACTTTTCGGAGATCTGGTATTCCGACAAGAGGTATATCAAAGATAAGTTGAAAAGTATTCAACGGATCTTTCTATTAGTTATTTCAGAGTGTTACTCCACGGTGGCGACGGATGCTCTTTGCGTCATCACTAGTGTCATGCCCCTTAGTATCACCCTAAAATTCTACTAAATAAAAATTACGCTTCTTGACTGGGGAGAAGATGTGAACTTTGATTCTCAAGTTCTCAAAGCGGAAGATTATATTAAAGAAAGATTTAAAATGGTTATCCCTTGGAAACCATTTAATATAAAATGAAAATATTATGATGAATATTATTTTGAACAGCTTAGAGATACGAATTGTATCTATACTGATGGCTCGAAATTAAATAAGAAAGTTGGTTGTGCTTTTTTGCACATTAAGAATGATATGATTTTGAATTATTCTTTGTTTCGCATTTCCGATCATACAAGTGTTTATGATGCGGAAGCTATAGCTATCAAAGAAGCTGTTTTATTTTCAAAAAGTCAAGGGTGGAGTACTGTCAAAATTGTCACTGTCTCCAGGTCTGTGCTCTCTGCTCTCGAAAGTTACGTAGCTAAAAATCAAATTATTTACGATATTCGTAAAGAAGTGGAAGATGCTGGATGCTCGTTTGAATTATTTTGGATTAAGGCCCATGTGGGTTATAAGTGGAATGAGGAAGTTGATAAGCTTGCTAAAGATGCAACTGAGAAGAATATGATTGATGTAACTGTAAAAATGAAGAAAAATCATTTAAGAGATTTATTCAAAAAACTTAAGCTTTTGGAGTGGCAGAGGGAGTGGGAGAGTTCAGACACTGGACGCCATACATTTCAGCTCTTCCCTAGGGTTGATACAAGGAGGACTTTTGGGAATTTTTATCTCAATCAGTTGGTTAATGATCAGGATTTCGTGGGAACTTGCCAGAAAAGAATTTTTGGTAAGAGTTTCCTGCGTAGCTGTAACCAAGTTATTCAAAACATAAACCATATTGTTTACACTTGTCCTTTAGTGAAGAATCTGAGACTTCATTTCTTCCCGAAAGATTTTATGAATATAAAGTTATTTATACTTTTAACCAATAAGAAAACCAAGATCGGTTTAATGGAAATTGTGAAATATTATTGTAATATATTATTTGCTGAAATTTAGTATTGAGGTGAGCTTATCCTCTATCTTTTTAATTGTTTGTGTTGTGGTGGTGTTATTTCTTAGGAGTTATGTTTGTATCTGTTACTTTATGTTTAAGTAGTACAGTTACGTTGATGCATTTATCTTTTGGAGTTATGAAATCTTTTGGGGTTTGTATTCATTTGAATTATCTCTGTGTGTTGTGTTGTGTTGTGTTGTTATTAACAATACTTATTTTATTGGCATTTATTTACTTAATACTTAATGTGTTTAAGTTGTGTTGTAGTGTTTTTCCTTTATGTTTTGTGTGTTGTGTTGTGTCGTGCTGTGTTGTGGTGTTATTATTAATAAATCTTATTTATTGTTACTGGCTTTACTTATTACTTTTGTTTTAAGTTGTGTCGTGGTATGTTTTGGGGATTGTTATATGTGTGGTTAATGTGGTGTTTTTATGTAGTATTTATTATTTGTACTACTTTACTTATAATTTATAAATCTTATTGGTGTTTGTTATTATTGGAGTTTGTTGTATGTGTTGTGGTGATGTTTGTTTATTATTTATTGCTCACGAGTGTTAAGCATTTTGATCTTAATAAAATAAAAATAAATTATGGTGTTTGTTATTTTATTGGGAATTGGGTTATTGTTTTTGAGTTTGGTGAACAAGTTGCTTCATGCATCTGACCTGGCTTCTTTATTTCAATTTTGCCCATTTTTCCTTTCACCCATTCTAACCTATATTATATTATATATTATCTTATATATTTATTTATTTAACTAGTTGTATTATATAGTAGTTTTTGGCCTACTTGTCGGGGGTGTGCTTTGGTGGGTGGTGGTATGGTGCCGTTTGCTGCGGCGGTGCCTGGACTTTGCCTGGGTGGTTTGCGGACGGTGGTGCCTGCGCCGTGCACCTGCTGGGTGGGGTGCCGCTTCTGCGGGGTCCCTTGCTCCCGCTTGGCGTGTTCGATGCGTGGTGTGGTGTCTGGGGTGTTGGAGCCTGTGGAGATCCTGCTGGAGGGATGCTGTTGTGGCGATGGGACTTCTTGGTACTCGGATGTCATCGGACGGGTCGAGTAAGAAGTTTATTACCTTATTGTTTTTTAACAGAAAATAAAAGATGAAAACAGCGGGTATTAATTGTTAAAGACTGTTCAACAAAATGGGTTGAATTGTTTGCCTTAACTCAAGTTACTGTGGAAGAATGTGCGACAACATTATTTGAAGCAGTCTTGATGGGATACCATCTGCCAAGGCGTCTAATTAGTGATAGTAGTATGGAATTTGTGAGTGACACGATACAGCAATTTTGTTATCATTTAGATATAAAACAGAGCTTGACACCTGTCTTGCATCCTCAAGCTAATCTTATTGAAAGGAAAAATCGTGATCTCAAACCAAGATTAACTATCCTAGAAGAGGTTGAACATGATTTATGGTATGAAAAGCTTCCAACAATATCTTTTAACATGAACACTGCTAAGTGTGACACAGCTGGAGAATCAGCAACAATCCTGCAATTCAAAAGAGAGCCTAGTACATTATCAAATGCGCAACATGTGCAGTCATTTATAATGACAATTTCGTACCGAAAATAACTCCATGTTTGAAAAAGATTGTTAATATTTCCAAAGAAGTTAGAGAAAGAGTTGAATTAAAGCAAAACTAACGAAAGAAATATGCAGATTGCAACAGACAGAAAGGACCTAAATTTGTCCCCGGTTTAAGGTCTGGATAAACTTACATCTGTAAGTAAAGCCTGAAAAAAAAATTGTAAAGTTTACGCCCAAATGCAACGGACCATACGTCATATTAATTCGAATATAAACTAGAACATTGCAAATTGCAAATCTAAACAACCATGGTGAACCGCTTGACCCGTATTACACATGAGCTTTGAAATTTTGTCATGGCTGTCACACTATATCTCTAGCAGCTGTAAGAAAGCGTGGTAGACCCACTAAAGTCTACTTTTTCCCCTCTGTTTTCAACAAAACAGAGGGAAGTTGTAATAAAGTAACTGCAGTTGACTGCCCTTCTTTCTAACAGATGGCGATATTCGTTATCCTGGTAATGTAACGCAAAAGTTATTCAGCCAGTTGCTATAATCATGGTAGAATAACGATAAATCTAGTTAGCCAGTTATAAGGGTTTTTTTTGTTTTTTTTTTTCTTTTTGTGAAAACAGTTTGAACAAGTCTATCGTTACGTTACTTGTCCGTTAAAGTTGAAAGGATTTAAGTTACATGCAATGTATATAGTTTTTTTTTTTTTTTTTTTATGTTAGTTAATAAACATGTTTTAGGAAACTAAGAATTGGAGACTATAGAACTCTTTTTTTTTTTTTTTTTTTTTTTTTTTTACATTTTTGAATATGAAGAAGTTGAAACAATTATTTATATAATACGTTGTGTCATAGTAAAGATAAATAAATAAATAAAAGGAAAAATATTTTACAAAAAAGTGTTTAAATACACTAAATAACCAAATCTATAAATTTAGAAACATATTAGAAAGGTAATTTTTATTAATATCGTATTTCTTAAAGAAGAATCTAAATTAAATATTTGTAATATGTATTAAACAAATGTACTGCGAATTTTTTTATTTTTTTTACTAAAACTTTTCAATATGCAATGTTAATAAAAAAATTTATGTACATATATATACAAAAGCACAAATAAAACTCTAATAATGTAAAAGGAAGGAAGTATCTTAAGAGAAACACTAATATATTTTTCCATTAAGTATATATTTAATGGGAAATAGTGATTTGTTAAATGAAATTCGTTGTAAAATACACTGTAAAAGTAGAAAATGGATATTTCATGTAAAAAGGTTAGTTGTAAATTCCATGCAAACCTTTTTAAAAGTACTATTTCAAGACTTAGTAAAGAATGAAGTCACATTATTTTCGTACAAATAGAGTAAATGGAATTATAAATTTAGCCCTTTAATTAGTAGAATGTTTTCTTTGTTAAATTAAAATCTAAAAATCTATAATATGGTAATTAATATGGTAAATAATTAATATGGTAATTGTCATTTTATTTTAAAAACACTTTAAAATCACAAAATCGATATGTTATAACAAAGCCGTGTCTAAAAAAGAATTTTGAATTCGACATATATTACATTTATATATATATATATATTTATTTATAAATTATAAGATTATATATATTATATAAACTGCAAGAGTATATAAATATATAAATAAGAAAATTGAAATTGTATAGTATCCTAACACTTAATCATTCAGTAAATGGGATGCAATATTTGAAAGAATACAAAATATGTATGTTATAAATTTCATCTTTTTAATTTGAGTGAAGGTATTCATGTATATTTTATGGCTTCGGTTTTAATAAAGTTCACTAATATAAAAATAGCTTTAATATTAAATAAATATATATATATTTAACAGGATTTTAGGATTTTTTATTCTTATTCTAATATTTCAGAAAGATTTATAATTATTACAAATTTCTCAGTTAATAAGGAGAAGGATATTTATTTAGAAGTACTCTTTTACTTTATATAATAACTTAATGTAACAAAATGCATTTAGATTTAAAGTTAGTTAAATTTTTTTATTTAAGTTAGTTTAATTTTCGTATTATTTATTTCTTTATTTCTTTTTCTTTTTCTTTATTTATTTATTTAAGTATATAGGGCTTTTAACCCTTAAAAGCCTGATTATTAAAAATTTAGTTTTAAAACGTTTTTCGGCTTTCATTTCTTAAATAAATCATGCAAAATATCATATCTTATTTTAAGTAAGGCTTACGACCAAAAACCAATTTGTTGCCAATCGGCAACATTAAGCTTCAATTGAAAAATTATTTCCTTGATAAAAATCTAAATGTGAGCTACGTACCTGACCGTGTAATAATTTTCCCTGTATTAATTTTTACTTGATCACCTCATATTAAAATATGGCATTCTCAAGCTTATAAATTGAGCAAAAGGAACATGCAGCTACAATTAAAGAAAATAAACCTATCTTTATTCTTAAAAAGCAATAGTGTTGTTATCTACATGCTGTAAATTGATTTAATAAGACTATGAGTATGTAATCTATTGGAAACATTAGGCATTAGGGTTTCAATGCTATTCTAATAGTATTTTAGAAGACAAATTTGGGTATGTTGCCGAAAGGCAACACACGGCATTCAAGGGTTAATTGAATATAATTCATAGTATATGTATATATATATATATATATATATATATATATATATTAATTTTTTGACAGAAATCCAGTCCTTTTAATTCATATAAATTTATCAGCACTCTTTTTTCCTTCAGTGTAAGTGTAATATTTACTTAAATACTTAGAATGTATAGGAATATTTTTCTCTAACCACAAAAAATGACCAAAACATATAGATCACAGAAATAAAAATATTAAGATTATTTGGTTATTTTATCATAATTAAACTAACCATGTGTAGTCAAATTTACCTATATTTCCAAATAATATTTTTTAAACGTATTAGATTAAATTATTCTTAAAATGATTCATTTAAACGCATAAATTTAATAATGCACGCTATTCATAAGAAAGAAAAAAAAAGAAAAAGGAGAAGAAGAAAGAAAACATTAGAAAGAGTAATTTTTTTGTATGATTTTATCGAAATTTTTATCAGAAAAATAAACAACCGTTAAATATTTTTTTTAATTGAAATAATAAACAATAAACATTTTTTTTTAATCTTTTTTATATAGGCCTATCGATAAAAACGATCATATTAATAAATTATTTAATAATCATGGAAGTTATTTTTTTTTTCTAAAATCTGTCGCGATATCAACAAAAAAATTCTTTTCAATGCCATTTTTGACATGTCTGCGCCCTTTAGATAAAATATGTCTCAAAAATTATGAAAAGGGTGATTGATTGTATTGCTTTCTATATTTCCAATTTACTTAAATGAAAAGTGATGTAATAAAGTGTATGCTAGAAATCACAAATGATTACTTATTTTTTATTCTATACATCTGTTTAGAAGAAATATATTTCTTACAATAGAATTTTACATAAGTGTAGTATTTATAAAAGTTATTGTTTATGAAACTTTAAATTTTAATTTCTACTATATTTCAATAATTATTTTGCACTAAAGGCGAATAAATAATTTATCATTTATCTAACTTATATTGCAGTTCTAGTTAACTGTCTGTAGCGTGTAATAGGATATTATTTAAGAAATAAATAAAGAACTTTTTTTTTTTTTTTTTTTTTTACGCATACTTTTGAAATGAAAATTTTTTACAGAAAACATTATACACACACAAAAAAAAAAAAAAAAAAAAAAAAAAAATCGTAGCATATAAAGAACTCACAAATCCTAGTAAATAAATAAAAATATGTTAAAGTTACGAGCCTATAAGGGTTTTTTCACAAAAAAGGATCTTTGCAATGTGGTTAAAACAATTGGATCTTCAAATTAAATAAGCAGCATGTGTAAAACCCCTTATGAAATTTCAACTCTGGAAAATATCTAAAATCTAGGTCTTCTTTTGTCGACAATTTGATTAAATTTTACTCCATTCAAATGACATTTTGACAAAAGTTGTTCAATATATCTAGCTTTTAACTTACGTAATTAAAAATTTTCTGTATTTTACGCATGCACAGTAAAATAATATTTACTAAAAATTCTCATGTCTCAACGAATGTTACTCGAGTGAATTTTACGTTTCAGTGTAATGATTCTTTAATGTTTTTCCAATTTTTCAGCAAGTTTTGTGAAATTTTCTGTAAATAAGTTTTAGCTGTAAACAAAAAACATGTAATAAAAATTAGAAATTTTTGAAAAAAAAAATTTTTATCTGCGTAAATAATTATGCAATTCCCGTACCAAAGCATACAATTACTTTACATAGCATGTGCAATAATGTATTAAACTTGCAAGTCATTTGTATAATTTTGTGATACAAGGTGATCCAAAGTATTTTCGCTTAATTTCAATTTGTGTTTGGTCCCCTAACTGCATCCTAGACTAAATCTATAGTGGAAAATATGCGTTTTTAAATGTTTTTGCATGTATGAAGTTTCACACCATTTTGTCTAATAATTTGTTAGATAATCGAAAAAATGTCAAAATAAAAAGTAAATTCTAATAATTTGACAAGTACTGTACTATGATAATTATATTCAATTCAATTGAAATCAATTTATATCGTTTAGTTTATGAGATTATATATTTTAGTTGTATTATTTATTAGCAATAGTATTCTGTTAATTTAGTTTCATAAAGTTTGCCTATGGATAATTTATTTTCTTGGTTTTGATATGCCAAGCGTGTGTATAGATTGCTTCAAAGTAGATGTTGTTACAGATATTATCTCATCAGCCATGACTCATAGAAATATGGTTGCAATTTGAAAAAGAATGGTTCAAAACAAGTCTCTCTCTCTCTCTCTCTCTCTCTCTCTCTCTCTCTCTATATATATATATATATATATATATATATATATATATACATCCCCTCCTTCTGGCCCCACTAAAAGTGGTATCATATTTTGACAGGGTCAGAGGGCATATTACAAGTAAAAGATATATATATATATATATATGCTTTTTTTTTTAAATAAGGGTGATTTAGATCAATTTAAAACTTCAGAATACCCCTAAATTAAATTGCTTTCAGAATCATTCAAACACATATTTGTTATATTTTGTTCCATGCGAACAACGGATTAGCAGAGAACAAGAATTTTTGTAAAGACGGGGATGATACATAGCAATAGTACATATCAGGGAAAAAAAAAAAAATCTTTATCAAAATTGTCATAATCACCCATGGAGATCATGTATCTTGAGGTAAATTCCTTCCAAAATACGGAGAATTTTCTATAAGTATTAAAAAAGTTTTCTGTTAAACTGATTTGACTGATATTTGTTATAGTGTGTAGGGTAAAAGAAGTGTATTTAGATTTATTATGGGAATTTCCTGGAAGGGCACATTCAGATGTGTTCTGGGTTCTGGGTTCTTGTTACATTCCAAGAAAGTAAATCCAAAAAATCTGCAACAACATTTTTTTTTCTTTAATTATTTTCTTCTCGAGTACTATTTTTTAACAAATGATTTTATAAACATAAAATTCGATGAATATTATTTATTATAAATTTCGTAATTAAATTTTAACTACACAGTAGAATTTTTAAAGTGATAAAAGCTCAATTTCTTTTAAAAGTGCGTTTTTGAGGTGAGGAAAAATATTTAAAAAAATGAGAATCATTGCAGCTAGAAAAACATATGCATACATGATATATATATATATATATATATATATATATATATATATGTATGTATATATATCGAGAGAGAGAGAGAAACGTTAATTCTTTATCGATTAATCGTTGTTTAAAATGCTTTTATTATTAATTTCATTAATTTGTTGGTATCTTCCTATTCTCCAGTTTGTGTAAAAGTTTTACATGTGGTTACTCTGCTTTTTTCTAGTTTTCTCTCTGGATTCCTTGATGATTTGATTTAATAATTTATTTAATTTTTCATTCAAAATGGTTTTGCTGCTTCTATCGGGGCTGAAACAATATAAATTGCTATGATTAGTTTTTTTTTTTTTTTTTTTTTTTACGAAATCGATGCAGCTCTCTCAGCTTAAGAAGTACATGCCCCCTGAAGAATTTATACTTCAACGTTTAAGTATTTTTATCCAATTATTATTTCTGTGGTCCTTTATTCACTTTCTCTGTCATTAAGTTTAATGGTCCTTTTTATATTATTATTATTCATGTCGGCGTAAGTAATTTAAATTGCCTTTGTCTCTTATTGGTTCCTAATCTATATCGCAACATTTTTGTCTCAGTCTTACCTATATGTTACAATCAGTTCTATTTTGGTTGTGTTGGTATTGTTTTGTATCTATTAATTGCTAAATTTTAAGGTTAAATTTTATTAGGATACCTATCATTTATTATATATATATACACATTTAAAACATTTTTCTTTTTCATTTTCTACTATATATATATATATATATATACCTAGTGTCCTATAGGTCCTTAAACATTTTTTTTTTTTTTTTTTTTTTTTTTTTTTTTTAATAAGAAAATCTGAAGAAGTTAGTAGAATTAAACGCGATATGCGGAAAAGCTAATCTTGAGAAGGGAGATATTTTTAGTAAAGAAAAAAATAATAGTTAAAATTTTCGTCGATAAAGGGAACTGTATGTGAAGAAAACACATATTTTCATAATATATATATACATTTATTTATTTATTCATTTATTTATTTTATGCAACGGTTTAGAGGCATATAGTTGCTATTCTACATGCCCGCCATCATTACAAATTACATTTTGAAAACAAGTTGCAACACCTTTAATTCCAGCACCAATCGGCGGATCTTACCTGAGGGAAAATATCTTACGATAAACGCTGCATTAACCGAGTCAGCAACACAAATAAAACTCCATGTATGCACAAATAAAAGGCTAAATACATAATGTCTTAAACGTAAAACCGTGCAATTTATAGGCTTCTAAATTTATATCTTTCTCGTTACGCATTCGGGGAACCCCTTTATAGACCTAAAATTTAACAATATTTTTCTTTGCCAATTAAAATAATATTAATATTAATAAATAAATATAAATAAATAAATTATCCTTCCCAACAGTAACTTTTTCATAAACCGCACTGAATTCTACACTGAGAAAAAATTATGTAACTGACATCAAGAATCTAAATTGTGGCTCTATAAAAAATAGTTCCATGTCATTCTTATATATTCTAGTCCCATTGAAAAGCGAGTTCTAGAAGCCCCTATTAGAATTCTAGAGCGTTTGCTTATATTCTCGAGGGCAAAGTTATTTAAAAATCTCTGCAAATAAATGAGACTACAAGAGGCGGGTTTCAGCAACTATAATCTTGGTTTATTACCAAATTCTAGAAAATCAAGCGAGAATTTCTCGCAATACAAAAGATTCAGAATATTCAGAATATTGTTTCACCATCTAGAAATGTGTAAACAAGAAATTCTCGACCATTTCATCTATTCAGTTTATTGGCGTGCGTTATGCGCATAGTGTGGATATCTATATGTCTAGTTAAGGGATTTAAAAAATGGCCACTTATTCATTTTAGAGGAAAACGGTATATTTTTTTCTCAGTGTACCAATTTCTTCAAGTTTTATTAAATTTTAAAATGTCTACAGACTTATGTATATATATGTAGTAGCAAGTTCTTCTCTTTCCCCTGACCTGGTTTTCTCGCAACATTGGAATCTAAAGCTATTTGATTTCTCTTTGCCGTTCCTGAAATCCAAGGCAGTTTAGTTTCTGTTTTCCGTAGCTAGCTGATCATGTGACGCAGTATCGGAACTTGAAAGGAAGTGCGTGATCATGACGTGAGTGGTGTCACTTCCTCAACGGGCTGCAGCTAAAAAGCATTCGAGGGACGAGTGCAGTTTTTCGACGAGATTTGGACGGAGCGGTGTGCTCGATCGACGTAAAGCCTGTATTTAGATCAATTTGGTTTTCTCACGTTTGACGATTTTAGTGAAGTGCCAAATGACTTACTTATTTGACGACTTATTGACTGTTGAATATACTTTGATAATCATTTTAAATGCTCATTAGCATATATGTAAATATGTAATATATTTTTAACTTTCTTTATTAAATTGTGATTAATAGTAATAGAGTTAGTATTTTAATTGTTCTTAAAGTTTTAAACCGCTCGCCAACCCACCTGATACTATATCAGAAGTGGGATAGAACGCGAATTTTAATTTAACTTAAACATTTGATTGAACGTGATCAAGAATAAAGTCTACTGGATAAAGAATAAAATCTACTTGATAAAGGATAAAGCGATTATTTTAATTTTAACATAAATTATTTCGATCGCTCGTAAATGTTTGAATAAAGAACAGAACACTTTTTTTTAAAGTGAACTTTTTTTTTAAGTGGATGAACTGTATAAACATTTGTTGGACTGAACTTTTTTATTCTTAAACCATGATTCAACTAGTTGTGTGTGTTTCTACAAATGTGTGCCGACTACAACTATGTGGATAAAGGAGTGGTAAAGTGTGAAATCTGTTCTTCAGGGTTCTCGAGGATTAAAACAGCAAGTCGACTAAATGGAAATTTTAAATAAAATTTAAAACAACAGCTGTTTCGGCTCTACAAAGGTACGTACACTTTATCTTCTTATAAAATGGTTTCTCTTGGGGATATACCCAAAATTGGCAATGCACTGAGGACTGAGAGTTATAGTAAAATTAAAATTCTGCATCGTTTTTTATTTAATGATATTGGTGACAGAAAAGAACGATGCAGAATAAGAAAATTTTCAGGATTCGCGTTTGTCGTAGACGACGAAAATTACACAAAGAAACAAAAATTCATCGACGAAAATTTTTCGTTAAATGAACTTATTATTATTAGTAATCTAGTAAGTATTTCATTTACTGGCACGAAAGAAGAAATTCGTGACAGATTGCTGTTAAAATTAAATGACATCGAATTACTAAAAGAAGAAAACTCTGACAATGAATCAGAAGAGGAAGATTCTGAAAACGAAAGTAGCGATAATGACGTCGAAAAAGCCGACTCCTCTGTGCAGTGCCATGTCAGCAAAAATAAGTGTTATGATTATGATAATGATAATGATAATGTTATTGATGATTATAATAAGGGTAAAAAAAGTATAAATTGTAATAATGTGAATTATGGATCACTTGGTGCAACTGTCTCTTTTAGCGATTTTGAGAACAATATTTCTAAATTTAGCGGCGAGCCGCATGAGAACATAATTGAATTCTTTAATGAATTTGAAGAGTTATCAGAAATGTTTAATCTTAATGAGCTACAAAAAATAATTTTCTGTAAAAGGTCTTTGAGCGGAAATGCTCTGTTATTTGTAAAATCCGAAAAAGGATTACTAAATTAAAAAAAGTTAAAAAATGCATTAATCGAGGAATTTAGATTCGAAATTAACTCTGCGTCTTTACATGAAATGCTGTGTAAAAAGAAAATGAAACCTAATGAAACGGTTATAGAGTATTTCTTTAAAATGCGCGAACTGGCAAAAAACGGGCACATTGAAGATGCCGCGTTAATGCATCACGTGATCCAAGGAATAAATGACAAAAGTGAAAATAAACTAATTCTTTATGGTGCAAAAAATATTCGTGAATTTAAAGAAAAATTGAAATTATATGAAGTGTACAAAAGAGACACTGAAAAAATTAAAAATAAATTTGATTGAATGCATAAAGTAGAATATAGCACAAAACCGAAGCATTTAGCCCATAATGTATATGAGAAATTTAGTTCTAGAAATGAAGTAAATAATAAATTGTGTTATAATTGTGGTGAAAAAAACCACTTATCTAGAGATTGCCCCCATAAGGCCAAAGGCCTAAAGTGTTTTACGTGCAAGCAGTACGGGCATAAAAGTTCGGAGTGTCCAGGTTCAAAACCAGAAGTTGATGCACTGTGTATTAATGTAAATCAAAATATGAGTAAAATTATACAAGTAAATGATATAAATTTTATTGGAATTATTGATACAGGAAGTGAAGCAACATTGTTGCGTAAAAGTGTTTTTGACAAATTAACTGTAAAAAAATTAAATACTATGAGTACTACTTTGAAGGGTATCGGGAAGAGTTCGATAAAACCCTTAGGTTCATTCATTGCTGATCTTAAAGTTGATAATTTTGAAACTAAAACTGATATTTATGTTGTACATGATGATTTAATTCCCTATGATATAATCCTTGGTATGAATGTACTAATGTTAAGTGAAACAACAATTAATGAAAAGGGTATTTTTGTGAAAAATAAGTGTAATTCTCTAGAGGTAAATTTAGTAACAGTACTCCCTGTAGATAAATATCAAAGTGAAATTAAAACTCCCCAACCTTGTTATGCTGTCAAAAAATCACTAGAATCTCCCGTAAGTGAAAATGACGATGAATACGAAAATGACGAAAGTGATGACGATAAGATGCTTTTGAAGGATGATAATAGTGTGGACGATGACAGTGATGAAGAAGAGGAGCCTCGACGACAGAAACAAAACCAAACGAGCATTATCCAAATAGATGATGATAGTGATGAAGAGGAGGAGCCGCGACGAAAGGGACGAAGTCAGACGAATGTTTCCAGAATGAAGTCGCTAAATCCTGAAAACACTTACTCGAAGAAAGATGAAAAACAAGCCTTACTTAGAAAAATTTCACAGTTAGCCGAAGAGTTGAAAAAGTTAAAAGAAAAAGTTGACGAAAATTCCAAACTCCTTAAAAGGAAGAAATCCAGAAAAAAGCCATCGACGATAGATTCCATCGAGTGTAAAAGACAGAATATGCCTGAAGAAGAGACTGCCGGTATAGATCCGAGAAAAGTGTTGATTCCATCACTTCCATTGACGACCACGATTGGTGAAATAGCCATATTATTTCCCAAAGCTGTACAAATAAAATTAGAAGTTTTCCCTACATATAAGACTGCCATTATAGACTTTTCAACTGAACTTGATGCAACAGACGCCTTAAAAGGCATTAAGACTGAAAATGATCGATTGGAGGGTCTCGAGTTCGAGTCCCAAGATAACTTTGAATCCCAAAGTAAAGATTTGCGTAAACCTGCTAAAGAACTATGTGTTAAAGTTAAAAAGAAAAATAAAGCAAAAAATAAATTGAGTAAACAACCACCAAAAACTGGTGAACTAAGCGACCAAGTTGCCGTAAAGCCAAAACTGATGTACTTTTGTAACTGTACGACTGTAAAAATTAAAAATGATAATATTGATGAAAAAGTTAGAAATTGATGCCATGAAGTTGAGTTTCTCAAACAGTGGATGGCCTAAAAGCAAAATATGAAAATTCTCAAAAAATTTGTAAATAAGTTGTAAATATTATGTTTTTATTTTGTGTTGCTTTTGTGTTTTTTTTTTTTTTTTTTTTGTATTTTTCAGTGTCACCGCCTGGAGGTCCAGCCGGATGCAGGACGGCCGAATCTGTAGTAGCAAGCTCTTCTCCTTCCCCTGACCTGGTTTTCCTGCAACGCAGAGTTCAAACGGATGATCATTTGACGGAGTCTCGGAATATTAAAGGAAGCACGTGGTCATGACGCGAGTGGTGTTACTTCCTGTTTGGCGCGGCTGCTAAGAGAGCGCTGAAGGAACGACATTCAGTTTTCGACGGGGCGTTCAGATGGAACGTATTGACTGTTTTCTTTTGAGTTTTCGACGAGACTTTTGACGGAGCAATGTGCTCAATAGACGTAATGACTGTTTTTAGATTACTTCGTTTTTTCTACGTTTGACGATTTTAGTGAAATGCTAAATGATGTAATTATTGACTGCTGAACTTATTTCGATAGTTAATTTTAATGCTTATTAGCATTCCTGTATATATGTAAATTACAATTTAATCTTTTATTAAATTTATAATTAGTAAATAAGTATTAGTTTTCTGTTTAACGCCTACAAAAGTGTGCCATCCCACATATATATATATATATAAAGTATCAGAAAAATTGATGAGAAATTCGTTATTAAAAGCTATATTTATTATTTTACTTTCTGGTAAGAATTATAATTTATAAATTAATAATTGTTTTTTATTTTATTTATTTATCAAAAACAAAAAACAAAAAAATAATAATAATAATATTTAAAAAATAATTAAAATTAAAAATATAATTATTAATTAAAAATATATTTTATTTTATTTTATTTTATTTTATTTTATTTATTTATTTATTTATTTTGGAAAGTGAAGAAAGAAAGAAAGAAAGAAAAACCAAGCCAATACAGAAATAAAAATTTAGTTTAGGTTTGATACATTTTTTTAATGTATATCTTTACCTATCCATAATGCATGCAATCATTTTAATTAGTTTTTCTATGCTAAAATAATTTTTTTTACGAAATTACAATTTTTTTGGCAAAATAGAGATTAATAATTAATACGAACATAAAAGTTTTCCTTACATCAAAATTATTTAATAGTCGATTAGTGAGTTGGTATCAAAAGTATCACTCAACTGTTATGAAAATATGTTTATTTGTTTAAGAGTTATGCACAAAACGAGAAAATAAAAAAGCAAGTTGTTGCCTTTCATTAAAAATGCATTATAGAAGCAATTTTTTCACCCACAAAAAAAAAAAAAAAACTTATTCAAGCTAACTAGCTATTTTTTGGAATTACAAATAAATTTGTTAACTTATTAAAAAATACCCCACTATATATATAATTTATTTATTTGAAAAAGACGAATATTTAAAAAAAAAATGTGTGGTAAGCCAATTGACTCTGTAATCATTACATTGACGCGGTGAAAATTAATCATTAATTTTGATTATTTTGCACTTCCAGACGATACTTCCTAGATTCGTTTAGATCATCTAAAAAAAAAAAAAAAATCTTAATGGATTTTGTTCTACTCTGCTACCAAAGAGACTGTATGTAATGGATAGAATAAAAAGTATTCTTTAATGTACAAAATCTATCATTAATGGTTTTTTGAACTGAATGAACTAATGTGAATTTGCGCAGGAAAAAACAAAAATCTTAGAAAGATAATTTGATAATATATCATGTATGAAATTTGTTTTTAGGCGTTTTTCTTGTTATAGCTTATTTAAATTTAATGATGGTTTTGGCAGTGTTGTTTTTGAGTATAAAAATATTAGAGTAGGTGCTCCAGTGATTGGCCTGCTCCAGTAATTGACATATACCCCGAAATAATTAATAAATTATAAAATTATAAAATGTTATATTTAAATCATATTTAAATAATAAAATCATATATAAGAATTTTAACATTTTATGTCAAACACTGGAGAATAGGGTGCTAATGGTAAAATAAATAACTAGCAGTGTAAAACACTGGAAAATAGGGTGCCAGTTACTGATAAAAGGAAAAACTGGCAGTGTCAATTACTGGAACATTGAATGAGTGTCAAATAAAAATTCATAAAAAAAAAAAAAAAAAAAAAAAAAAAAATGTTACCAAATGTATATATTTTAACATATATGTTGGTTCTGAATGTCTTTCACTCCATATGTATTAACTTAAGATTTCTAAAAATATTTTCTGATGACTAGAACATTAAAAACATCAGAGATTGCTCTAAAAGTGTCAATCGCTAGTGCACCTACCCTATATACATATACTTTATTACAAAAATTTAGATAGAAAAAGAAAAGAAATGCAAAGCGTAATTTAAATCTAAAATTCTATCACTAATGGAATTCGGGAATTAACTATCTCGTGAATTTACACGTTTGCTCAAAAGTTTAACAAGATTTTCAAAAGACAAGTTTTTCGCAATTTCAACCAATAATGTTTTTGATCACCCTGTATCGTTAAGTAAAGTAAATGATCTGAACCTTTGGAATATGATAGCATAAACCCAGTACAATTTGTAGATCAATTTGTGTGACAATAGCATGTTAAATAACGAAGACTTAAGCATTTATTTTGAAAATCCCAAAAAATCAGCATTTTAAATTTATAATATACAGAGTTTGAAATGAAAATGATTCCCACTTTCCGATAAATTAAAGAACATTTTTGAAACAACATTCTGCAATCGGAATACAAATATCTTGAGCAACACCTGAAATACGAGTATTTATTTTTTATTTATTTATTTATTTATTTTTATGGAAAACGTTTTCACTGCGCATGCGCGAATAATAAGATTTTTTTATTACATAGGTTGGAATACGCTAGATACCATGAGCAATTTTTATCAAAAGTTCATTTGAATATATCAAAATCTAAGTAAATTGTCGCCAAAAAAAAAAAAAAAAAAAAAAAAAAAAAGCTAGATTTTAGGTATTTTCCAGAGTTGCAAATTCATAATGGTTTAATCTCATAATTCTCTACCTTATGGGTAAGAGAAAGTAAAAAGAGGGGAAATAATGTACGTGTAAACATTTAAGTATGTTATATTGATATGTTCACATTACTGTTGATTTTTGTTGCATCTGCTGAATGTAGATATTACAAAATGTTCATTTTTCTCGTTTTTCAGATAAGATGCTAAGCTTTTCATCCAATTTCTAAATGTTATTATGAATGTAAAAGGAGTTATTTTCACTTTCTCTTTCCCATAAGGTAGAGAAAGTATTGTTTTGGGGTCAAATTTTCGAACGCGAGATTTTGTTATATTTACACGTTTTGAGGTCCCCTGAATACGAAAATAATGTTTTTAGCAAATGGTCTGTGTGTCTGTGTTTGTCTGTGTGTCTGTCTGTTATCAGCATATCTCAAAAACAAATTATGGCAGAAAGTTCAAACTTGGTATTCTAAATGTGTAACATATAGGGATGCTACAGTAAGTTTTTCGTTAAGATCAAGCAAATGGTTCGTGTACAGGGACAATCAAGAGAATTCTAATACATTACGTCTATGGGGGAAATTGCAGGAAAATAGATTTTAACGTCTATAGACTGCACTAAACCAAATGAATCAAATATATATTTTTTGTAATAGAGACAGTTAACTGGGAAAATTTTTTTGTGTATGTAGGAGCCTCGCTTCCCCCCCTGGGGGGGAAGTCCCCCCTCGAGGGGAGTAAATTTTCATGATGGGTATCTTTCAAAAGAGCTCACCAATACCTTTAAAACGAATGGTTGAATCATCGATCTGCGATAATTTAAAACAAAGTTATCGATTTTTTTTACTTTTAACAACAACAACAACAAAAAAAAAAATGAAAAAAACCGGACTTTTTTTTTTTTTTTTTTTTTTTTTTTTAATATTGGGAATAAAATGGACTTTTTTTTTTGGATATTTGGTGTTATACTACTTCTCTAATATGGAAATCGTCTGCCTTATTATAAACGATAATTTTTTTAAATAATAATTTAAATAAATTATTTTTTAAAAAGAGAAATATGTTTTAATAACCGAATTAAATTCTATATAAATGTAGGTGCATTAATGAAACGGGGGGTTGAGGGGGGCGGTAGCCCCCCTCACACAGAACTAATTATCATATAAAACTCTTCAGAAGCCTAATATGAATTTTTTAACATAGGTTTACATAACAGTACTCGTTATCTTGCCTATTAATCTGCAACCTGTATTTATAGTATTAAATTTCAGGGTAAGAGAAAGTCGTGTGAGTGACACACCAGATTATTTATCATCTCAAGGAAGCTGAAGATATTTTGTAAATTCTGCTAAATTTTCAATGTAAAATTTTGAATCTTTGTTTAACAAGATGAATTCCCAGATATGGCTGGATGATTGTAATTACCTCTGTAAAATATGGGAATACACTAGACAGTAACTTTAAAATATTAACGAGCAATTTAAGAGAATGTTTGCTTTTCGAAATGAAGCACTTTTGCATTAGTTAAAATTTCTAAAAGCGCGTGTTAAAGAAATTTGGTAAAGTCTTTTTTTAAATAATTACGGTATTAATTATATTAATTTTTTTTTTTCCTTCCGCGTATCATGTATAAAATTTAACGAATTGCTGTAGATTAGGATTATAACATTAAAGTTATTGGAAGTTATAGATTTAAGAACTAAGTTTAAATGTTTGAACCAAACATTCGGTATTAAAAAGTTTGCATTTCGAAATTTAATTACGTCAGTTTTTAAGGAAGTTTTTGCTAGTTGTAAGTTTAAGCTTAAGTATAGAGGCGATATATATATGTATATATATATTTTTTTTTCTCTTAAAGGTTGTTAGTTCAGAATTATTTTAGAGAGATTAAATAAGTTTATTAGGTATTTTGTATTTAAATTTTAAGGAGCTAGAAGCTATTAGTCGATTTAAAATTATTTTCAGTTAGTAAATTTTTTTCAAAGGTTCGCTTAAAAACCTTCTAACAAAATTTTATTTTTCAAAGGGGGGAGCTGTAAGGTAGAAGGCAGTTTCGCAAAGTACGAGTCGCGAAACTGTTTTCAGGGTTTTACTTTACCTAATAAAGTATTTTAATAAGGATTTAGGATATAAAAAGAACTTGCGTATTTTACGAGATTCCCCAAGGGAGTACAAGCGTGGTTTAGTACAAGCGCGGTTAAAAGGAAAGATGCAAATTAGCAAACCGTATAAAAAGAATGAAAGTATCGTGCTCGGGGATATGGAGGTGGTTTAGGTGTGAAGTAGGTAGTGAAGTGGCTTCTGTCTGGAAGCATAAGTCTGGTAACGAGTGTGCCTAGGATATCTAGCTGTTCGAGAGACCATCGAGCTAGTAGTCAAGTTTTTTTCAAGAATGGTAATATAGTACCGTTTATTGATTTGTGTTATGATAGTTAAGTTACCTTCTTGCTAGCTAGTAAAAGTATTTTGTACCTATAATTCTACGAGGAAGTTTGAACAAATAAATGTATTTCAAAAAGTCGTTTAATGGTGTAGTCTCATGCTCCCTTGAATTGAAATTTAATTAAATATAATATTCAGTTTTACATTTGTCTTTGTGAATTACTTTCTCTCACTGCTTCATTAAGTATGACGTTCGCAGACAAGTCGACGTTTTTACAACTATTTTTAAATTAATCACAATAATTAATGAATTATAAAAATCGCATTATTTTTTATCATGTGGTTTAAAAAGAGAAAAAAAAATGTGATCGAGAAAAATATCGCACAGGGTCCCCACTGCCTTCGGCAGCGTATTCTTTCACCATCTTTATGACATCTCAAAATTCCATGTTATTACTCATAAACTTTCATTCTTAAGAAAAGGAATTTTAAGAAATATTTAGCATCGGGTAAAAACTCACACCGGAACCCCACTGCCTTCGGCAGCGCAGACACATGCACGCGGCGCGCGCACGTGTGAGGATATACGTGCTCTGTGCACGCATATTCCTTCTCAACTCAAACTTTTATTATTAAGAAAATAAAATAAAATATAAAAAATCTTTTATCATCGGGTAAAAACGCGCACCGGGTCTCAAACCCATGCGTGCTGCGCGCCCACGTGTTAAGATGTACGTGCGGTGCGCTCACATATTCCTTCTGAAATCAAACTTTTATTCTTAAGAAAAGAAAATTTAAATAATCATTTCTCATCAGGTAAAAAGTAGTGCCGGGTCCCCACTGTCTTCGGCAGCGCACTCTCGTGCGCGTTGAGCGCGCCTATTTTTTCCCCACACTTCCTGCCCCTCCTAATTAGCCTACATATACCAATTTTGAACGGTCTAACTCAATTAGCTGAGATGCAAAAGAAAACCTAATCAGGACACCTTAAAATTGTAAATCAGATGAAATCTCGAATTCCACTTTCGATAATATAAAAGAACTTTGAAATATCTTTCGAATGATGTATTAGCAATAATTTAATCAAAATTAGAATTTGAAATTTAAAAATATTACATCGCCATCTGGCGGTAGAAATTTCAGTAATCTATTGTTCCATTCCAAATCAACAAAGCTTTCAAATGATGTATTACTTATGAAATTATTTTAATTAGTAGCTGAGATATAAAAGTTAACCGATTCAGGACACCTCAAAACGTGTAAATCGGGTGAAATCTCAAACTTCACTTTCGATAATATAAAAGTACTTTAAAATATCTCTCGAATGATGTACTAAAAATAATTTTATAACAATTAGAATTTTAAATATTGAAATTTCAAAATATTACTGCGCCATCTGGAGGTAGAAATTTCTGTAATCTACTGTTCGATTCCAAATCAACAAAGCTTTCAAATGATGTATTACTTATGAAATTATTTTAATTAGTAGCTGAGATACAAAAGAAAACCTAATCAGGCCATTCTAAAACATGTAAATCATGTGAAATCTCTAATTCCATTATCTACGCTAGTCGGTTAATGGAAGTAAAAAGAAAAATAACTAATTTTTAGGTCCCCAAAACCTATATACCACGGTAGTTGGGTAATGGAAGTAAAAAGAAAAAGTATTTTTTTAGTACCTTCAAATGTATTTCGTTGCTATGGCAACTCCTATCGTCTGTTGAAAGATAGATTACGTGTTAGAATAAAATTTAATATGCAATTAAAATGTAACTGCTTTGTTTATTAACCAAAATTGATGAAATTTGAACTGCAAGTTGGTTTTGTGCTGCATAGGTTGTATATTGAGTGTTGTGTGCGAAAAATAAAATTTGAAGCATTTTGAAATTTGCAATTTTTAACCCCAGATCAAGATCATGTGACATTAATGACTTCCAGATGTTTTGTTTCCGTTCCAGACAGCGGTTAAAATCGTCTGCTGATATAATGCCTCTTTTTAAGCAACAAGCCGTGGATTTTTGGTCATTTTTCGATCGAAAGTTCGACTAGAAAGTTTAAATGTTTGAAAAAGTACCTGCAAAAACTCTTGAAAACTCACAAAACATACTTTGTTCTATAGAGAATGATACGACAGCAACAAGCGGTTGCTTCTTACTGTATTGCTTCATGAGAATCCTTCTTGAGTGATTCATAGTATTTTGAAGAGATTGCAGCACTAATCAGAGCCGAAACCTCCGTATTCCATATTTCCCGACTATTCCATAAAACTCTCCTGTCCTCTGTTGCTTATAACTTTGCTCCATATAGTGGTTCAAGGTTGAACTGAAAATTTTAACCCTTTAACCGTTGCAAACGGCTTTTTTCGTCACTTAATAGTTGAAATAAGAGGCTAATGTAGCAAATTTTGGAAAAATATGATATTTTTTCCTAGGACATAAGAATACTGAATATCCATTGATTTCAAAAACTAATATACTTTATTCCTAATTCACTTAGTATTGATTTTATGAGTTATTAAACAGATATGCTAAAATCCTCGACACGGATAAAGGGAGTATATATGACAAAAACAAATTCAACATTTTATTACAATTGCTCCCAATAGAACTAGTTTTTATTTTATCATCATTATTATTTTTTTATCAGCAATATAATAATATTTCATTTCTAATAAATATAAATTAATATTGAATTTTTATTTTCAGAATATTATGAGTTCAAATAATGTATAATTCTATAATATAATCATATCTGGTTGCCGCTCATTTATTTTAAAAAATCTTCCAAACGAAAAGTTTTAAAATTATTAGAGATTTATACTATTGGCTGAATTGCATGATGTTCATTTTTTTTTGTAAATAAATTATTAATAGTTTAAAAAATATATTAAGCCTTAATTGTGTTATTAAATGACTTATAAAATGCTCAGCAAGATCACGATCTGGTTAAGACATAAAAGTTAATAACTCAAAGAGTAATGAAAATATTTTGATTATGTTCTTCTCATTAACTTGTTTTTTCCACTCATAATAATTAATGACATTAAAGATCTCCATTAATATTTTGCTTAATATTTAAATGAATTAATGGACATACAACATAAAATGGGTCGTAACTTGTTAGTTCTTTACTCTTATCATGTAAAAGCCATTCTATGAAGCATCCCACCAAAAATGGCGTTTAATTTTTTTTTTATACATAAATGAAAATAGTGCAATTGCATATTAATTTATAGTTATTTATTAAATTATTAGTTAATTAAAATTAAGTTTTTATAATACTCGTATGGTTTTATTTGCATTTTATGTCTGTTCTAATGACGAAAAACATTAATAAAATAATTTTATATCCGGAAATAATCTTTTTAATAAAACTTAAATTTCCCAAACAGGAAATTTCTTTTCTCAAAAATTCTTCGCAGAAAATTACAACTCAATATATATTATAAACCACTAAGCCATAAACTGAATGATGATAAAATAAATAAAGTAAATAAAGGACATGTGATATATATTATCTCGATATATGTGACTATAAAAAATATGTGTATTACACACAGTTAAAAAAAATACATTTCCCCCCCCCCCAAATGATTTGTTTAACTAAGGGTATTTTAATAGTTAAGGATTTATTTAAGAAGATTTATTTTTTAATTTTTATTTTCTCACATACAAAAATAAGATATTTCTCGATTTTGGTTATGATTTCTTATGATTTCTTATTATCTTTTTTTTTTCCACATATTAACTTATTAAAATCTATTTTCGATTAAAATATTTAAAATAATTTAAATCACACATCCGTGGGATATTTTTTGATATGCATAGTTACCATTTATAAGGAAAGATATCCAATGCTGATATATATTTAAATGAATCTTATTTTTTAATTCTGTTTACATTTTTTTAATAAAATTAATACAAATTAAGGTACTTACGTACTATCGCAACCATACCAACCTTCAGGATAACTCACCAAATTCGCAACCCCGATTTCGCTAGATTGCAACCGTATTCAATTCGCTGAACTAGCAACCATGTTTTAATATTTACAGTCTGATTACATTAATTTCAAATTTACGTTACTTTTACAAATATGTAAAAAATGTAAAAATCTTTCAAAACTGATTATTTTATAAACTCATATAATTTATCCTTGACAGATTTATTATTGCTTAGAATTATTTTAATAAAGCCAAACATATCATTAAAATTTTTAAAAGCATCAATGTCGTCATATGAACATTAATTTAATCGCATGCCAATGTTTAATCACCGTTAAGAACAGTATACAGTAACAGAATGTCGTCAATGTGGTTGTGACAGTATGTTCGTATCCAAAATTAATTCTATATGACAAATGTAACTAATATAATTTCTTTTTACTTCCATTTGCCTTGAAAATTTAGCTTTAGGAAGTAACAAAGTTTAACATTAGAGAGAGAGAAAATTATGGAGAAAACAACAATTATGGAGAAAACAAATTACAAGAAAAGTAAATAAAAATAAAAATGAACTAAAAAGCGCTCTTCAGAATATATGGGACAGTGTACGAACAGACTTCACTGAAAAATTGGTCCTTTTAATGAATAAGAGATTAGAAGCTGTTATAACATCCAAATGCCATCACACGAAGTATTGAATGATTTTGTCTTAAATTTAAAAGTTATTTTTTGTGACCCTGTGTAAATTTAACACATTAAAAAACAAAAAATAAAAAGTAAAAAACATTACAAGTTTTTTTTGCTATCGAAAGTGATATTATCGTAATGTTTAAATTTATAATTTATGTTTATATATTATTGAAATCAAATTAAAATCTTTAATTTATTTTTTAAATTGTCCTTCTTCTGAATTTTGTTTTGTTTTAAAAGCATAATCTACTACAAAATAATTAATCAACTTTTTTTTGGTTCACTGTATATAAATATAATATGCTGTTTCATAAAATTAATTACATTATTATTATTATTTAATTTTGAATATATATATATATGGAGGGATTTTGAATAGAATTGTGGACTGTATGGTTTTAAAAATCGCTGGTTTAAATTATATTAAATCATAAATCAGTTTAAAATGAATTTGAAGGACTCACCTTCCTTTCAATTGAATTAATAACATCATATTTAAGAAACAATGAATAAAAGCTTGAATACATACACAAAATAGAATATAAACGTGAATTATTGACTTTATTTCAGCTCATACGTTAGAATGAATTCTTCTAGCTTACCGCTAGAAAACAACAAAAAGAACAAACTAGAATAGAACCGAAGAAAAGTAAAAACGGTTCACAGCAAATTGAAAAAGAAATTATTTAAAGTATAACTAACAATTAATTGAAAACATGAATAAAATAAATAATAACAAAAGAAAAAAGAATTAATTTTGCGTTTAAAACACATTAAAATATCAATAAAAAGAATGAATTTAAATCAAAGATTTTTTACTAAAGTTCTTTCAGAATTGCATAGTGCTGCCATCTATTGTCAAAATTCAGAGTTATTAGAATTCTGAACATTCTCCCCCACCAGGAGAAGGAGTGTCACTTTAGCAATAGGGCGTTGAATTTCACCACTCTGAGTCCAAATGCTGACTACATGAACTCTATTATCAGGTCCTGGATAGGTATGAATAATTCTACCCAGCTTCCACTGGAGAGGAATAGATTGTGGATCATGAATAACAACCAAGTCCCCAATTTGAAGATCAGTTCGTGGAGTGAACCATTTAGGTCGATTCTGCAGGTGATGTAGATAGTCTCTAGACCATCGCTTCCAGAAGTCTTGCTTCATTCGCTGGATTAGAGTCCAACGAGAAGATAAAGAGAGATTTGGTGAATTTCCACTTTCAGGAATCTCAAGGAGTGGAACTCCTATCAGGAAATGTCCGGGAGTGAGGGCTCTAACATCGGATGGATCTGAAGAAAGTGGCGTTAATGGTCTGGAACTTAAGCAGGCTTCTATTTGACATAAAAGAGTAGTAAGCTCTTCAAAATTTAGAATGGTAGCCTTACAAGCTTTAAGTAGGTGACTTTTCGTCAATTTAACAGCAGATTCCCACAGTCCACCGAAATGAGGGGAATATGGTGGGATAAAATGCCAATTGATGAAGTTGCTGGTAGCAAAATTTTGAACATTTTCAGAACTAATGATTCGAATTAGTTGCTTAAGATAGTTAGCAACTCCCCTGAAATTTTTTCCGTTGTCACTGAATATGTCTGATGGCAATCCTCTTCTAGAAACAAATCGTTTTAGGGATGCTAAGAAAGCTGATGAAGATAAATCTGAAACAGCTTCTAGGTGCACCGCTTTTGTGCACATGCAGACAAAAACACAAATATATGACTTTAATTTAACTTTAGATCTAGGCACATTTGGTTTAGTGATGAGTGGGCCAGCAAAATCTAGTCCCACCTTTGAGAAAGGTCGAGTTGGAGTTATATGTTCGACTGGCAACTCACCCATAATTTGTTGGCAAGTTTGTTTCTTCAAACGTTTGCACAAAATACATTCATTTAGAATTCGACGAATGTAAGAGCGACCATTTAGTATCCAATACTTTTGTCTAATTAGGGAAAGAATCAGTTGTGCACCAGCATGAAAGTGTTTTTTATGATATTGCTCAACAATTAATTTTGTAATTAAGTGATTTCTCGATAAAAGCACTGGATATTTCTGATCTTGATTAAGTGACTGATGTCTGGACAACCGTCCGCCAACTCTGATTAAACCTTGGTCATCTAGAAATATATTTAAGGATAAATATTTGTTGTTGGTTGGTAAAGGTTGATTTTTCCTGAGCAAATTCAGCTCTAACGAAAACTCTTGTTCTTGAATTAATTTAAGAATATGTGTAATAGCACTTGAAACTTCAGGCGTACTGACAAGTCCAATACGTCTAGAATTACGATTACAACTACGAATGTTATAAATGAATCTCAAACACAATGCAAGGATTCTGCAAAGTTTTGAAAAAGAAGAGAATTTGAGTAGAAAATCAGGAAAGGTTTTATGACTAGATGTTGCAACATGACTTAAATTTTCTTCAGAATTTTTTGACTTAACCTTTGAAGATTTGACTAGGAATAATGGTAACTTGACACTAGCACTAAGCCATTCAGGCCCAAGCCACCACAATTTGTGATGCAAAAGACTCTTCGGTAGAATGCCTCTTGAGGCACAGTCTGCCGGATTCGATGAACTCTCAACATAAGTCCACACTGCTTGTGGGACAAGTGATTTGATTTTGTTTGCTCGATTTGTTACGAACTGATTTCCTTTGGTTGGAGGAGATTCAATCCAATTTAAAGCAATTTGAGAATCGGACCACAAATAAAGTTTATTTACATTAAAGGTTAAAGATTCTAATATTATGGAACTTAATTGTGCAATCAAGAGTGCAGCACATAACTCAATTCTGGGAAGCGTGACATGTTTTAAAGGATTAACTTTAGTTTTTGCAGCGACAAAGTTAACTGAAATCTCACCTAGAGAAGATAGCGTCCGAAGGTATACCACTGCAGCGTAGGCCTTGCCAGATCCATCACAAAACCCATGGATCTCTATGTGGTTCTCTGGAGATGTTTCACAGTTCAGATATCTTTGTATGCCAATGGACTTTAAGAGTTCAATTTGAGAATTAAATTCTTGCCAAGTTTTCAAAATGGAATCTGGGATTTGATCATCCCAAGCACACTTATCTTTCCAAAGCTCTTGCATCATGATTTTTAACATGATCGTGGTTGGAGCTAGAATCCCAAAAGGATCAAAGATTTGAGCTATCATTGATAGCAATTCTCGCTTGGTATGCACCGATTTGACGCCATTCAAATGAATTTTCAATAAGTCTTCTGCCGAATTCCAAACTAAGCCTAAGATTTTTTGGGAGGAATCTTCGGAAAATTTTACATTTTGCCTAGTGGTTTTAAAATCTTCTGGTAGATTTTCAATGACTGCGGGTACATTGGAAGCCCATTTTCTAAGTGTAAAGCCTCCTTGATTTAAAACGTGATTTAGGTCTTTGACCAATTGTTTTGCTGCATCAATTGAATGCGACCCACCAAGATAATCATCCACATAAAAGTTCTCGAAAATTGACTGCGCAGCAATAGGAAATTCTGAACTATAATCTTTGGCTAGTTCGTGCCATGTCCTTATAGCCAGGAATGGGGCACAGGCTGTGCCATATGTTACAGTCAATAATCTGAAACTCGCAATAGATTCATGTGGCTGGAATCGCCGAAAGATTCGCTGAAAGTTAACATGTTTGGGGTTTACCAATATCTGTCTGTACATTTTGGCGATGTCTCCGGTTAAGGCTATTGAATATGTTCTAAACTTAAGAAGAAGTTTAAACAAATCTGGTTGCAACTTTGGACCTATTTCAAGAAAGTCGTTTAAAGAGTGGCCTGATGTTCCTTTAGCCGAGGCATCAAATACCACCCTCAATTTAGTAGTTGTACTATCTTCTTTCAAAACCCAATGATGAGGCATGTAAAAATAATCTTTAGAATCAATTTCAGAATTTGGGACTGGTTCCATATGATGTAAGTCAATATATTCTTGCATAAAGGCATGGTATTGCTCCTTAAGCTCATCATTTTTATTAAGTTTGGATTCTAACAAATAAAACCGTTTTAAAGCATTTGATTGTGAGTCACCTAAATTTGGAGCTTCTTTAAAGGGAAGATCCACCATGTACCTTCCAGACTGAATTCGTCTAACAGTTTTAGTGTATTTTTCTTCAGAACTGTGAATTGGTGTTGCATCAGGAAGGGACTCAATTTCCCAAAATTTCTGAAGATCATAAGTTAACTGAGCTGTAGCATGGAAACTAAAGAATGCTGAAAATTATTTACATGTATGACACCCGAGAGTAACAATCCCAATTTGGAATTTAAAGCACATGGAGTACCTTTAGGACCCAGAATAGATTGCCCTAAAATTATTAAGGGAAATAAATCTGCACCAAGCAAAATTTCAACTGGATTCGAAACATAAAATTTAGGATCTGCTAAAGATAGACCTTCCAAATGAGGCCATGAAGATTTTCGAACAACAAAATTAGGAAGATTTACCGTAACATTATTTACTATTAAAGCATTCACATCAAAGATTTCATTGCTATAATAAGACTTTAAAATAATATTAACTTCAAAAAGAGCAGTTTCCGCAACAATATTATTTACACCCGAGATTCTATGATTTGTGGTTTTCATAGGTAACCCTAATTTTTTAGCACAAGAGCTGGAAATTAATGATTTTTGACTTCCTGAATCCACCATGACTCTACATGGCACAAACCTTCCAGTATTTGATTTTACAAGAACCATAGCTGTCGATAACAAAGTTTGATAACTCTCTTGGGTACTGGTTAAACAACTAGAGTTGACAAAGGATGGACTTTCAATGTTGAGATTAGTATTTTCAATAACAGGTGGAGAATTAACTTTATTTTTCTCGAAATGGAGAAGTGTATGGTGCTTAGCATTACACTGTCGACATTTTGTCGAAATCAAACATTTATTAACGAAATGATTACCACGTAAACAATTTATGCATAGTTTTTTACCCTTCACAATATTCCATCTATCTTCAACAGACTTTTTAAGAAAGTGTGGGCACTTGAAAAGTGCATGCGATTCCGAGCATTCTGAACAGATAGAATTATTGGATTTTATATCTGAATTAGATATTACAGCATTAGAAACAGATTTTTTAAATACTACTTTTTGTTTACTTTCAGATTTAGAATAAGTACTATCAACAATATCTTGCAAGCTTCTCGCTTGTTTTTCAAGAAACAAAATAAATTCATCATAGGTGGGAAAAGAATCACTATCTAAAGATAATTCCCATTGCTTCTTTAAATTATCATCCAATTTTGTTTGCAAATTATAAACAAGAATTAAATCCACAAATAAATTAAATTCAAATCCTAAACATTTCAAGTTACGTATTGCTTCATTACAGCTATGTAATAAATCTAGCATAGATTTTCGACAATTTGGTTTCAAAGATTTCGAATTAAAGAATTTGTTTAACTGGGCATAAGCTAGATTTTTTTATTATCGAATCTAGAAATTAGTGTTGCCCAAGCTTCCTTATAACTTGCTTCAGTTATTGGAAAGCCTTTTATTAACTTATTGGCCGATCCAATAACAGACGCTTTTAAAAATTGTAGTTTTTGCAAATCGGAAAGCTGACTGTTCTCATGAATAGTGGTTACGAATATTTGCTTGAAGCTTAACCAGTCTTCCAAATTGCCAGAGAAATGTGGCAAATCAAATTTTGGAAGGTGAATAGATTGCTTCGAAACAGAACAAGAATTTTCATTAACCTGTGTTACAACTTTAGTGTTCTGAAAACAAGAAATTTCTAATCTTGACTCTATCTGATATTTTATACGAGTAAGTTTCTCTGTCCATTTTTCATTATCTTCAATTTACTTTTTCAATTCATCTAAATCAGAAATAACTTCCTCAACTTCATTATTAATTTGTTCTAATTGAGTTTGCCTTTCATGCAAATGACCTTTCAAAATTTTTATTTCTTGAATGTCTAAAGGATCCGCTTCCAAAGCTTTTGTCGCTTTGTTTTCAAATTTAGTCACTGACGACCGAATAATAGTTCTTTTTGCTTTTAGTTTTTCAATTTTCGAAGCCATTAGAACATTTTTTTTTTCAGTTTATAAAATATTAATTTTTACTAAAAGATTTCATAATTTAATATATCTCCGGCTCGACGGACCAAAAATATGGAGGGATTTTGAATAGAATTGTGGACTGTATGGTTTTAAAAATCGCTGGTTTAAATTATATTAAATCATAAATCAGTTTAAAATGAATTTGAAGGACTCACCTTCCTTTCAATTGAATTAATAACATCATATTTAAGAAACAATGAATAAAAGCTTGAATACATACACAAAATAGAATCTAAACGTGAATTATTGACTTTATTTCAGCTCATACGTTAGAATGAATTCTTCTAGCTTACCGCTAGAAAACAACAAAAAGAACAAACTAGAATAGAACCGCAGAAAAGTAAAAACGGTTCACAGCAAATTGAAAAAGAAATTATTTAAAGTATAACTAACAATTAATTGAAAACACGAATAAAATAAATAATAATAAAAGAAAAAAGAATTAATTTTGCGTTTAAAACACATTAAAATATCAATAAAAAGAATGAATTTAAATCAAAGTTTTTTTACTAAAGTTCTTTCAGAATTGCATAGTGCTGCCATCTATTGCCAAAATTCAGAGTTATTAGAATTCTGAACAATATAGTTTTAATTTCTTTATTATTTTTATTATTATTTATGTTTATAAAAAATGATAGTAATGCGACTTTAATGGATTATAAAATACTTTTCAACACTATTTATCCGTAAATAATTCAATAACCCTGACAATTTACTATTCGGGGGACACTTTCAATCAAATTTTATTTGAATTGTCCAGAAAAAATCTCATAAAGCAATTGTTATAAATTCACATTTAAAGGCAAAGTAAAATAGTAATATAATGGTGGTGACAATAATAATAGAATTGTTAACAATAGAGCAGCGGAGAAAAAATTTATTAACAACTGTTTTTATATAGTTTACTTGTAAGTAAAACAAAAACTAACACGAGATTATTTTTCTTAAAAAAAAAAAAAAAAAAAAAAAAAAAAACATGTATTATTTAAAAAAAAAAAAAAAAAAAAAAAAAAAAAAATGTATACATATTTTTTAAGTATCAGAATAAATTTTACAAAAAATGTCTTCATAGTTTCGCTTAAAAAGAAAAATATTAAAATACTCCTTTTATTGCTTTGCCATGTTTATCGTATAAAAATGTATATGTACTACAAAGAACATAAAAATAATAAAAATTAAAATTAAAATTCTTATATAATTGAAAATGTATTTTGCCATTTAAATATAATATTATGTGTATACTCTATCTTCTGATGTCTTGTAGAACAATAATTAACGCTAATCCTACCATGATTTACGAGAAATGTACACTGTAAAAAAAAAAAAAAAAAAAAAAAGTAGATTTACAGCATAATATGCTGGCAATATGGGTGCATGGAGGGGGGGGGAGTAAAAAAGAAGTAATTTACAGCAGAAACAATTGTAAAAGAGCCTTCCTTTACAGATGTTTCCGCTGTAAATTGCCTCATTTAACAGCAGAATATGCTGGCACAATGGGTGCCAGCATATTTTGCTGTAAAAGCTTCCGTTTTTTTTTTTTTTTATTATTATTATTATTTTTTTTTTTTTACAGTGCAGTTTTTCAAAATTTTTGGCGTAAAGACTATGTCACAATGAAGCTTAATAACTTGATTTCCGAAAAAGGATTTGATAATTTTTCTGGTTTCTTTTTAAAAATAAAGCTAAGAAATTGTATAAGGGCTATTATTTTTCCAAAATATAGGTTTAGTAAACAAGCTGAATAATTTCACAAGCTAAACACACTTCTCAAAAAACAAGCATAATCTTCTCACTTTTAGAAAATTTCTTTCTCATAACAGCTCCGACTAAAACTTCTCATTTTTAAGATTTTTTTTTTTTTTTTTTTTTTTTTTTTTTTTTTTTTGGCGGGGGGGGGGTGGGGGGGTGGGGCACATTTAACTATTCATTTCAAATTTTACATCACTTTATATATAATTGATGAACTTTCTAGAACAAAATATTCTAGAATTCAAAAAGTCTAGTAATTGCATAACATTAACTGAATAATTAAGATAAACGCAATTAACATAATGTCATAGTGAATAAATTAACAATAATTAATTTAGATTTAAACGAAAACCATTTTTAAACAATTTCTTTGACTGAGATAAAACCCACAATTTCTATTTTCGTAGTCCGATGTTTTACGTCGAAGTCACAGCGCTCAGAAGAAAAAAAATATTTTGTTACAATATTACAAGGGTGAATATGAAATGAATACTTAAATGAGAAAAAAAAAAATATTAAAAATTAGATGTTCCTACTCTGAGCTATTATAAGAAATGAAGCTTTTCAAAAATATGAAGATATATCTTATTTTTTAAAAAATCCTGTTTTTTTTTTTTTTTTTTTTTTTTTTTTTAAAGATTCTACTTACATTTGAGAGATGTGTTTCAACAGTACACATTATTCAAGGGATTTATAAAACAAAAGCATTTATCGTAACGCCTTTCATAAAATTAAAATGATAGTAATTATAGTTATTTTTACTAATATTCCAATTTTTAAGAAAGCAACGGCTCTCGCATTTTTTGAGAAAAATCTTCTTAAAAAAAGTATAGGGAGGCTCATCTTCGCATTTTTAAATAGTTCATTTTTAAAAGTGTTATTTACCAAAAAGGGATTTGATTACTATTTAGCATTTCTTTTTGAATATATACATAACAATTACACCATTATTTGCATTTTATAGCTACAAATTGCAATGATAAAATTAATAAATGTTTTGGGAAAATATTAATTGTGTAATTATAAATTTCCTGGATGTGTAAGAATGTATAAATGAATATTTATAAAAAAATTATCAGATAATTATTATGTCGATTTTGGCATTAGCCGGTGACCAGGTGATGAGTCGATTGCACGCCCTTTTGCCTGAGTGAGAGGTGTATTTGAACTTCCAAAATCCGTTGGATAGTTTATAAATATATAGCATGTAAAAAACAAAAACACGAAAGTAAAAAATTTTATAAAAGAATTTTCGATTTATAATGTATATTTTACAATCTTAAATAAAAAATAAGTCACTTATTTTGAAATATAGAAATTTTAAAACATAATTAAAATTAATTTGTCATATTGTTTATTATCAAATAAAAATTTCTCTTATTATTTTAATTTGATTTTATAAGGAAAAAATTCGGAAATTCCTTCAGCTAAATGTATTTTTCACTTTTATCTATACCAAAATTTATATAAAATTGTCTTAAGAGCTACATAGGTCTCAAAAAGTTAAAAAAAAAAAATAATATTAAATAAAAAATAAAAATGCATTTTTGCTATTTTTTGTTTTATATAATAAATGAAGCTTTTTACTTAAAGTATTTCAAAGTGCAACATCTAAAGAATATTTTATAAAAATTAATAATTTAGAATATTTAGCCATGGGTCCTGATTTCCGGCGACTTTTCAGAAAAACTGTGGTCACAATTTCTCAAAAAATAATGTACCATCTTACTAACATTTGGCACACATCTTCAAAATAGAATTAGCTAGTGGTTGAAAGAAAATTTTTTTTAATAACTGAAATTTGAATTTTTGACATACTTTTATAGCAAAAACAGTATAATTTTAGGTACATATAGCCTTGTAAACTGGATTGTAATTTAAAAAAATCGGATTCTTCGTTCAAGCACCGTTCATTCAACACAGAAAATGGCCGCATTTGGTACTTTTGTCAATCGTGCCCTTAACATTTGTTCATATCCTTAATCCCTCCATTCTGAAATCAAATATATTAAAGCAATTGCTGTTGACAGAGATTACAACCCTTCCATTATTGATAAAGCTATCAATAACGTCTTTTTAAACCACAGCATCCTCATATTTCTCGTATTTCTACGTCTGAGTCCTCTTCCAAATTCAATATTGTTTTGCCCTTTCATCATTAATCTAGTTTTGCCATTGCTAAAGTTCTTAAACAATATAACTTTAAAATAATTTTCTCACCCATAAATAAATTATCCCTTTCTAGATAAAGAGATTCTATTGATACACATAACTCTTGGGATATATATAGTATTCCAGGTCAGTGTTGACAATAATATAATGGTCAAACAAAACGTAAACTTAAGTCTCTCCTTAAAAAACACATGAGTTGTATTCAGAAACAAGAAACTAAAAATGCGGCTATTGCTAAGCATTTTAGGGAAAATAACCATAATTTCATCTTTAATTCAGCTAAAATAATCTGTCAGCCTAAATACTTACATGAACTTGATTTTCCAGTGCCTTTCCATATTTATAAAAATCATAAAAATACAATTAATTTCGTTTTTGCTGTACCCCTTCTCTCGGATTGTTGGCAAAATTTCATAAAATCCACATATTCTTAATTTTTACATAGCTTCATCCCAAATTCCTATTAGCTGACAGTTCCAGTTTCCTAAATTCCTATTGGTTGCTACTCTTACTCTATAGTCCGCTTCTCTACCTATATATATATATATATATATATATATATATATATATATATATATATAAACATAATCCGCTTCGTCATTCTGTAGTGATGACGGTACCCTTTACGCTACCGAAACTGCAGTCTGCACTTAACAATTTTTATATTGGCGTTTTTAACGTTGTGTTAATATTGAATTTACTATTCAATTTCATTTTCAAGAATTGTGCATAATTTCCATAAGATTGGTGCATTAGTATTTGAAAATTCCTGTCTTCCGCTTTTTTGAAGATTTTCCGGAAGCTAACACCCACTGGCTGAATTTTCCAATGAAAAATTTAAATATTGCTCTTTTAAATTCTCAAAATTTTGAATAAATTTTTGAATTATTATATTTGAAGAATGAATGGAAATTATTCTTTCTTGCCTTTGAGGCTCTTGTAATCCCCTAATTTAGAGAATTGAAATTGTACACAATGTAACAGAAAAATCCTTTACACTGGAAAATACTGTTGAATGGATATATCGTTAGAAAAAAAATATTTTTATTAGTTTTAAACACATGTAATAATAATATTATTATTGAATTAATCGAAATAGTCGAAGTACTTGCAGCATTAGTTATCTTTGTAAAACAAATTTTTTTCCGACTTTAAATGCTGTTTTTATAATAAACTGGGAAGAAAAAAAAAACATGTATCGTATTAAATGGATTTAATTAGGAATGGATGTATTACGATATTTGCAAAGATATTTCTTGTAAGGAAAAAAAATCAGACATAAATTTAAAGTGTTCATTTCATTTAATTTCTCAACTTAACAAACATTTTACTTTAATGACTCACGACGAAATATTGACATTAAGTACCTAAGCAGGTGTTGAGTAAAAGTAATTTTAAATCGAAATTCCCTGTTTCTCACTAATGAAAAGGGCGAGAAAATGCGTAGTGGATAAATGGAATAAAAAACAAACTTGAATTGCTAAGTTTGTTTGAATCAAATTAATTGCCATCTATATTTTGTTTTAAAAGTAAACTCATTCTTCCAAGCATGATTTCTTTAAAAAAAAAGAGTTTTGTTAAGAGGGAAAAAAATTATAATATTTCATTCAAAATACTACAAATGTAAATTTAACTAAATTTTAATTCGTCTAAAAGCAGATTGTACTTTATTCATCCTCTAAAGGAGTAAGTATGCATAACTTGTTTTCATGATGTAGTGAATGTTATGGTGGTATGAAATTTGTCCCATGGTGTTACTTGAGGATTAAAAAAGAAAAAGGAAAAAAAAAGTCATGAAATACCTGTTCATATTGGTAGTTTAAGTGCATCTGACAACGTTATGCTTTTTCTCTGAAGGTAAGAGATACTTCATCAACGATAATCCAACTATTAATCATGCCACAATCATTATGATTGATTCCTTGGACATCAATCTGAATTTCAATAGCTTCCCAGGCTGCCGCAAAGAGCAGATCTTAATCTAATGTAAAATAATTGAGACATTTTGGAAAGTCAAAGAATACGACTGCAATCTTCTCTTCCATTTAATTTACAGGATCTTAAAGTGTTTATAGCCTATGCAAGGTTTCTTTTGGACATAAATGTACTCCAGAAATTTGTAAAATCCATGTCAGTGGGCTATTACAGTGCAAATGTATGTCCAATAAAAAAGTAATCTAATGTTTCAGATTCATCAGCCAGTATTTGATAATAATAAACCATCTTTTTTATAAAGGAATATAGTTTAAAAAAAAAAAAATGGAAGTTTAGATTGTATGTTTACAACTGTAGTATAGCATTTTCTAGCTAAAGAAAATAATTAAGCAAAACGATCTATCGATACACTGTGCCTATTAGTATCGGTTCTCTTCCTTCATATAGATGTACATCTGCAGCTAAAATAATAAAACTTATGATTACAGCTGCAGGTGTCTAGGTGTAGTAATGTGGTTATGCACTACTACAAGAGCCTGCTTAAAGTGCCATTTTTCGGAAAATAGTTGACTAAATTTCCCATCTCGAAAACGCACAAGAGATAGCGAAACAGTTATGTAAAATTTTATATATAATTCCTGATTTAATGCGAAATGAAACCTTGTAGTCATGAAAACAAAATAAGAACGCTTAAATTATGCATGTTTTTCTATATTATTATTTGCTCTTTACTATGAAAAAATTTTCCAAAAATATCAAGGATGAATATTTCTAACAAAATGATACAGAGCGTTGTAAACCGTTTAATAATGACGCAAGTAATTCCAGGGGGCAACGTTGAGATAGTCGAATACGATGGGGGGAAAAACGTAAGTAACTACGTCGTTGCTATACTACGATCTGGAACAGTTTTAAGTTCCTTTCACTAAAACAGATCTGAGATGTCTGAAGTAAAAAGCCAAATTTAAGAAAAAACAACAAAATTATAGTGCCACATACTTTCTTTGTTTCTCAAATAAAATGATATAAATATTTTGAAATCAAAAGTTCGTTATAAAAACTTATAGTCAATTATTTCGCCAACAAAATAAATTAGACAAATTCAAAACCATTACATGTAACGATTACACAAATTGTAATTTAGAAATCATTTTTTTTTCTTTTAATGATATAATGTGACAGTGATTTATAATTTTAGCTAAAATGAAATAACTTGTTCAATATTATTTGGCACTGATTTTTAGAAAAGAGTAATTTATTTAATAAATTATACTTTGAACTATCAGTTATTTGATTTTCTGATGCTAATCACAAGTTATTTACACTGCTCGACATTGAAAATGCAACACCAAGAAGGAATGATAATAACGGAATGAAATTTGTTGGACACATACATTATAGTAGGAAGAACAATTGATTAAAATTTCAGGAAATTTGGAGTAATATGTATTGAGAAAACAGTACATAAAGCAGCGACCTCTGTGAGCAATAACAGCACATATCTGCCTAGGCATTGAATTGAACAACGATTGGATGACATGTACGGGTAGAACACTTCATGAAGTTTTAACACACAATTCATCGATCGAAGTTACTGGTGAGTGGTGGAGGGGCAGTCGCTTTTCAACGATTAAACAGTCATTTTCATTGGTGCGTGATCAGGAGAACGCGCTGGCCAGAGCAACAGTAGAACACATTCGGCATCAATGAAGGTCCAGACAATATGGACAACTTGCGGTCGTGCATTGTTCTGCTTAAATGTTTTGCTTCGGAGGCCTTGAACATAGGGTAGAGCTATGGGCCTTAACTCGTCAGAAATGTAATGGCTGGTATTCAGACTGGCGGGAATGAAAACAAGAGATGACCGGGACGTGTATCCAATGGTACAGCATACCATCAATCAAGGTGGTGACTCAGTATGCGGCTACCAATATTCTGATTACCCTCAAAACTGCATCACTGATATGGGCGCCATTAATGTGTGATCAACGATGAACCTGAACGCAGGAATGGCGTGAAGTCACTTTTCAGACAAATCACAATCCTGTTTACAGCATCAAGTTTGCCTTATCCTTATTTAACGGCATTATGGATAATGCACATTACCAGCTGGGATTCTACATCATTATACTGTCCATCATTTGCAATGATATTATGGGTTCCCATTGGATACACGTCTCGATTACTTCATGTTCGTATTCCTGGCACTCTGAACAGCGGCCATTAAATTTCTGATGAGTTAAGGCCCGCCCCTTTGCCATGTATTCGAGGCCTCCGTAGCGCAAAAGTTAAGCAAGATAATGCACGACCGCAAGTTGTTTGTATTGTCCGGACCTTCTTTGATACAGAATATGTTTTATCAACATAGCGAAATCGTAATTTTTTTATGTAAATATGAATTTTGAGGATTATTGCATTGGAAATAGTAGCATGAAAACTAAACAACAGAATTGACCCTGATAAAATAAATTAATAGATTAGAATAAGATAAATATATCGAAGCGAACGGTGGATAGCCTATTAGGCGGGGATTTCATTCTGTCACTGTATCAAGCTTTGGTCAAACTCATTTCTTTTAACATGATTATAATATGTCTCGCACTAGAAATTTATGATAACATAAATATGATGGGGAACTGAGCAGAATCCACCTATGCCAACTAGTTTGTGTTTATGATGATGTGTGCTGTGTTCTGTTTGGAGCCAAACTTGGACCATAGGAAACCATTCAGATCACCCCCCTTAGTGCAGTAGGCATCCTGCAGCATCCCAATGTTATAGGAGTTTTTCTCCATGAATTTCCGAGCCGCCGAGTTTCCTTCACTGCACCTATTGAAGTTGATCTGCAGGAATTTAAGGTTATTGAAAAAAGGGGGGAGAAGGAGAAGAAGCTGCTGCATGGGAAGGAGGGCAGAGAACTTTACTTCTTTTTACCTTGAATTTTTAAATTTAAGATAGAGAGGAGCAGAGAGATAAAATGAGAAAGGTCTTACCTCTTGCTCAGCATGCCACAAAAGGAGAAGGTGGAGCAGTTGGAGCAGGTGGAACGAAAGGGAACTGCCTCATGAAGTGCATATAGTCAGCTTGGAATTGTCCTTGATCTAACTGTTGTTGTTGTAGGGGACCATAAAAGTATGGATTATACATCCAAGGAAAGGGCTAGTTGTTGTTGACTCCATTAGTTTCAGACATTCTAGGAAGCGAATGTGATTGTGATCTTGGATCAGAGTTGAAGTTTTGTGTTTTTGAAACTTTCTTTTGTCTTGTACTTGGTCGACGAGTGGCACTTCGGTTTGGATTTTGCTGGCGAGATATTGCTCTTCTATTCGATACATCTCGGTTAGTTATGCCCCTCCCCGGTCGAAATCTGGATCTACGATTAGAGTTTTTTGAAGAATTTCCACCTTCTTGTACTCTTGTGGGGGCGGACAATTTCGGTGGATACTTTTAGTCCAAGATTTCGCGTCGCCTATTGTACTGCTCTAAATACTCTGGACAACTGGTTGAGAAGGCGGGATTATCCGAAGGAATTGGTTGGAGTTTTTGTCTTAACCTAATGGTGTTTTGTCTTTGACAGTTGATGCAGCTGGGTCGTGCATTACAATTCTCATTCTTATGACCTCCCGAGCAATGAGAACAGTGCTGTTTATTCTTGCAGGCTTGTGCTGGATGGTTTAGTGCCTGACAATTTGTACAACGCATCATGCGTGTAAGAGGTCTAAAGAAAAACTTTTTCAGTCCCAGCTGCACCTACTGTATAAGGATGAAGGCTTCAGCAATGGGGAGTGGTGCCTGTAAAATCCAGTTGTTTATATCTGGATTTCTTGCGTTCAGTTGTTTAATTGCCGAGACTTGAAGCGGATAGCCCTGTGGGATACCACTTACGTCCTGGAGTCTCCTATTTATGAAGGAACTCCCATTATTAGGAATCTCATATTAGGATATTGTTTATATTTTATTGTGAGTCTTTGAACAATTTCTGTATTGACTGCAAGATCTTTCAGAAGAATTTTAGTGTCTTCTTCTGTGTGACGCTGAACGTCCACGGAATTTCTGTAAATTTTGGAATTAAGAATTCTTGAGTGTCTTGGAACATGTTATTGTGTTAAGATGCCCATGATGTCCTTGCCTCTTTCTGTGAGAGACTTTGAGGTGATGTAAACAGTCCATTTGGAAATTTCACAAGTTTTTAAAGCAAGCACAAAATTTTCTGTGTAGGGGTGGTACTGCCAAAAGTATTTGGAGTTGGTGTGGACACTGTAGTGAAAGAGGATGCAGGAATGGATTGTGCTGAGGGTAAAGTTTGAGCTTCTGGCACCTCACCGCCGCTGAAGTATGATTGACTTGATTTGAGGAGTTTTTCGTTGAAGGAGAGCCTCCTGTCTCTCAAACACTTTGTTCAGATTATCCTGCGTAGCTTTAATTTCGTTCAGATGGTTATCCATAACTCTTAGCTTCTGCTGAATATCGTTATGTAAATCTCTACTTAAAGGGCTCGATTTTAGCGTGTTTGGTTGGTTGGAGCTGAGTTGTGACTGAAGAACTGGAGAGACTATGTTGCTGTTCAGAGCTTTTATTTGACAAAAAGCATGTTTTAGGAGTAGCAGTGGAGCTCTTTGATTACTTTTTTCTTTTTCTCTTATTCTTGCAACATCAATAATTTCTATTGCTTTTATGGCTATTTGTTCAATTGATGTGTAGCTGCGAAAAGTTTCTTTTTTTTTTTTTTTTTTTTTTTTTTTTGTAGGTCAAAGCTCGCTTGGGTCGTGGTTCATATTCCAGCTCTTCATCATCCTGGCCTAGTACAACTGTCTCCGTGGAGGACTCTTCATAATGAGTATTATGTTTATTCTTTGTAGATCTACTTGAATTATCGGAGATTAAAGATGATACTGACTCGCTATCTGAGTTTATGTATGTATCATTGCTGGTGTTTGGCTCTGTTGTCGACATGGTTGTAGCTTTAATAAAAGGTGTTTAAATTTAACATTTACAGTGCTGTAGACAAAATTCCGTTAGGTTAAGGATAATGATGAATCAATTACAGACAGATAGGGCTCGCCAGAGCGCCTGCACCACATCAAAAGAGAGGAGAGATAAAGCAAAAACAAGGAGCCTAGACTCCTGAAAATAGCTAAGATAAAAGGTAATAAATGAAAGATATTTAAGTTGGTACCATCCATTTAAGATTTAAAAAAAGAGAGAGAGAGAGCCGAAATGATCGCCCAGATGGTCGCCGAGATCATCGCCGACATGACTCCCAGATCGTCGCCAAAGGAACCGTTAGTGGTCCTATGGCAAAGGAACTGTAGTCCTGATCACAGATTATCAAACAGATAGGACACTCCCGTATATTCTTCGGTAACCAAAATTTGACTGCATCGACCCTACCCAGCAAAACCTGGGATGATGGCCAACACGAGGCCAAGTGTTGGCTGCCAACAGTAACAGCTGCTGGCCCGTTGGTGGCAAAAGTTAAGGTGCCGAAGGGAATATGTTACGCCGGCCATCAGATGGCCACATTCGGCCGATCCACTGCTGGCAGCCTGCAGTACGATCGGAATAAGTCAGTGGGCCACTGATGGGTCATTGCTGGCAGCGAGCTATCGGTTAAAAAAAGGTTGTGGGCCACTGATGGCAACCAACAATAGGTTAAAATCGTTAGTTGGCCAGTGTCGGGCCACCTGATAGCAAACATAATTTTTTCGTATTGTTGCTGGAAGCCTTCAGTGGGCCAGTTGTGGCAAACATAAATAATTATATTACTCCGGGTGTTTTTGTTGGCCCTTTATATTTTCCCATTAACGGTCCTCTTCATTTACCGTCGCCGGAAGCCCGAGCCAATGTTATTCTATGGGGAAATTTTCTTTACAAATAACTCATTAACTAATACATATTTTTAAATTCTGTTTTCACATTCAGAAAATTCCCAACTGTTAAATTGACCGACCTTTTTTAAAAATGTATTTTTTAATTTTTAATATTTTATTTTGAAATTGCAAAATGAAAAAATTTCACATATTAAAAATTCGTATTTTGCAGCTTCAAAATAAAATATAAAAAATTAAATAATTTTTTAAAAAAGGTCCGTCAAATTAACAGCTGGAAATTTTCAGAATGTGAAAACAGAATTAAAAAATATGTATTAGTTAATAAGTTATTTGTAAAGAAAAATTTCCCATAGAATAACATTAGCTTCGGTTTCCAGCGGCGGTGAGTGAAGAGGGCCCTTAATGGGCCAATAGTGATTTGGTTATGACTATTATTTTATTTTATTTTATTTTATTTATTTATTTATTGTGATACCTTACATTTTATTAATGCTAATTTCTATGCATCCAATATTTAATCTGGTTTTGTAGCAACAGAGGGTGATCAAACTATTATTTATTTATTTTTTTTATTTTTTTTACACTTTTTTTATTTTGATTAAAAAAAAATGCTTGACTAAATGATTTTGAAATGCAAACATGTAAAAACGTTTAAGAACTCACATTTTCTACTATCGATTTAGTCCAAAGTTCAATTAAGGGACAAACTATAAATTAAAGAAAAGCACAAATATTTTGGATCACCCTGTGTCATAAAAAGCTACAAATGACTGGTAACTTGAACACATTATTGCTGTTACTATATACAGTGTTTGTAAGTTTTTTGTATGGGAAATACACAATTTTTTAGGCATATATATATATATATATATATATATATATATATATATATATATATATTAATTATTACATTTTTGGCAATTTTTTTTTTGCTTATAACAAGAAGGAATTTTCTCAAAATTTTACAAAACTTGCAGAAAAATTGATAAAACATTAAAGAAACATTATTCTGAAACATAAAATTCATATGTGTAATTTTCGAGGAGATTTGAGCATTTACATTCATTATTTATTTATTTTATTTTTTCTGAGCGTGCGCGAAAGATAGAAATTTTTTTATTACGTAAGTCGAAAACCAGATATCTTGGGTAACTTATACAAAAGTTTATTTCAATGGAATAAAAATTAAGCAAATTATTGGTAAAAGAACGAGCCAGATTTTAGATATGTTCAACCATGTTACAAAAGGTCATTTTTGTGAAAATCCCCTTATGAGCTCACAGATCGTACTAAATAAATAAAAGTATGTTAGAGTTACAAGTCCAGAAGGATTTTTTCACAAAGAAGAAATTTTGAAACATGGTTGAAAAAATTTAATCTTCTAATTAAATGCTTGGCATGTGAAAAACTAATTATGAATTTTCAAACCTGTATATACCTAAAATCTGCCCCATTTTTTCGCAACAACTTGCTTAATTTTTCCTGTATTGAAATGAACTTTCGATATAAATTTCCCAATATATCTAGCTTTTAACTAATGTGATGAAAACTTTTATCTTTCCCGCAAAAGCAGTAAATAAAATATTTATTATAAATGCTCATATCTAACCGAATATTACACGTATAAATGTGTGCTTTAGAATGATATTTTTCTAGTGTTTTGTCAATTTTTCTGTAAGTTTTGTAAAATTTTATTAAATTCCATTCTTGCTATAAGAAAAAAAAGAAAAAAAAAAAAGAAAGAAAAGTAACTTGCCCTCCCCCCCCCCCTTGCCAAAAACACACACACACACACACACACACAAATTGTTTATAATATATGCAGCGTGTTAAGGTTACAAGTCATCGGTAGCTTTTCATGACATAGGGTGATCCAAAGTATTTGTGCTTTTCTCCAATTTGTGGTTGCTTCTTCAATTGCACTCTTGACTAAATCGATAGTGGAAAATATGAGTTTTTAAATGTTCTTTGCATATTAGAAGTTCAAGACCATTTCATCCAGTATTTGTTTTAAAATAATACTAATAATAATAATTGATTACCCACTGTATTTATAGTTCAATTAAATTTTTACAAGCATTTGATTCTTAGACTATGTTTATAAATTTAGGATTTCTAGTACAGCGTGAGAAACACTCAGCCGATCCGTTTTCATTAAAAACAAATCTATGATAAGCTTTTTATTACTTTTGTTCTATGCAAATATAAGATTTTGATAAGATAAATATATATTTTGTTCCATGTAATATTATATTCTTTGTAAATTTTGTTTCAAAGTGTTTAATTTCAAAACGTTTATTTAATTGTGTTAAGTTTTTTTTAATATAAATAAATGTAACGTTGCAAGTGACTAGATAAAATATTGAAATAAAAAGTTTCTGATTTAAGTATGCAATATAGAGAACATTCAATAAAAAAATATTTAAATCAGAGTTAAGGAGATGGTAAATATTGAAAATCGTTCTCTGAAATTTCTTCCTTAATGTCGTGATCTAATACATAAGTATTGAAATGTATCAGTATTAAGTACATTAAAATTTCTCATAAACTATTGAAATAAAATAAATAAATAAATATTCCATGCAACATAATTTTTAAATTTTACACTCGATTTTACATCATTGTAATTTATCAAAATTTCTAAACATATTTGGGTATAACTTTGTGGATTGATGGAGAAATTACTTTTTGAAAAGTATTTTGTACTTGTGTGCTAAATTTTAGAGTCAAACATAAAAGTATTTTTAATAAAAAAAAAAAAAAAAAAAAACTCACCAACCAATGCACAAAGTAAAAACCTAATTTATTTCGAATATATTGATACATTACAATACAATGAAATCAGGGTAAGGGGAGAATTTATTAAAAATATTAATCGCATAAAACACTTAAAATCTTTTGAAAAATTTTTATTTGATTTTTTTTTAACATATTTAAATAGTTTTCCAGAAATTTTAATATGCTTAGTATTGATACATTTCAAAGCATATGTATGTAAACTTTAAGAAATCTAAGACGCTATTTTCAAAGTACGATTTTCAATTTCGTCATCTCCTTAAAAGGGATTTAAAAACTACTAAAGTACGGAGTTCTGACTCTGATGAATAAAATAATAAGTTACCATAAATCGAAAAAAAAAAAAAAAAGCAACAGTGACCCTTAGTCAGGCGAACAAAAATGGACACAAGTGTAGCAAATGTATTTTGCCGCACTCGTGCCTACTTTGTTCACCCAATGAAGAGCCATGGTATTATTTCCACTCGAAACAAATGTTGCGAGTTTTTTTTTTTTATTATTATTGGGTTTCCTTACAAAGATTTTTAGTATTAATAACGGTTCTTTGAAGCGTTTATTACTGTAAAAATAAATATATAAATACATAAATAATAAAATATTAAAATAAAATAAAAAGGCAACAGATGTCACCACTGTTATCCTTAGTCAGGCAAACAAAAGTGGACACGAGTGTAACAGAAGTGCTTTGCTACACTCGTGCCTACTTTGTTCACCAAATGAAGAGCCGTGTATCACCAGAAACAAATGTTGCCAGTTTTTTTTAATTCAATTATTGCGTTTCTTTACAAAGATTTTTATTATTAATACCGGTTTTTTGGTGCATTTGTTACTGTAATAAATATGTGCTTTAAAATTTATTTTTATTTATTTATTTTTTAATTTAATTTTAATTTTAATTATTTTTATTTTTTTACAATTAAATTATATAAGTACGCATTTTTTTTCTTTTTTTATCATATATTTGCTGTCATAAAAATTTAAATTAAACATGCATACATGATCCTGGAAACCAACTGAAAACCATTTCTTTCTTTTTTTTTTTTTCTTATTAATTTATTTGAATAACTAATTCATCTAAAGTTATGGATTACTTTTTTTAATCAGAAAAAAAACTGCCAAGTTTATTATTTAAAGCGCAGATTACAATTTGAGATTCAAATTCACATTTAAAAAATTACTTAATGCAGTTCGACATTTTTTGAACTGATAAGCGCTGTTGCTAACCTTCAAAGATGCTTAGACAGAGACAGGAAGCATTTGGGGCCATCTGGTTATCATAATTAATTGCTGACTAAGAAAAATATTCCAATTAAAAACTAACACATTCGTACTGCACTGATTTGGTTTACTTTAAAATGAATTTATTAAATAAAGACGTAAGATGTTTTTCCGTTGCTCTGAAAGATTTCATCATAACTATAGGGAATTACTTATTTCAAATCTTGCATAGCGAAAATGAAACAGGATGTTAAAAAATCTGTTTTATACACAGATTTAATGAGAATGACTATTATTTTAATTATTTAGTAGTGGGTGTACATCAATGATTTATATTTCCTTCTAAAGAAACCTTAATTTTCCTTAATTATTATTATTATTTGTTGAGAAATAAAACAATTTGAAAAAATAAAAATACGGGATGAAGGTAAGGAATTTCGATTATTTACTTTTAGTTGAAAACCATTGTAGAATTACAGAGACACTGGATAAACATTTTTAAAAACTTATAGTCATATTCATTTAAAGTTTACTCAGTGTGTCTTACTCACTAAAAGTTTAGCAGTCAAAAGTGATCATTTAAATTACAAATATAAACAGAATATATAATTTTATGATGCAGTATAGTGATAATAATAATGCAGTTCAAAGATTAACGTCTATGATAAGTATATAATATTTGAGAGAAAATTATTCTATTCTAAATATATATATATTTTTTTTTAATCTTCTTGTCTCTATTTATTTAATTGAATTTATTTTTATTTATTTGTTTTTTATTTATTTTGTCTCACATCTTTATGTGGCGAAAACTTTATTAGTTTGTGAGTGTTATCTGTGTTAATAATAATAATTTCGAAATTTTAAAGGTAATAATGCACTTGTTATTCATGAAATATGAATAAATTGATTCAGATTTAGGACCATCTTCACGATTCTTGACTTTTTGAATCATACTGGTGGTCAGGAATGAAAGAGTTCCGCTTTTTTGCCACGACTAATTTCCATAAAAAATTTCTGCTCTATAAAATCACAAAAATAATATAAGAAATATGATACAAATTTCTGTATTGAAACACTTTTGGCAGAAAAAGCAGAACTTTTTCTTTGCTTGGGCGACGTTTCTTTGGGATATAATAGAAAGTCTAATACTTATTTTGATTATACTTTTTGCTATTTCTCTTTTAATTAATTTATGGCAATACTTCATTTTCTATTTATATTTCTAACATATGGGAATTTTTAAACGCTGTTTACTATTTTACAAGTACATTTTTTTTAAATACTTTATATATATAAGGATCTAGTCAAATATATATAGAAGGGATAATTTTTAAGATTTATTTATTTATTTATTTTTCAAGCGATGCTCTCTGGATTAAAAAGAAAAAAAAATCTTGGCTGACTGTTATTAACATAAACATTTATTTATTTCATTTCACATCTAAAAATTAATTCTCATTATGTGTATTTATGCAAATTTTCCTCTCATACTGCCATGTTAAAAACTGGGGAAAAAATGGGATGAAAGCGGCATATTTTGAAAGATTGATCCTCAAATGTAATTAGCACCAATTTAAGTCAAAGTCTAACTAAATATATAGTTAAGTAAATTGTATTAAATTGTTCAAAGAATACAGCGTTCAAAAAATTACTGATACACACAAAGATAGACAGATAGTTTTTTAATGAAGTCAAATCGTGTTCAGAACATATCAAAATGTGTAAAACAACCGAAAAACGGGAGTCGAAAATTTTTATGTGTCAAATACTTCTTTCTTATACATGCAGAACAAAGTAAAAATAAAAAGGTTACAAATTTATAATTGTCCTAATAACTTTCCCACAGTTATATTATACAAATATAAAGTTGGATCCATAAACTTATTAGCGCTATTAAAATAATAATAATAACAAATAATAAGAATATAATTAGAAAATTAATGACTATCATAGCTCATTTTAAACGGATCAACGAGATATTTGCTGTACTTTTCTAGAAATCCTAATATTTTAATAATAATTCTAAAATCAAAGGCTTCTAAAAACGATTTAAAAAAAAAAAAAACACAAAACCAAATTAAAAAATGAATCACTTACTCTTACACTTTTTATGAGATTATTTAACCTTTTAGTATCTTGTACGCCGCAGACTTGGCACGAAATGGCGAAGCGAAATGAGAGGGAATTTCAAATCAACAGCAGGTGAATCGCAGCGCCCTCTATGCATTCGAATTGCAAGTGATGGTCCAGTACCGGCCTTATAAATTGTGGCCGCAATATGGCAAACATAATGTTGGCCGTGTGCTGGTACCCTGCAAAAGGCCAGCTGTTATTATGCCGCTTCTGAGCCACCGGCCTTTTCACTGTAGGCTGTCTTCAATGCTGGCAGCCGTAAGCGGCCCACTGCTTCAACTACATGTGGCAACCTGCAGCTGATGGCAAGTGCAAGATGCCAGCTGTAGGCCAGAACGAGCCCATCAGTATAAGTTTTGCTGGGTATTGTCAACGGCTGTAAGTTTCTCGAGCTCTCCAGCTTACGAAATCGCTCGTCTTATTTTTACTATCTATATTCATATCGTAATATTAGTGCAACGTTAAACCCAACATCCAACCAACTAACCACTGTATTGATTTTTACGTTTGGCAATTTTGTTATTGTTTACGAACTTGATTGTCGAAAGCAATTTATTTTAAGAAGCAAGTACTAAATATTAAGCAAATAAATTTCGAAAATATACATAAACCAGATTTTTTTTTTTTTTTTTTTTTTTTTTTTTTCATTTTAAAGCATTTTCTATTATTTAAACCAAGCAATGTTAAATATTTAAGATTTCATAGCATACTGCTATTTCTGCATTACAGTTTGTTATATTAATTTGTACACTTCAACACGAATGTGTTTGGCAAAATTTATTTTCAAACATAATAAAAATTAGTTTTATTTCTTAGAATATACCTGTGAATGTTATGATTTTGTGAATTTAAAAGTAGTAGAAAAAGTTAAGGAAAGAAAACTGCACATACTTTTTCGTTTGGCAGCTTTATTATTATTTACATACTTGATTGTCAAAAGCAATTTATTTTAAGAAGCAAGTGCTAAATATTAAGAAAATAATCTTTGAAAATATACATAAAATAAAAACATTTTTTCATTTTAAAGCATTTTGTATTATTTAAACCAAGCAACGTTAAATATTTAATGATTTCATACGGCTATTTCAGAATTACAGTTTGTAATTTTAATTTGTACTTGAATATGAATATGTTTGACAAATCATATTTTTAAACATTATAAAAATTAATTTTTATTTCTTAGAAGAATAGCTGTAAATGTTTTGAGGATAATTTTGTGAATTCAAAAACAATAGAAAGTGAAGAAAAAGAAAACTTCCCATAATACTAACCTGCTACTAACTACTCGAGAAATAGAAAAACAATTTTCTATCAAAGATGACACATGTATTTCCCCTCTGATGACACTAGTGGTGCTACTATATTTCCGGTTCGTGTTTTAGCTTCACTGTCCTATCTGTATGATAATCTGTGGTCCTGATAAACTTAGAAAAATAATCTGGTGTGTCACTCACACGACTTTCTTTTATCCTGAAATTTAATACTATAAATGCAGGTTGGAGATTAAGAGGTAAGATAACTTTGTTATGTAACCCTATGTTAAACATTTCAAATTAGGTTTCGGAAGAGTTTTATATGATACTTAATTCTGTGTGAGGGGGGCTACCGCCCCCCTCAACTCCCCGTTTCATTAATGCACCTAGATTTATATAAAATTTAATTCGGTTATTAAAAATAATCCTGTTTTTAAAAAATAATTTATTAAAACTATTATTTAAAAAAAATTATCTTTTATGATAATGCAGACGATTTCCATATTAGAGAAGTAGTATAACACGAAATATCCAAAAAAAAAGTCCATTTTATTCTGAATATTTAAAAAGAAAAAATATATACATACGATTTTTTTTCTAAGTATTTTTTTCGTTAAAAGTGAAAAAAATCGATAACTTTGTTTTAAATTATCGCAGATTGATGGTTCCACCACTCGTTTTAAAGGTATTGGCGAGCTCTTTTGAAAGATACCCATCATGAAAATTTACTCCCCTCGAGGGGGGACTTTCCCCCCAGGGGAAGAGTCGAGGCTCCTACATACACAATGTTTTTTTTCCCAGTTGACTATCTCTATTACAAAGTATATATATTCGTTTCATTTGGTTTAGTGCAGTCTATAGACGTTAAACTCTACTTACCTGCAATTTCCCCCGTAGACGTAATGTATTAGAATTCTCTTGATTGTCCCTGTACACGAACCATTTGCTTGATCTTAACGAAAAGCTTATTGTAGCATCTATATATGATTCACATTTAGAATACCAAGTTTGGAATGTCTGCTACTATTTGTCCTTGAGATATGCTGATAACAGACAGACACACAGACATACACACAGATACACAGGCATACACACAGACACACACAGAGACACACACACAGACCATTTGCTAAAAACATGATTTCCTTATTCAGGGGACCTCAAAACGTGTAAATATAACAAAATCTCGCGTTCGAAAATTTGATCCCAAAACAATACTTTCTTTACCTTATGGGTAAGAGAAAGTAAAAACTGTAGTGGTCCTATTAAACATTGAATTAGCTATAGTAGTCCTAACAAACTTAGAATTAACTGTAGTGGTCCTAATTATTTAAGATTAAATCAGTACCATTCACAAAAAAAGTCGCCAAGTTTCCAAGCATATTAAGATTTTAAAAGTAGTGGTCCTAGGTTTGATAAAAATCCTATCGTCGTCAAGCATGTTAATATTTTAAAAGTAGTGGTCCTAGGTTTGATAGTAGTCCGAACGTTTTTTAGCATGGGGGTACAAATACTGTAGTGGCTCCATTAGATATTAAGATGACAACAGTGGTGTAAGTTATCTTATGCAAATGTGTTAACTATTATTAGGATTTTTAGTCCCTAACTAGAAGTATTGAATAATTGTTTTAAAAATAATTGACCACTATAGAAAAAACTATAGTGGTCCTAGTAGAAAAGTGCATAATTAGGCAAGTAATTAATGAATTCTATTAACTGCCTAACCATAAGCATAAGGGCAAAAGTGGTAAAAGATACTAAGCTTTTAATAGACGAACCATTAATTAATAACTTGAAAATCCCTACTGCTAAATAAAAGTAATGCTAACGAAAACTAAAAGACCCGAGACTACTCCCCGGCATGGCAAACCTATCGAATAAAACAAAATGGATTAATGCACCCTACTAAGTATAAAGCCCTTATGAGGGAGTCGATATTACGTAAAGGGGAAGGTTGTTCAGGGAACGAGAAAAGAAACTTTTGTCTTATGTAAGGAGGGAGCAGTGCAGCGAATTGACTATACGCCTACAATGGCCAAAACCCAGCAGAACACAGGAACTCGGCCCTTGCCCTAAAGCCAAAAAGGGGGGGGGGGTGTTCAAGCGAACCCACACCCGAGAGTACAAGTCCTCCCAAGATTGGAACACCCAACTTAGAAAGGTCGAGAAATATTGAAAAATCAGAACACCTAATTGAGCAATATTGAAAAATCAGAAACCCTGAATGAGATAACAAAGAATTTAAAGGACTAAAAAAAAAAAAAAAAAAAAAAAAAAAAAAAAAAACACAGGAACAAAGGACCCAGTCAAAAAATGAATTCCACTGGTTCGGAACACCTAACTGAGAAAAGACCCAGAGAAAGATCAGAACACCCAACTGAGAAACATCAATGAACTCCTGCGTAAAGCAACGCACCCTACAAAGGATAAAGCCCGAAAGAGAAAACCAAAATTACGTAAAGGGGAAGGTTGTTCAGGGAACGAGATAAGAAACTTTCGTCTTATATAGGGAGGGAGCAGAGCAGCGAATACACATATAATGGCGAAAACACACCAGAACACAGGAACACGGCATGTGCCCCAAAGCCAAGGGGGGAAGAGACTGAAAAAAAGGGGGCAACCCATGGCAGGAGCCCACCCCCCAGCCAAAGTCAGGGGGAAGGAGGGAAGAAAAAGAACTGATTAAGGGGGAAGCTTTCGACTCAAACCTCAGCCCCCCAACGAAAATAGAGGGGGAAAGGGGAAAAGTACTGATTAAACCTTAATAAACTTAACAAATGAAAATGAAAGCTGATTGAGCGATAAGAACCACAAGGTCCAGCAATCAGACAAAAACAAAACCATAAGAAAATGCAGTGAATATTCATTGACATTTTCATATAATTCTACTATTGCTTTCTTTTGATATATTTTACGTATTATTTACATTTAATAAAATGTGAGAGGTGAATGGCATAGTGTTTGCATATCAGGAATTATGTACATTTAAAAATGTAGTGTTTTTCTCAAATAATATGTGAAGTTTTTCTCAAATAATATGTAAAGTTTTTCTCGAAATCATTAGTCCAACGTATTATTAACATTTTCATCGAATTCTGCTATCACTCTTTTTTCCTATATTTTTAAGTAGAATTATTACAGATAATATAACATCAGAAGAAATTATTATATAATCAAAGGCGACGTGTTTTTCTCTAATAAGCTGGGTTAAAGTGAGACTGTGTGCTGATTAATGGATAGTTTTAAATATTCGTGAAAGAAAAATATCCACCCATTTTCTTCTTCTTCCAATTAATGAACTGTTCAAACTGCCTTTGGACAACAGCATAGGTTACCGTAGAAAGTATTACACAGTAAGTTTTACTCTGAAATGTAGCTACATTATTGGTGAAACGTTAGTCGAAACCTCTATGTGGAGACTAAAAAAGATTTTCTGTTTAGTTTGTGTGTCTGTTTCATGATAGCGGCCGCAAAATTATGCTATTGATATGGAATTTAGTGCCCATATTCATGAACCACACAGAACTAGCTGTATAGTTTTAGGTGTGTATTCCATTTGTAGTTCGTGTACAGGGACATACCAAAGTGTTTCATACCATTACGCCCTATGGATAGAATTTGTATGCATCACGATAGCGGGTGCAAAAATCTCCCGATTGTCTTGAAAATTCGTATTCATGTTCAAGCTCTGTACAAAAATATCTGTGTAAATTTTTATGTCTAGATTATTTATGAATCGTGAAGAGGTACAGAATATATACATATATATATATTTTTTTAATCATTACAGTCTATGGGGTGAATTTCGGATAAGAGAATTATATCTTCGTTACTCTGCATTTAACGAAATGAAATTAGCGTACATTATTGAGATTCTTAAATTGATGTTTTCCATAGCAATTAAATATGTGTGATAGGCTTTATAATTAATGTACAGATCCTTATAAAAGTATTCCGGTAATGTCATGTAATCATCCAAATTTTGTCAAATTTCGAATAATTATTTTTGAAAAATATAGAACAAGTTGTAATGTTTTAGCTGATGTTCTTTTACAGAGAAAAGCAAAAGAATTTTATAACAATAGAACTTATGGACAAAGTTTTATCTGAGCGCATTTTAACCCCCGTTTATGCTGCATTCAGTGGAATTAACATATATTATAAACATGCTTAAAAACATGTTTTCTCTCTCTCTCTCTCAAAAAAAAAAAGGAGGTATATATAAGCTAAATTTATTTACAGGACCATACAAAAGAATTTCGATGACATTTTGTAATCATTCAAATGATGTCAAATTAGGTTGAAGTTTAAGTGAGTTATAATTAATTAGGTGTACTATTTTTATTGGAGTACATAATAAAGGTGGTTCTTTTTCAGGGACACACAAAAGAATATCGTATCATTATGCTCTATAGACAGTATGTATTCAAAATGTATTTGAACATGGTCACATTAAATATTATGAAAGAAATTAAAGATCTTCAATATATATAAAAAAAATGTTTAATGAAATAATGCTCTAATTAATTTTGAAATTCTCCTGCATAATAAAATTATCTTTTACAGTACTATACCTTTTTTTTTTTTTTTTACACATACATTTCAAAGTTTTGTACGGTTGAAATGACTTTTTTTTTTCTTTAACTTTTTCTATCTTTATTATTCAATTTTTAAAAGCTTTTAATTGAATTCAATTCTTTTCCAATATTTTTAAACAATATGTTTAGTAAATACAAATAAATTGTGAATTTACGAAAAAGAAATTTCATTTTCACGAAAATCACTTTGCAAGAAAGAAAAAATACTGAAAGAGAATCAATTTAATTTTAAAATTTCTCTTGAATTAACAAATCATCATTAAAAAAAAAATAATAATAATAATTTCTGCCTGTTTTTTTTTCCAGATATGCTTTTCTTTTTCTATACTTTTTTTAATAAAAGACCATATTTAATCTTTCCTTCTTTTTATTTTTTGAATAAATTTCAATCGTTTCAATTAAATTGATACCATTTAATTAGTTTTAAATAAGTTCAGTCAAAATTTTAGATTCTAATCAAAATTAAAAAGAAAGTTGAGTACTTTAGATAATACTTCAGGTAATTTTTGACCTATGATTCATAATAATCAGTTAATCTGATAAACAATTGAACAATATGTATAAAATGCTATTATACATTAATTTAGCTTCGTAAATTAATAAAATGTAAGTTTTTAAGGCGGAGCGTCAGTAACACGGAGTAAAAAGACAGGAGAAGAAGGTAACGCTGAAATTTTGTGATGTTGTTTTCTAATGTTTACAGATGGCGCCAGCATGCAATCCTTCCTTCTCTCCAGCTTCCGCAATGTTATTCAATGGGGAAATGTCTCGTTTTAATTATTTTTTTAAAAATAATATCAAGCTGAAAAAATTTCGATTGAAAGCAAATTTCATTAAATAGAGTATTCTAACCAACATGATTTTTTTTAAGAGCCATTTTATACTAATTTTACTTTGAAAGAAAGCTTTTAAAAAATGACGATTCTTATGAACCGAAGCTAGCTAAAACAGACAATTGGGAGGAAGGAGAATGGATGAAATTTTGTAAAGGAAAAAAAATAAACTTACTTTAGGTGCAGAAAACACGAACTCGGACTTTATTTTTCTCCTAGGGCTTTTTTTTGTTTTTCTTATCACTATCATAGCCTGTTTTACAACTAGGAACGAAGCATTTATTTGAAACATCTGAATTATGCAATTTTAAGAACTTACAAACAAATTAAATTGCTTAAAATAAAAAAAATTTAATGTACTTCAGCAAAATTCTATTGAAAACAACAGTATATCCGCGCCGAAGTAGGGAGGAATGACAAGTGGCGCCCTCAATATTTACCAAAAGTTTAGATCACAGTTTCGTAGCTTTCTCCCATTGGACCTTCAACTCCTATTAATATTACTCCGTGGTCAGTAACCAGATAATCTATCTTTTCCCAAGAGATGGCGTTGTATTTCACTTGAGCGATAGTTTTCTGTTTCTGGTAGACTAGTTCTGTTGAGTACGTCATTTCCCCTTTTCCTGTGACGTCAAGTGAAGTACGCGAAAGGAAAAAAAAGGGGGAAACAAATGGTTCATCCTCATTTTCAAGATTTTTTATATTTGTTTTGTATTAGCAGTCACATAAGCAAGCAGTTTGTACTGAAATGCGCTGTAGCTGAAGCTGTATAAGTGAAATAATTATAATAACTTTAATCACAAGTGAAATGTGTTAGAGGGCAATATAACACTTTAAATTACAAAAATTTTCATGGTAAAATAATAAAATTGCTGTATAGATTTTTTGCATTTCAAATTTAAATTTATATTCTCTCAAACGGGAATTAATATTTATAGTGTACTTATTAATGAAAAAACAGTGAGTGAAACATTTGTGAAACACTCAACTATATCGATACATACTACTCACTGATATCAGTCGAACCTCGCCAATTTAGAATTTTAAGAACAAATTTTTCAACATAATGCGATAATTTATTATGGCAAATTAATTTGTATTTTACCATGTTTTTATTTACTTCGATTCTTGTTTATTTGTGTGTCCAGTACAAATCTTGCAATCGATTTTTAACTGACTTCCCGACTAGCTAGATATTTGAAGCTTTCAAAATAGCTCAAAACACGGTGACAATACATTTTTTAAATATTTTTACCCAACTGTTTCGGGTCCCTGGTGCCCTCGACAGAGTTTATATGTTTCAACAGAAAATTTATTTAACTAACTTTCCGCCTAGCTAAGCTACACATTTGAAACTTTTAGAATAGCGCAAAACCCGATAACAATGCATTTTTTAAATACTTTTAGCCAATTGTTTCAGGTCTTTGCTGCCTTCGGTAGCATTTATATGATTCAACAATCGTATAACTTCCCGACTAGCTAGAAATTTGAAACTTTTAGAAAAATTCATAACACGATGACAATGCATTTTTTTTTTTTTTTTTTTTAGTCAATTGTTTCGGATCCCTGCTGCTTTCGGTAACGTTTATATGATTCAACAATCATAACTTCCCATTTGAAACTTTTTGAATAAATCAGAACACGATGACAATGCATTTTTTAAATTCTTTTAGCCGATTGTATCGGATCCCCGCTGCTTCGGTAGCGTTTATATGATTCAACAAAACTTCCCGATAGAGTCACCCGACCCGAACCCGACAGATAATTTTAAATCAACCCTAACCCGACAAAAACATTTTCATTAACCCGAAACCCGACAAAAAAATTTTCATCAACCCGAAAACCAACCCGAACCCGCAACAGAGAACTTTTTGCGACCCGAACCGACCCGAAACCCGAAAAATAAATCAACATTACTTATTCATTTAAAAACCATACAAAACAAGGTAAAATGATATAACATGACATAAAGTAAAGTAAATTTTCACTGTCAGACAGTTGGTAAATTAAAAAAATAAAAAAACTAGTATGTTGTGGCCACCACAAGACATTCTTCTATATTTTTCTGTGAAATTCACTAAGTGCGAATAATTTATTAAAACTATGATTAAAAATATTTAACATGATGAATGCAAATAATTTCATCTTGGGGGAATCTAACACTAAATATCTAAAGAGAGACAGTTTTATCGTCTATAAATAACATCTTAAAGTAGTATGTTGTGTCCACCACATGACTTTCTTCTATATTTTCCTATACAAATTCACTCAGTAGAAAACTTTATTAAAATTAATATTTAAAAAAGTTATATTTCATGATAATGCAGTCGATTTCCATATTAGAGAAGAAGTATAATACTAAATGTCCAAAAAAGTCAATTTTATCCTGAATATTATTATTATTATTGTTAAAAATGAAAAAATCAATAACTTTATTTCAAATTATCGCAGATCGATCGTTCAACCATTCGTTTTAAAGGTATTGACGAGCTCTTTTGAAAAATACCCATCATGAAAATTTACTCCCCTCGAGGGAGGGACTTGCCCCCAAGGGGTAAGACGACGCTCCTACATACTTTTTTTTTTTTTTTTTTTTCCAGTTGAATACCTGTATTACAAATAATTCTTTTAAATTTCATAATGATTATTAAAAATATTTATACAAAATTCTTGCGCATTTATACAAAATTTTGTCCTATACCACCGGGTTAAAAATTTAGAAAAAGCGGGATGGCAACGCAACCTGTTGGACAGTTTTTACCAAAAGTTGATAGGCACTAATTTATGTCAAGATGTAACTACATTACATACCAATTTGTATTAAATTCTCTGCAGTAATTCCTGAGATATAATTACTACAATATTTTGTCACACACACACAGAGACAGACAAACTGACGTTTTCTAAAAATGGTCAAATCGTGTTCTACAACTCTCAAAACGTGTAAATTCATCAAAAATCCGATGTCGAAAATTTTTACGAATCCAATATTTTCTTCTATTGAATATAAAAGAAAGTAAAAATTAAAAATGTATTTTTATAATGGTTATCTCACATATCAAGTTTTGTACAGATATATGACATAGAAGTTGAGATATAGCCATCCCGTTATCGATGAAATTTGCAGAATAGCAGCGCCACCTATTGGCCGACAAGCATTCAAACTGAATCAGCATAATGTCTCATAATCGCCTTCTCACATATTAAGTTTTGTTTGATGATATGCAGTAGAACCTGAGATATAGCTTTCCTTGTAATTGTGGATATCGCTGTGTAGCAGCGCCTCCTGTTGAGCAATTTACACCAAAAGTTGGCAAGCGCTAATATATGTTAAAGTGCACCTACATACAAATTTATATGCAATTCTCTGCATAGCCTTTCTTTAAATTGCGGAAATCGCTGTATAGCAACGCCACTTGTTGGCTGATAGGCATTCAAATTGAATCAGCGAAATATCTCATATTGGTCTTCTCACATATCAAATTTTGTTGGATTATACCCAATGAAACCTGAGATATAGCCTCCCTGAATATGCAGAAATCGCTGTATAGCAGCGCCACCTCTCGAGCGGTTGACACCAAAAATTGATAGGCACTAATTTAGGTCAAGGTGCATCTACATATGAATTTAAATGCAAGTCTGAACAGCAGTTCCAAAGATACAGCTGCCACAAAATGTTTGTTACACCCACACAGACGGACAGACAGACATTTTCTAAAAATGGTCAAATCATGGTCTAGACTAGAGATGAGACGGGCTCACCGGAGCCCGAGCCCCGGCCCAAGTCCGATCGGGCTCAAATCTTACGCAAGTCTTCGGGCTCCGGGCAGGCTCGGATTCAAGCTAAAAGTTCCGTTTATTTTATTCTTCACTAACTGGAAAATGTAAAAAAAAATATTCATTTTGAGAGCACCTTTAGTAATGCCATAATAGTCATGATAGGTTATAAATCACAAAATAATCTTGCAAACCTTAGTAGCTTTGACTTTCCTTTTTACTTCCATTACCCTACTACTGTAGGGTAATGGAAGTATTGTATTCGGTCTGAAAATTCGATATCGGGTTTTCACCTGATTTACACGTTTTAAGGTCCCTTGAGTCCAAAAAAGTGGTTTTTGGCAATTGGTCAGTGTGTATGTATGTGTGTGTGTGTGTGTGTGTGTATGTATGTGGAGAATCTTCTGGCTATTATAGCTCAGAAACTAATAAAGATAGAGCTACGAAACTTTAGAATTGAAATACGTCTGGTGTACAGATGAAATTTCCAAATTTTGGTGAAAATTGAAAAACCGGAAGTGGGACATCGGAAACCGGAAGTGAGACCGTAAGTCCGTATCTCAAAAACGGTTCTAACGATTTTCTTCAAACTTGCTATATAAACACTCTATTAGATGTCCTTTTGAATGATATAGTTGGTTAGTTCAGGAAAATTGATAGGCGTCCTGTATAAATAGCTCAATTTCAGGCCTCGCAAAGGCGTTCCTTTAAAAACGGTTGTACGGATTCTTTTCAAACTCGCCATTTTAACTCACTTTTAAATATGCTTTTGTATGCAATTATTGTTTTCCTGTCAATAATTGAGTTTAACCGGAAGTGGGACATCGGAAACCGGAAGTGGGACCGTAAGTCCGTATCTCAAAAACGGCTCTAACGATTTTCTTGAAATTTGCTATATAAACACTCTATCAGATGTCCTCTCGAATGATATAGTTGGTTAGTTCAGGAAAATTGATAGGCGTCCTGTATAAATAGCTCAATTTCACGTCTCCCAAGGGCGTTCCTTTAAAAACAGCTGTACGGATTTTCTTCAAACTCGCCATATTAACTCAATTTTAAATATGCTTTTGTATGTAATTATTGTTTTCCGGTCAATAATTGATTTTTTGTAAAAGTTGGTATCTCAAAAACGGCTCTAACGATTTTCTCTTTAGTTCACTTTTATGTTTTCTGATCGCATTATCTCTCAAAAATGTATATAATATGTGTAATAGTGGGTAATGGAAGTCGTGTGGTTGTTTCACACCAGATTTTTCTAAATAGAACTTTTTTTTCAACGGGATGCATGTTATGCCATACTTTTATACAGTAATCCTTCCTCCTTCGTTATACTGGGCCTCATTACATCACTCATTCGGATAAATTTTTTGTCCCCCAATAGGCGCGTTATAAACAATGGGCTGCACTATAAATATATACATGTATACAGAGACACAGACATTATAAATTGTTATAATAACATTTATAGTTTTTAAATTGAGGATTGATAATAAGAAAATTAATTTGAAAATGAAAACGGTGTTTAATTTTACTTTTGTGTATGCGTTGCATAGCGTATCACTTTCAATATCGGGCTCGGGCTCTGATCACACAAAATTTTTCGGGCTCGGGCGAGCTCAGTTCAAAAATGCTTCGGGCCCGGGCGGGCTCGGATTGCCAAAATAGATCCCGAACTCACCTCTAGTCTAGACCTCTCAAAACTTGTAAATCCGTCGAAAACCGGAAGTCGAAAATTTTTACGAATCCAATACTTTCTTCGATTGAATATAGAAGAAAGTGAAAAAGAAAATTAAAATGTAATTATTGGTGTCGTGCCCTTAGCGACCGTGCCCTTAGCGGAACGTGCCCTTAGCGGAATGGTTTGAAAGGAAAGAAAGAGGAATAGAAGAAGCCGTGCCCATAGCGGAAATAAGAAGGTGTGCGTGTGGCAGATTGAAATATGTTATTCAAATGCTCAAAAGAATGCTTTCTATAGAATGTAGTATGATTAGCATTAGATTTACAGAGTCAAACAAAAATATTCAGTTGACACTGAGGGTTATTATTGGAAATTTGCTGAATTGTATTTTCGTTTACATTAAGTGTTTATTTAGTCATTTTTTAAAACGTGAATATGATTTGAATTAGAGTATTTGTCTACTCTACTGTCCGTTTGTCCGCCTCCAGCGTCCGTAAATTTTTTATGAATTTCTTATTTTTACTTTCTTCTATATTCAATAGAAACTAGTATATTGTGGCCACCACAAGACTTTCTTCTATATTTCCCTATACCCATTCAATCAGTAACAATATTAAAAAAAAAAAAAAAAAAAAAAATTTTTTTTTTTTTTTTTTTTTTTTTGTTAAAAGTAATACATATTCAATCAGTAACAATATTAAAAAAAAAAAAATTACGAATTTTTTTCTAATTTTTTTTGTTGTTGTTAAAAGTAAAAAAAATCGATAACTTTGTTTTAAATTATCACAGATTTATAGTTCACCCATTCGTTTTAAAGGTATTGACGAGATCTTTCGAATGATACCCATCTTCAAAATTTACCCCCCCCGGGGGGGGTACCTCCCCTCCATGCTCAAAAATTTTTTACTAGTTACGTACTAGTATTATCAATAATTCATATCAATTTTACAATCACAAGTTTAAAATAACTCTTATTATGCACATTTATACGGAATTTTGTCCTATGCTGCCATGTTAAAAAGTTGCATAAAATGCGATTACAGCGCCACCTATTGAGCTATTGATCCCCAAATCTAATCAACACCAGTTCATGTCATGGTGCAACTAAATACCAAGTTTGGTTAAATTTCATTCATTGGTTCGTGAGATACAGCGTCCACAAAAAAAAATGATACAGACAGACACAGACAGACAGACAGACATTTTCTAAAAACTATCAATTCGTGTTCAGGACATCCCAAAACGTGTAGATTCGTCAAAAAACGGAGGTCGAAAATTTTCGCGAATCCAATACTTTCTCTATATTACATATAGAAGAAAGTAAAAAGTGAGACATCATGCTGATTCAATTTGAATGCTCATGGACAGACAGGTGACGCTGCTACATAGCGATTTCTGCAATTTAATGGAAAGCTATATCTCAGAAACTACTGCACAGAATTGAATATAAATTTAGATGTTGATGCACCTTAACCTAAATGAGTGTCTGTCAACTTTTGGTGTCAACTGCTCCACAGATGGCGCTGCTATACAGTGATTTCTGCAATTTAAGAGGAGGCCATATCTCAGGTTCTATAGCGTTTAATCAAACAAAACGTGATTATATGTGAAGACCATTGTGAGACATTATACTGATTCAATTTGATGCTTACTGGCCAATAGGTGGCGCTGCTATACAGCAAATTTCCTCGATAACGGGAAAGCTGTATCTCAACTTCTATAGTACATAACTGTACGAAACTTGATATGTGAGATAACTATTATAAAAATGCAATTTTTAATATGTCATTTTTATCTAATAAAACTGTCTTTCTTTGGATATTTAGTGTTAGTTTTCTCTAAGATGAAAATTAATTATTTGCACTTAGTGAATTTGTATAGGAAAATAAAGTATTGTGGTGGCCACAACATACTAGTTTTTATTTTGTTTTATTTTATTAATGATATGTGTTATTCAAATTTTTTATTGAATTTCCCTACTTAAAATGGCTGTAATAGAGCCTATGCCACTGGTTTGTGTACATGATGGAGATGCAAAAAATGCCAATGCATTGCGCTTTAAGGGAGACATTTTTATAAATCACATTTAACTAACTTAATCAAAAATCATAAAGAAATTCGCATTCATTGTTAACATGCTAAGAAAATGTTTTGTATAAACTATAGTATGCTTAGCCTCCAGATTTACAGGGTTAAGCAAAAAGTTTCGAAATATTAAGGGGTGCAAATAGGAAATTAAGAGCAGCATTTCTGTTTGTGTTAAGCCTTTTTAACACTTTCCAACAATGTTTCAGAGTGATTATGAATTCAATTAGTCTATATGTCTGTCCATTGTGTGATATTGTAGACAAAGAAGATAGAATGTTATACGATACAACTAGTACGTACAGTTGGAAAGTGTTGATAATCAATATGTACCTCCTGATTTTTCGTTTTCGTTTTCATTTTAAAATGTGTAATGCTTAATTATATTTCCAAAAACTTAAATAAAATCATAAAAGGGCAATAATGTACGTTTTTGTATGGAGTACTGTTATTCATCAAACTTTATAAGATTACATAACACCGTTCCCTCAAATAACGGATATTCTACAGTACGCATACCTATTTTTGCGGCAGGTTTTACTTCTGAAGCAAAATATAGTTAGTGCTAAATGTGGATAAAGTGTGGAGGAAAATTGATTTTCTATTTATTAATTTATTTAAAAATTTATTATACATTTCCGCTAAAGGCACGTGTGAAAAAAGCACGCCACCGAGGGGGGATAACATTTCCGCTAAGGACACGGGTTTATAGATTTCCGCTAAGGGCACGGCCCCGTAATTACTGATTGTATTGAGTTAAAAATTAAAAAAATCTAAAAAAAAATGTTTAATAAAAATGTTTAAACATTTATGTGAGTTGTGAACTTCAAGATTGCAAAAATGTACTTCAAATTCAGCGTTACTTACTAGTTCGTTGTTTAATGCTTATATTCTGAAAAAAAAAAAAAAAAAAAATGTATATTTATTTATTGCTTTTGTTCGACGTGAATGTTTATAATTATTTGGGACATCTGCTTTCCCACAATCACTTTCAATTCACATGATCAGCAAATTATCTTTCTACAGTGGCAATTTTCGTGTTTTGTTTATTTGTTCAAGAGAAGAATATTATTATTATGCCTTGATGGAATCCGTTTCCTAAATGTGTTTATTTTACATTACTTTTTACTTTCTTCTGTATTCAATTGAAGAAAGTATTGGAATCGTAAAAATTTTCAGCTTCCGTTTTTTGATAGATTTACACGTTTTGCGGATTCCAGAACACAATTTGACTAGGTATTTTTGGAAAATATGTGTCTCTCTGTTTGTGTGTGTGCGTGAAAAAAAAATTCTTGTGGCGACTGTATCTCATTGCAGATAACTGCATATAAATTTATATGCTGATGTACATTGACCTAAATTAGTTCCTATCAACCTTTGGTGTCAATTTCTCAACAAATGCCGCTACTGGACCGCGGTTTTCACAATTTCAGGAAAGGCTATATCTCAGGAACTGCTACACGATTTTACGTATAAATCTATATGCAGATACACTTGATACACTTTGACATAAGTTAGTGCCTACCAACTTTTGTGTCAACTGCTCAACAGGTGGTGCTGTTATACGTCGACTTTCGCATTTTCAGGGAAGGCTATATCTCAGGTTCTGTTGTGCATAATCAAACAAAACTTGACACGTATCAGTGTAGCCATTACATGACATTACGCTGATTCAGTTTGGAAGCATATCAGCCTATAAGTGGCGCTGCTATACTGCAATTTTCCCTGAGAACGGAATGTGGCTACATCTCAACTTCTATGACATATAACGGTACGAAACCCGATGTATGAGGTAACCATTATGAAGACGCATTTTTTAAGACTTTATTTATAGAGAATTAAACTGTCTTTCTTTTCTTATATTTAGTGTTAGTTTTTTATAAAATGAAAATCATTCATTATGGTAGATAATTTTAATAAATAATATTTTTAAGAAAATATTTTTACTGAGCGAATTCCTATAGGAAAATATAGAAGAAAATTTGAGGTGCTCACAGTATACTAGCTTTAAATGAAATCACAGCAAGTATTTCTTCTATATTTCATGTACATACAAGTATAAATGGAGGAAAATTCAAAATTCCGTTCACATAAAAGCGAGGATTGAATTTCATTAAAAGTAAAGGTATTAGAAAAAAAAAATAGTATGTTGTGCCCACCAGAAGACTTTCTTCTATATTTTCTAATACAAATTCGCTCAGTACTGATAATTTATTAAAGCTAGTATTTATTAAAATTACCTACTATAATGAATGCAGACGATTTCCATCTTAGAGAAAAGTTACACTAAAAGTACAAAGAAAGACAGTTTTATTCTCTATAAATAATATATTAAAAAATGCGTTGTGATAATGGTTATCGCACTTATCAAATTTTGTACAGTTATACACCATGGAAGTTGAGATATAGCTTTTCCGTTCTCGGGGAAAATTCCAGTACAGCAGCGCCACCTATTGGCCGATATGCATCCAAATTGAATCAGCATAATGTCTGATAATGGTCTTTTCACATATTCATTTTTTTTTCTTTTATTATACACAATAGAACCTGAGATATATCTTTCCCTTAAATTATGGAAACCGTTGTATAACACCGCCACCTATTGAATTATTGGTACCAAAAGTGGAAAGACAATAATTTATATCATGGTACATCCACATATAAATTTATGTGCAATTTTGTGCAGTAGATCCTGAAATAAAGCCTTTCCTTAAACTGTGGAAATCACTGTATAGCAGCGCCACCTTTTGAGAAATTGACATAAAAAGTTGATAGGGACTAGGTTATGTTAAGGTGCACCTACATACAAATTTATATGCAATTCTCTGCAGTAGTTCCTGACTCTCAAAACATGCAAATTCATCAAAAACCGGAAGTTGAAAATTTTTACGAATCTAATAATTTCTTCTACTGAATATAGAAGAAAGTAAAAAAAAAAAAAAAAAAAAAAAAAAAAAAACTTGTAAACTGCGCAATTTCCCTTAAATTGTGGAAATAACTGTATAGCAGCGCTATCCGTTGAGCGATGGGCACCAAAAGTTGATAGGCACTAATTTATGTCAAGGTGCATTTATTTATAAATTTATATGCAATTAAGTGCAGTAGTTCCAGAGATACAGTCTCCACAAAATTTTTGTCACACACATACAGAGACACAGACTGATATTTTCTGGAAATAGTCAAATCGTGTTCTGGACTCTCAAAACATGCAAATTCCTCAAAAACTGGAAGTTGAAAATTTTTACGAATCTAATACATTCTTCTACTAAATATAGAAGAAAGTTATAAAAAAAAAAAAAAAAAAAAAAAAAAAACTTGTAAACTGCGAAATCTTTTCAATTTCCAGAATGTAAATGCGAGGTTATACTGTATTTGTATTTCTTTAATATATACATTAACAACAGTGAAGAAAGATTTATAATACTTTTCTAATTTTCATACAATTTATACAAAAGATACATATTAGTTCCGTTAAAGAAAAGAATACAGATTCAGATACAAATACGGATCTATTTTTCTGGCGGATATCCGCGGATACGAATAGGGAGCTCCGGTACATGTCTGCCCATCAGCCACCGAGCGGTTCTGCGCTCAAAGCTGGTAGATGGAAGGTGTCGGGTTCGATCCCAGGTCGCGCTCATCGACCTAGCCATTCGGAGTTTACCATGGTTTCCTCCGAAAGACGCGTAAATACGGGCTAGGACCGCTTAGAAAGACCCAAACGGAGGGCATTCCCCCTATAGGCCTAGGACACATCTGGAGTCAATCCCCTACAGGCCTAGGACACATCTGAAGTCAATCGGCCTTAAATCCTCCAACCAACCAACCAACCGATACATGTCTAGTATGTACAGAATGTTTAAATTAGTTTCATAGTTGTAAACATGCCTATAAATTTATGTTTATAATTGTAAAAAATATTTTGAAAGGTGTTCTCAAGTCGACCCGACTTATTGAAAACCAAACCCGACCCGAACCCGACCCGCGAGAAAAAAAAGATCAGTCAACCCAACCCGCAAGAGAAAAAATTCTGTCAACGCGGGTCGGGTTCGGGTAAAATCGGGTTACCCGACCCGATGCAGGACTCTAGTTTGGGAATTCAAAAGTTGTTTCAATGCCACTTATTCGAAAAGCTGATAAAAGTGAGAAAGCCTGATATCCCTCTTTCAGTTCTTGCTAAACTTTATGAATGTGGGGAGGGGAGGGAGAATATAATGTAGGAAGTACGTTTTTGTTTTTCTTCTTTTGTCTATTTTTCCGAGAACTGGAAGAGGGTAAAAAGTTCGATGTGAAAAGGCGACGTATTCTATCTTCAGAAAATCATTTGAGCGATATTCCAAGATTTTATTTCATTTATTTTTCATGTTTGAAAGCTAATTTGAGATGCACAGAACATAAAAAAAAAAGGGAAGTGATCTCGCATTGGATCTAAAACGCTTACCATAACGGTATACAGGAGAATTAAAATGATTGTTGTAAATTATGTATTCGTATCCCGCTCAAAAATATCTTATAAATAATTGTGTGACACCGCTAGTTTACTTTATTTTATAATTAGAATATTACTGGATGGGTTTGAAAAATATTTCATAAAATATTACTCTAAAATAAAAAAGTATAAATTATGTCATTTGATTTATTTATTAATCACTATTATTTATTTATTTATTTTGGGGGGCGGAGAGAACGGCAGTTTGTGTCTAGTGTTTGTTTATTTTACCAACAAAAATTTCTTTTCCGGGTTCGGGCTGATGAGAATTTCTGTGTTGAGTTTGACTTGGGTTTCAGGTTGACTTCAAATTTTATTAGAATATGAATATTTTATTTTCGAAATCTTTATATTAGAAATATGTACCGTGTACGATAATTAGTTTTGATATTTATCGTATATATATATATATATATATATATATATATATACACGCACACATTTACTTAATCCTTAATTTGTTAATTTTATAATGGTCGGTTTTGTATTTTATATTTCCTGCAATTACACAGTTTGACATGGAGGATGGTTTTGGTTTTTTCTAATCTTTAAACTCATATATATATAAATTCTTTTCAATAAATTTATATATATATATATATATATATATATATACACACACACACACACACATACACATAAATGCATAAATTCATTTTGGTTTTTCAGCATTGCGGCGGCTTTTTATCATCTATGTCTTTTTACATCTTACAACTTTGTTACCATACATATGAACAATAGTCCGAAAATCTCGTCAATTCAATGATTTCAAATTTTCGACTTCCTAACATTTTTTTTTTTTTTTTTTTTTTAATAAAAAAAAATTATTACCATTCCTATTGCATATACACCAATAAAAAACAGATTACTATGCATTTGTTGTATCAAACAATAGAAAATAAAAGATTTGGAAATTCTGTTTTTTATCAATTTCAAATTTCTTAGAAAAAAAATTTATAGTTTTTTTTTTTCTTTTTTTGTTTATTTATTTATTCTTTTCCAAGGAAATTTGTCATATTTGTTATTTTGGATTATGATGTACGATTCTATTAATATATATACAAGGCGCGCAATTTCCGCTCGCCAGCTCGCCATTGGCGAGTGGAATTTTTACTGTGGCGAGTAAAAATTTGGTCTAGTTATAGATACAATTCTTACACGATACGGTAACAGAAAACATTTTTTTTTTTATAGATTTAAATATGGCAAAATCTCGCCATCTTATAACCTCATATTTAACCTCTCCTTTTTAGATTCTCGGAGACCCGAGTCTGTGTGTGCGCTGCCCGAGATCGCGCCAGCTTGGAAAAGGAAAAAATGCTTGGTGTATACATAAAAGTTTTGATATCTTCGGCAGTTTCGTTTCTTACTCTGTTATTTCTCCAAGCAGAGTGAGAATAGACGAATGGAAAGCCTCTTTGTCCGTCGCCCACTATCCGAGAAAAGAGATATGCGAAAGTTTGCCTATGCGATATTGTCACATGAAAATGAGCCCGATCCCTTTTAAAAATACTGCCTATGTTTATTTTTCTGAATAATGATTAAAAGAAACAAACACACACACACACACACACAAAAAAAAAAAAAAAAAAAGAAAGAAACAGTTAATATTTTCCAGTTTTTTACTGAAACGTCAATGATTTGCGCTTGTAATGATTTGTAAGCAACGATTTTATCGTAAAAGTTATTCCGAAATGTCTATTTCAAATGACAACAATGAACAAGTTATAAACATCGACATTCTGTCTAATTACAAAAATAAAATGGACGAAAAAAAACCATTTCTTTTTTAAATGTTAAGTAAATAAATAGATAAATAAGAAAGCTTAATCTTAATTAAAGTCGCTGCAATAGTCGAGAAAAACAACGTAATAAGCTCAGTTGATATTTTCTACTGAAACTAAAACCCAACTCAAAACATAAGCGCTCTTTCCACCGGAACTGAAGCAGACGGCTTAGGGTTACTGTAACATTAAAAATATCTGTCATTCTGCTGCAGTATGCCACGAAAAAACTCAGTTCAGAAAATAATAAAAGCATTTTCTGAAGGATATTTCGGTATCATATTGCTCTACACATATCCCTTATACAGCTATTTATAAGAAAATGACATAAAATTATGAGAAAAATTTAAAAAATGACAAAAATAAAAGCTTTTCAATAAATAGGAGAAACGATTCGTAATAGCAACGCCATCTATTAATAGCTAAAAGAAACAACATGAAATTTTTCGAAAAAATGCAATTTTTTGAAAAATTAAAATTTAAAAAAGATTGAGAACACATCTCGTTTTAAAAATTATATCGTCTGAGAGATAAAAGTTATATCTAACGCCAAAAAAAAAATTTTTAAACAAATTAATTGCATTAACAATGCACGGGATTGATTTTAGAATTTTAGCATTAGTAATCTAGAAAAGCCGTAACTGACGATCCCCCTTAAGAGCATCAGGAATTCACGATTAAAACAAAATTCTGACTGACATCTAGAAACTAAATAGTGTCTCTAATAAATATAATTCTGTATCATCATTATAAGTTCTAGATCACTTTGCTAGCGAGTTCCAAAAACCCCTATTAAAATTCTAGATCATTTTCCTGTATTATCGTGGTCAAATTTACTTAAAAATCTCTGTAAATAAATAGGAACTTAAGAGATGAGTTTTTGTAACTATAATCTTGGTTTAGGATCCAATTCCAGGAAATCAAGCGAAAATTTCTGGCAACACAGATCTACAATAATCATAATATTCATAATATTTTTTCGCCATCTAGAATAGTATAGACTAGAAATTCTTGATCTTTTTCTCTGCCTAGGTTATTTGTTTACATTACTATAATTCGAAAGTCTATATTTCTATTTTAGGGATTTTGAATATGGCATACCTATTTGTTCTAGAAGGAAACGGTTTATCTTTTTTTCAATGTATAATTTATGTTTGGTAGAAATTGAGCCGTGATGTGAACACATGCTCAAAAATACGGAAAAATTATTACGTAATGCATTCATCTGCAAATAACAGATGTAAGTTTTCGATAGAAAACTAATTATCTTCTACATTCTCCTATCTTTACCTATCTCCTAACTTTCTTCTTTCACAGGATGGCCCAAAAAACATGGTAGAAAGTATTTTAAGTTCCTGATTTCAAAAGCGGTATAAGTATAATTCTTCCATATTGTATTAGGATATATATTGACATTTCAAGTAAATGCTTGATCCCCAGAAATAAAGAATAATCAATATGGAATCACTGACCTCGGAGTAGGCCGCAGTAGCTGGTCGGTAAGAGCAGCGAGTTCGTGATCGAAAGATTGCGGGTTCGGTCCTTGAGCCAGCCGAAGTCTGTCGTGTACGCCAATGGCGACTGGTTCACGTTAAATTCCGTCGTGGTCGCAAAGTGCTCCGAGTTCCCATCAAAAATTATACCTCTGGGGGTACCGGAACATGGGTTTAACTCGGCCCTAATCCGGAACAAAGTTCGTGTTCCTCTTAATTGACTGGTGATGCCTTCTTTCACCAGATTCTGGAGCTAAAGTCGTTCTTCCTCCCAAAGTGGCGCTCCAAAAAACGTACGTAAGGCGCACCCCTCGTGCCTTGAATCCGGATAGTTACACTACCGGGGCTCGGAATTTCGACAACAACAATTGACAACAACAACATACGACAACAACAATTGACCATGGAAGAACGATTATTTATCGTAAAAATTTTTTATGAGAATAACCAAAGTAATGTCACTGTTCAACGGGTATGGCGTTCACAGTTCGAAAAGAAAAGGACGCCTAGTGAAGTGGTAATCGCGCGATAAGTTATAGCATTTAAAAGTCGCAGTGATTTTGAAAACATTAGATGGCTGATGTTCTGGTCCTAAGCTCACACTGATTTTTATTGTTTACAGGTTGATGGACAGATTTGAATTAACCGGGTGTATTTGGAATGCAAGAAGCAGCGCGTCGAGATGAAAATCCACATTTGTTACTGGTAACAACAGAGAGTTTGAACGCTCAGTCTTTGAGGATCAGCTAACCGCTTATATTCGACAGGCGGCCCAACAATTAAGCATATTCAAAACATCATTACAAAGGCTTACGAACGCAATGAGTTTGCGTCCATACAAGATCCAAATGTGCCAGCCACTAAAGGAGGAGGACACTGTGCGGCGGAGCGATTTCGCAAACCATATGATCAAGAAACTTGAAAATGGTTCGATCAGTGAACACAAGATCTTGTTTAATGATGAGGCCCATTTTCAGTTGAATGGTTTATAGAAAATTCTCATCTCAGTTTTGTCTTGTCATTGCATCCAGAAAGGGTCCCGGCGTGATGTGCCATATCGTCGAAGCGAATAATTTGTCTGATATTCATTGATGGTATGGTAACAGGAGTGAAGTATCGAGAGTTGCTAAAGCACCACTCTGGCCCTTGAAGCGAGCCGTCTCAACATGACACACCGGTACTGGTTCATGCAGGATGGGGCTCGTCCCCATTGGACTGCTCACGTCTTTACGTGGCTTTAATCGACGTTTGGTGATATTTGATTGCATTGGAAGCAAATAAATTCACGGGGCAGGTGCCTCAGTACAGTCCGGACCTGAATCCGTGAAACTTCTTCGTGTAGGGTTACATCATGGACAGAATTTATACGAATACCCTTATTCACTGTGGGACCTAAAATCAGCCATCAGAAATAAAATTGGTGCACTTGATTCCGTCATACTCCAGCGCGTTATGACAAAATTTCGGAACCGGCTTTATAAGACTATAGTTGGCGTGGTAGAAATTTCGAGCATTTTGTTAATTAAATGCCATTGATATATTTGTTCAATAAAATAAGTTTTATGTTCTTGAATGTTGTCTTTTTTCCACAACGATCATTTACTTTTTATCATGTTTTTCGCACTACCCTGTATAGGCAGATGCTAGTAATAAATTCTTTAAAAAAAAAAAAAAAAATAAAAGTGGTCAATTTCTGTTAATTGAAACGCAGGGAAATCTCAAAAGGTGTAAATACATCGAAAGCTGAAAATGAAATTTCTTCTAAATGTTATACTTTCTTTTTTAACTTCTAAAAATACACTACACTCCTGCTCAAAAGTTTAGCATAATTTGCAAACACTGGGTATTTAAAGAACAGGGTCTTCCTCATGTTTTTCTGTGATGTTTCGTTTCAGACAGCATATAGGGGGCTGGTAACAAATTGAGCAAAATCAATAATATTTGTGATCACCCTTTATCGTTACTTGAAAGAAATGAACAGTGACATTAGAATGTGTAAATATGGACCCAGTTAAATTTATGGATGAATTTGTGTGACGATAGTACATTAAATAACAATGATATAAACATTTTTTTTAACTAAAAAAAAAAAAAAAAAAAAAAAAAAAGAAAAAAAAACATATTTTTTATTTATAATGTACAGAGTTTTTAACGAAAAATTTTCCCACTTTCAGATAAGTTGGAAAACACTTTTCAAACATGTATTGCAATCAGAATATTAATATCTTAAATATCTCATGAAATATGAGCATTTTTATGAAAAACATATTCACTGCGCACGTGCGAGAAATAAAAAAATAAAAATATTATTACATAGGTTAAAAACTAGATACATTGGACAACTTTTGTCAAAAATGCATTTGTGTAGAGTAAAAATTAAACAAATTATCTGAAAAAGAACGAGACAGATTTTAATTTTTTCCAAGTGTTGAAATTTCTTAAGGGGTTTTCCACATGCCGCATAATTAATTTGAAGATCCAATTATTTCAATCACGCTGTAAATATACTTCTTTTTAAAAAAACCCTTATAAGCTTGAAACTCTAATATATTTTTGTTTATTTACTAAGATTTGTGAGATGATAAAGAAAGGGTTTTTCACAAAAAAAGAACTTTTACTAAATGTTTAAAATAATTGGATTTTTAAATTAATTAAAATTAAATCTTTAAATTAATTATAATAATTAAAATGAAAAAGTGCATAAAAATAAAAGTATTTTTTAAATACTTTCTTGGCATCGTAAGAAAATAATTTTTGTATTCTGCAAATCCGGGTAATTATAACTTCAGAATGAAATTACTTTCAACTCTATACTCCCATAATTAATTCCTTAAAAGTGTACGACAAATTTCATGTTTGCCTGATACTAAATATATATATATACACGTTAATATACTATCTTAGTTTACCAAAAGACAAATATATAGAGTTTTTAATGATTGTATATTTCACTGATTATTCGTTTTATCGGAAAAAGTTTTGAGAAATGTAATTAAAGAAACTAAGTGATAAACTCAATAGATCTTTTAGAAGGGAGTTTAGAAAGGTGTTTTAGAAAGGAGAAAGAGACTACCGTGTAAAATCTTGTTTAACAGTTCATTGTAATTAAATATGTTTTTCTAACATGGAGTAACATGGAGTAACGATTTGAGCAAAAAATTCGACCGCAGCGCTATCTGTGAGACTGAATTTTTTTGTAGCAGTATTTTAAGCATTGGATTATAGGCGTAATACAGATGATAGCACGCTGTTTCTAGTTTTAAGCGATACCACACTGCATATTCTAGGTGCAGTACTTACAACGTTTGACATCTCTGCACGATTCTTAGTATTTGATCGTGCAAGAACTCACTTTCTTAACAGGGAATGACTTATGGCCTTATTTACCATTAACTGCAACTTCCAGTTCAACGAAAAATTTGATAAGCGTCTAACCCATGTAGCACGAAACGTTGTTATAACGTTATTACAACTAATTTTTCAATGTTCACGCTAACAGCACAAAATGTTCTAGAAATATAACAGTCATATAACATCGAAACATTAGAGATATTTCAAAAACGTTTCGAAACGTTTGCTTTCCGATTAGTTTCAAAAACGTAGAAATGTCCGCGATCGTAACGAAAAATCGGATACGTAACAGAAACGTTTCAATTACTTAACAGATGGAACATGGAAAAGTGCGAATGTTTCAGAAAGGTATCAGAGCGCATACTTAAATTTGTTATGTTTTTGAAAGATTGTAAGCTTTTTGCAGCTTAACTGAAACATTCTGTGCTGTATGGGTAGATTTATTTTCATCGCTATAACAACGCTATGTACTACCTGAGAAAAGGCAGAATGCAGCTTTTTAACCGACTTCAAAAAAGAAGGAAGGTTCTCAATTCAAACCGTATGTTTTTTTTATGTTTGTTAGCTCATAACTTCTGAACGGATGCTCCGATTTGGATACATTTTGTTTTGTTGAAAAGGTCTTGGTCTGAAATAGGTCACATTGTAATATCTTTACAATCTAAAGAAAATACAGGGTGACCAAAAAAATCAGTCCCAATTCTTTTAACTGATAAACAGTTGCAGCTATAGTGTTAAAAAAGGTATGTAAGTATAGCAAAGCGGCCATGCAGTACAAGGTTAAACCGCTTGCAACGCCACCTGGAAGAAAATAGCGGAGTTAGTGTTACTATCTCGAAGACGGTTCTAGAGAAAAAAGTGAATAACAAAGTTGAAAAGTATCATCGATTTCGTACAAAAAGATAGTTTAGACATTCATGCTAGCGTTCCTATCTCGGAAACGGTTCAAGACAGGGGGAAAAAGTGAATTATAAAATTGCAGGGCATCATCGATTTAGTACGAAAAGATAGTTTAGACATTGATGCTAAAAATAAAATGCTAAAAATGTGCATCTGTTTGTTCGCAATTTCTTACACTATGCACACTTGAGCTACATTGCACACGTTGTAGCGTAGCTGGTGAGACATAGGTTATAGAGTTCAAAATACGGTTACTTGATACTTTTTGTTTTGTTGTAAAGATCTTGGTCTGAAGTAGGTCCCATTGTAATATCTTTACAATCTAAAGAAAATAAAACGTCATCTGGGGAAAAACAGCGGAATCAGCGCTCCTATCTCAAAAACGGTTCAAGATGGGAGAAAAGATAATTACGAAGTTGTAGAGCATCATCGATTTACTACGAAAAGAGAGTTTTTAGACATTATTGCTAAAAATAGAACGCTTAAAACGTGCAGTTGTTTCTTCGCAGTTTCCTACACTGTGCACACTTGAACTACGTTGCACACTTTGCAGCGTAACGGATATGACACGTATACTCTGTGGTTCAAAGTACTGTTACTGTAAGCGGTCACATCGATTAGCGCAAAGTCGTTTTCAACCAACTTCAGAAAAGTGGGTGTTCTTAATTCGATGTGTGTGTTGTTGTTGGTGTTTGTAAGCTTATCACTTCGTAAGAGACGCTCTAATTAACCGACTTGAAAAAGGAGGAGGTTCTCAATTCAAACCGTATATTTTTTTTGTTTTTATTTTTGTTTGTTAGCTCATAATCTCTGAAAAGATAATCCGATTTTGGTACTTTTTGTTTTATTGTAAAGGTCTTGGTCTGAAATAGGTCCCATTGCAATATCTTTACGATCAAAAGAAAAAACAGGGTGCACAAAAAAGTCAGTCCCGACTGAACAGGAGACTGAAAAGGGAGCAGCCCCCGCTCACCGCTCGAAGAGCAGTGTTGAGCGATTCCAGGAAATTCCACGTGAGCTGCTCCGAGAAGATCCCCCTGCACGCAGGAGGAACATCAGGCCAGTCCAGCCCTGCCTGACGTTTATTGAAAAGTCAAAAATTTGTTACATTATGCATCGCCAGGCTTAGCCTCCCCGCGACACTGGGCGATGCAAGTTGGCATAAATACATATGCGGCGCCAGACTTACGTCTACTCGAGACAGAGGGCGCCAGTCAGTTCCGACTGTTTTATCTGCTGAACAGCTGCAGCTATAGTCATAAAAGTGGTATGTAGGTATAGTAAATTGGATATGTGCTGCACGATTCAACCGCCTACAGTGCCACCTGGTGGGAAACAGTGGATATAGCGTTCCTATCTCGGAAATAGTTCAAGACAGGGGAAAAAGTGCATTATAAAATTGCAGATTATCATCGATTTAGTACAAAAAGATAGTTTAGATGTTAATGCTAACAACAGAACGCTTAAAACGTGCATTTGTTTGTTCACAATCTCCTATTTTGTGCACACTTGAACGACATTGAATATGTTGTAGCGTAGCGGGTGACATTTATGCTATGTAAAATTCAAAGTATTGTTATTGTAAGCAGTCACATCGATTAACGCATAGACGTTTTAAACCGACTTTATAAAGGAAGAGGTTCTCAATACAAGCAATGTTTCTCGTTGTTGTTGTTGTTGTTGTTGAAATTTGTTAGCTTATAACTTCGTAAGAGATGATTTAATTTTAATACTTTTTGTTGTCGTAATGTTCTTGACCTGAAATAGGCTGCATTATGATTTCATTAAGATATAAACAAATTACAGGATATTCACAAAAGTCTGTTCTCACTTTAACTGCTGAACGCATGCAGCTACACTGGTAAAAGCAGTATGTAAGTATTGATGTTGAAACTTCTGCCCATCAGCTCCAATGCATATTTTGCTCTTTGTTTGAACTTTACGCTGCGCAATTTTCAGCACAGCGAGTGACACGTATTCACTGTAAAATTCAATATATATGCCTAACAGAATTTTTGGTTACGAATACAGCGTATCCGTTCTTTACATTTCTAAACACTTTTTAACTTAACGTATGTTCATTCATTAGGTAGATTTTTGCTCATATCCGATAAAGGCAAGAAAAGTGACACAACGTAAAAATGCAGCATTTGAGAAAAATCAACTTAAAAATAACTTGACTAGAATAAAACTGGCACAACTGTCTCTCGAGTGGATAATTTTCTAGATGGAGATGTAACTTTTTTGTTCACATTGGGTGCATTTCATGTATTTTTCAGTGACATAAACTATTTTTTGAGTTATGTCACTTTTCTTGGAAGTTGTGATTAAAGAAACTGCCGTCGAACGTCTTTCGATGTTCTTCTATATGAATAAGTTTTCACTGAAAAGAGAAAAATAAAATCTTTTTGTAAAAAAATAGAACCGACTGCAAAAAAGCGACTACTATTCAAAAAAAGAAAAAAAAAGTATGAAATGCAACTAAATTGCGCCTAAAAGTATAAAATAATTTCCTTCGCCAAACAACGGATAACACTACAATTAATCATAATTTTTGAAGTCGGCGCAAAATTAAATAAAAATTGATACCTATATTCAATACAAAAATCAAATCCTATTCAAAATACACATCTCACATTGTCACCTGCAAAACGCAGCCGAAAACAATTTTTATTCAAAAAAACAAATAAGATTTCGTAAGCAGCAAAATTTGGCGAAGATGCTGGTATCTGTCATCCTTGGTGAAAGAAAAATCGCAAGCAAAATTATCTGGCAAACATATTTAATTTCTTTGGGATATCATGATTAATTTGATAAGGTATATTAAGAGAGTAATCAAGAATATGAAACAATACTTCGTACAAAATATATTATTAAAATATACATTTTGCGTGTATATTTTTGCAATATGTTTTGAACTCCAAATCCAAAAGCCACCAAGGATGACAGTTACCAAAGTTATACCAAATTTGAAAAGGAAACTCTAACTTCGTAGAAACATAAATACGGCATTGTGAAGAATGTTCACTGTTCTGTGTAGATGCTACCAATGGACCAATTGAATACAGTGATAAAATAATAAAGGAAAGATGAAAATGGATCATTCGAGACGACAGCATTTGTTGCTAGCGATCTAAAAACAAACCTTTAAAAACTAATTAAATTTTATTTAATTTTGCGCCGACTTCAAAAGTTATGATTAATTGTAGTGCTATAGGTTGTTTGGCGAAGGAAATTATTTTATACTTTTAGACGCAATTTAGTTGCATTTCATACATTTTTTTTTCTTTTTTTGAATAGTAGTCGCTTTTTTGCAGTCGGTTCTATTTTTTTACAAAAAGATTTTATCAAGAAAGTTTGACATGCTGTTTCAGCCATCTATCGTCAAAGTTTTCATGTAATTTTTGATTGGTTACTTTCAGCTGAAAAATCTGAAAATAAAAATGCTGCTAGGTGGCAGATTCAACGCGTCAAACTTTGCTGAAAAGTTGAGTCCTGACTTTATACGCTTTTCAAGTTTCCGTGTTCAACCGAGAGTGGTGAATAGAGCCATTAGTGTAACTCTTTAATAGCGGTTAAAAATAACCTTAGTATTGATCAATATTCATTTTCCTTTTATAAAAATTTATTTTCAATTATTTTCAATTCATCGTACAGCAGTTTTCACACCCTCTGCTGTATTAAGATCTTAAGCACGTTTTTATTGACACCAGACATAATATCTTTTATAGTATACTGTCAACTTCTGCCAATTTCCTTCTACTATGTACAAGTTCCTAAATGCATAAAGGATAGCTATAATCTAATTTTTAGCTGCTTCTTTGAGGTCGTTAAAACGACGAAAATAATATTTAAAAAATTTACATTTTACGGTATGCATCCTGCATTTCAGAAAGATACTTTGAATCACGAATTCCCAATTCGAAGCTGAATATAACGTTTATGCCTGTTTAAATAGCGATAATATTCACTATGAGGCGTTTGTTAAAAATATTCTTGGAAGTCTCATTCATCGCATAGTATATTGAATGATATAACGAAACATGTATGTATCTAATGTCACTGCAAAGAATTGTCTCAAATTTTAGTCATTAAAATATGTAAAGTGTTGTCCAAACGAAAAGTGAACAAGTTGCATCAAAGTTATATCTTTATTGGAAATTTTATAGTAACGGGCAGTGTAACACTACTATTGCAGTAGCAATTGTTTGATGGGGATTTTTGAAGGGATCCTGCACTTCTTATTTTATTTTCCCCTCCAAATAAAAAATCTATCTATCTATATGTGTATCTATATTTAATGAACCAAAATTGTTATATTCACAGGGGAATACGAGCTGTTAGACGGATGCTCCGACAATTTCGAGCAAAATTTGAATATGATCATTTAAGTTTCACGGAAGTCGTGTGGGAGTTATCAAAAAGAAAAATCTCTTATTTCGAGATGGGTGTTTGTTTTAGATTACTCTATGTACTTCCGAGTATGTGATGCAGCATTTCGCTAAATTAATATTCTAATGTTGCTGAAAGAAATAAAAATAAATGGTCTACAGTTATCAAATATAAACGTTAACATTGCTTTTTGTGCAACCGCCATCGCTTTTCCTTTTGTATGGGAGAAAAATGATCAGTATTTCTAGTACTGCATATTCACTTTCTTCGATTCGTGTTTTTAGTGGTAACGCTACCAGACTTCGCCCTAAAAAATGCTTTTGAAAAAGGCGGAATCTTGCTTATAATGAATCAAATGCTGCAAACTAAGGTTCATTTGATGTTTATGGTGATTAAAGACAAGATGCCTTATAACCCGCATCACTCTTATTTTACTGTACTGCAGATATTTGTGGAAGTTTAAATGAATCTTCATCTTTACTCTCTGCACTAGGCAGAGGTAATGAGACGTAACTATTCGAGTAACTCTAAACATTAAATCAACAGTAGTAATGGATTCACTGGCGATCACGAAATATGCTTGCTATAATCTTGACACTTCCGATATTGATGCCGCCTTTCACAAAGATTTTTCTTGATTTTTTTTTTTTTTTTTTTTTTTTTTTTTTAAGCTGTTCGTTCTTGATACTTAACATCCAAAATTAGATTACCTTAACCCTTACTAAAATTTAAGGTTTTCTAAAACTTTTTTTATGGTTTTATCTAGGTTTTCAGGTATTTAAAAGGTTTCTTTGAAGTTTCGCTAAAAAATACTTCCTGAAAAGAAACCTTATCTAAGTTTTCTTTAGGTTTTATTCTTAAAACCTCCTGAAAACCTACGTGGTTTTATGTTTTCTAGAGGTTTCCTAAGGTTTCGGATAAATACATCGGTGATAATAAGTTTCCCTATGGCATTTGGATAATATCTACAGTCAAAAACGTTTTTTAAACGTTTTATTTTTAAAACCTTTTAAAACCTGCACTGTTTTAGGTCTTATAGATGTTTCCCAAGGTTTCAGATAAATACATCGAGAATAGTAAGTTTTCCTATGGTATTTAGATAACACCTCCACTATACCTACAATCAAAAATGTTTTTTAAAGGTTTTAATTTTAAAACCTTTTAAAACCTGCACTGTTTTAGGTCTTATAGAGGCTTCCAAAGGTTTCAAATAAATACATCGATGATAATAAGTTTTCCTATTGTATTTATATAATACCACCACTATACCTGCAACCAAAAACGTATTTTTTTAGCTTTAGTTTTTGAACCTTTGAAAACCTGCACTTTTTTAGGTTTTATAGAAATTTCCCAAGGATTCGGATAAATACATCGATGATAATAAGTTTTTCCATGATATTCAGAAAATACCTCCGCTATACGTTATACCTCAATCAAAAATGGTTTTATTTAGGTTTTATTTTTAAAACATCAGAAACCTCCCTTACTAAAATTTATATTTCTAATAATGATAATATATTTCTAAACTTGTACCTGACAACTTAGAGTAGGTTTTTAGTAATAAAATTTTCTTCTACATTTAAGGAAAATTTAAACATTTTAGATTTCTATTAAAAAATAAAATAATAATAATAATAATAACAATCTAAATTTAAAAATATATTTGATGATTACATAAATGAGATATTTTTTTAATAAATAAATTATAAAACAATTAAAATAAAACACAATAAATCTTATATTTCACATATGTATCTGAAAAACTATATTTAAATTTATTTTATAAGTCTTTCGTCAATGAAAAGATATGTCAAACTAAATTCACTAACAAAAGAGATCATGTAACGATATTGATGTAAGATATAAATAAAAAAAAATATGCATTAAAAAAAATCACCTTTTTTTTTCGGGGGGAGGGGGGAGTGGGGGGAATAAATGAATGAACTTATTTCTTGAATACTTCCTTTTAAATTATAATCTTTCAAATATTTAGAAGTAAACACCTATAACGTAAGTAATAAATAATAATAATTATGATAAAATAGAGAAGTTATGATTAAAGTTATGAATAAATGGTAAATTAAAATTTACAGAAGGAATTTTACAGCATTGATTAATCTTATTAGTGATTTCTTACAGTGTATTCCCCAAACTTTTTAATTGGTACGGGGAGAGAAAAAAAATAAATTAATTATAAAATAAAATAAATTAAGAATTCTGTCAAGGAAGAATTTAGTTTAGCACGGAGGACTATTAATTTCAATCTATAAAAAATTTATTTTTGTTCTTATTTTTTAATATTATTTTTAATCTCATTTTTTGACCGTAAAACTGGGACACGTACTTTTTAAAATGACTGAAATGAATTAAAATGAAGTGTTACCACCTAAATTTCATACTTTAGTTAATTAAAAAAATGAAATAAAATAAATAAATATAAATAATTGTTGCGTCGAAAAATTTTTTGTACCCCTCAGATTCAGAAAAATCGTCCCTTTCGTTTGGTACTGAATTTGTACCGAGCCACGTACTTTTTAAAATGACAGAAATGAATTAAAACGAAGTGTTGCCACCTACATTTCATACTTTAGATAATTAAAAAAATAATAATAATAAAAATAAATATAAATAATTGTTGCGTCGAAAATTTTTTTGTACCCCTCAGATTCGGAAAAATCGCCCTTTTCGTTTGGTACTGAATTTGTACCGAGCCACGTACTTTTTAAAATGACAGAAATGAATTAAAACGAAGTGTTGCCACCTACATTTCATACTTTAGTTATAATAAAAAAAAAAATAATAATAAAAATAAATATAAATAATTGTTGCGTCGAAAAATTTTTTGTACCCCTCAGATTCAGAAAAATCGCCCCTTTCGTTTGGTACTGAATTTGTACCGAACCACGTACTTTTTAAAATGACAGAAATGAATTAAAACGAAGTGTTTCCACCTAAATTTCATACTTTAGTTAATCGAAAAAGAATATTGATTGTCGTGTCGAAAAACTGTTTGTTCCTCTGGATTCAGAGAAATCGCCCCTTTCATTCGGTACCGAATTTTTAACGATAGGACTGATATTTCTAATTTATTTTGGTGTTACAAAAAACTGGTCTATAAAAACTCCAGACTGAAACTTATAGTCCTCCGTTCCAATAATGAAATTAGGAATAAAAATTTAGGTCTTAAAATTAAAAATGGCAGCTGAACCAATATTTTACAATTTCATATTAATTCACAAGAAACATTTATATTAGCTTTAAAGTTTTTTTTTTTTTTTTTTTCCCCTTCTTCTTTATTTCTGATTTTTTTATTCGTTTATTTCTTTTACATAAAAATTATGAAGAGACTCAAAAATATAATACATGATAAACAAAACATTTGGTATCTAATATAATACATTTCTTAAAGAAAAGAAAAGAGTGTATTGTTTTCTATTCAAAATATTTATTTTATTTACTATTATTACGGTTAACATTTTTATTTCATTCCGATATTGCTAACTTAAAATCGTTTACATTAAAAAAGATAATTTTTTTATTTCCTTTAAAATATTTTCCATCAAAATTCTTGAGTACATTTTTCATGTAACTTTTTATTTATTTATTTATTTTTTGTATCATTCAGAATTTAAAAGAAAAAGTACATTTAGAATTTAACCTGCATTGTACAATCTCTCTGTATATACATACAATACATATATTTCTTTTCTTTTCTTTTTTTTTTTTTTTTTTTTTTTTGAAAGTGATTAAAATCCGAGTTTTAAAGCCCTTCAATGCTTTCATATCTCAAGCTCTAATTCATTATTTTCAAGTTCAATGGATTTGCATAGTAAAGATTATTCCAAGAAAAAATTCTAAATTCTTTAGATAGTTTTATCTGTATGTTTCAATCTGCAGAGAAAACTATCTGTTCAACAGTAAGATAGTATACTATACTATATCTCCGAGATACCATATTCAATGAACAAAGAGATTAACATTTGCTTCTGGAAAAGTATTTAATTTCCCCTTTCAAAGTTGTCTTCTATGGAATTTCTCTCTTAAACCCTACTCCAGGGAAACTGCTGATGTTTCACTTGATTCTACCTCTCCCATAGAAAAACCTAGATTCTACCCCTCCCATAGATCCTTTTGCGATGACATTTGACATGCAAAGAAGTGGACAAAAAAATTCCGGGCGTTTTGGTATTTTAAGCACATACTGAAATTCCAGCTACGGTAAAGAAAGGGTTAAGGTTTTCTAAAGCCTTTTTTATGGTTTAATATATGTTTTCAGGCATTTAAAAGCTTTTATTGAAGTTTGATTAAAAAAATACCTTCCGAAAAGAAACGTCATCTAAGTTTCTTTTAGGTTTTTTTAAAAAATCTCTTGAAATTTTACATGTTTTTAGGTTTATAGAAGTTTTCAAGGTTTCGGTTAAATACATCGCTGATAATAAGTTTTCTTATATTATTCAGGTAATACCTCCATTATACTTGCAATCAAAAACTTTTTTTTTTTTTTTTTAAGTTTAGTTTATTTTTAATTTATTATTACTCATTAACTTATTATTACTCATTGACTAAATATTTTAATTAGTAAAATAATAACAATTTTGTGTATTATTATTAATAATTATCAGTTTCAATTTCTACGGAACAAAACATAATAATAATAATAATAATAATAATAATAATAATAAAGAAAAAAAAACTATAAAACAATTATTTTGTACTCAAAATTAATCTGAGATTCATTAATATTCTTCCATTAATTTATCAAAAACATAATAAATATTAATACATATATCTCATAAATAATAAAATAACACGCATTTGAAATTAATTTCAGTTTTAACCCATTAACCCCCAAAACTAGAAATAATGATTTTTTTTTTTTCTGAATAAAAACAGTAAAGTTCATTGTTTTAATCATATATAACAATAATTTAAAATAAAATTATAAAAATTAGTCTTATCTTACTAAAAATAGAGTGTTATATTTGTACAATGTCAGTGGAATAAGAATATAGGATTAAAAAATATAAATGTTTACGGAAATTTCCTTGAGGGCGCATAAAACAGAAAAAACTACAGATGACTAAAAAAAGTAATTATTTTATTTCGACAACATTTTTAGAAGTTTTTTATATGAAATTGACTTTCTCATCGTGTCTTTGTCTCACGCTAATAAACAAAGCGCCTCCATTTTAAATTAAATATAAGTTGCTCAGTTTGTCGCTTCTTGGCCAACTGGTTAATTTTTACAGATAATTAGTAAAAAATGTGTCAATTGATAAAAGAAAATTTTTTGTTATCTTTTTATATCAGTATTTGATAGATTTTTCTAGAATGTTCTATGACTTTTCTTGAATGTTCTTAAACTTTTGGTTAGAGCGTCATGCTGATAACTCGATGGTCCCGGATTCGGTCCTCGAAAGACGATATGGTACTTTTTTGCAGATAATAATAATAAAAAAAAAATGTCAATTGATAAAAGAAAATGTTCCGTTGTCTACACAATATCCTCAGTAATTTTGATTATTTTTTTTAAGAAGCTTTTTTTTTTTCTTTTTTCTTTTTTTTTTTTTTTTAACTAAAATGCACAAAATAAAATTTAAGTAAAAAAACCATTTTTTAAAGTTAGAAGTTTTTTATTGTGAAGCCCTTAAAAGCATAAAATAAAAATTGATTCTGGCAGAGACATGCTACAAATAAATGAAAATTTCAAAACTAAAAAAATTTAGAGAAAAATATAGGTATTTCCCTTTTATAAGAGATGAATTTTTTTAATGTTCAAAATATTATTAAAAGCTTTCGAGACATTTGAAATTTATAGCCTAACTAATGATTATACAAAAACTAATAACTAAGAATATTGGTCTCGAAAGCTTTTTAAAATATTTTGAACATTAAAAATTTTCATCCCTTGCAAAAGGGAAATACCTATATTTTTCTCTAAAATTTTCTTAGTGTTGAAACTTTCATTTCTTTGTAGCATTTCTTTGCCAGAATAAATTTTTATTTTGTGCTTTTTAGGGCTTCACAATAAAAAGCTAAAGTTATTTAAACTCATTCAGATATGAAGATATTGAATTTTTTTTGTTTGAACAGTGTTTCACGTTTGAAATCCATTTTAAACTTAAAACTATTTTTCAGATCTTTTTTTTTTTTTTTTTTTTGTCATAAAAAAAAATCTATTCTTTTCTCACTAAAAAACAATACTAAAAAAATACGTTTTTTAGTCAACTATTAAGCGCGATTATTTCTGTTCTTGCGTGAACGCAACACCAGCGGGCAATAGGTTAATCTCAAAACGCTACTTTAAATAATCAAGAACAAAGTAATCAGACCCCGCCGGCCGATTGGTGAAAGCACGCAACTGCAAACCCGAAGTCCTTCAGTTCGATCCTCTCCGGGAGCAAGCGTGAAAGAAAATGATTGAAAGTACAGAAGTTCAGCAATTTCTCACTAGATGGCAGCATCAAACATACAAAATGATACCGAAGCCGTCACTTCATGGTTCTTTATAAAAACCCTTTGGTATTTATAAAAAACCTTAAATAAATTTTATAGAAATACCTTAACCTATAGAGGTATTGATGGAGCTTTTATTATGGCTTTATTTTGCACCATTAAAGCCTTGATAATACCTTATTTTAAATACCTCTAAAACCTGTAAAATACCTGTTAAAAAAAACCTAAGGAAAAACCTTCAAAAAAACATTGGGAAGGTATTTAAAAAAAGCTTTGTATGTATATTAAAAATACCTACATGAGTCATGGTATTTTATGAAAACCCTTTGGTATTTATAAAAAACCTGCAATAACTTTCTGAAAAATACCATAATGTATTCGTGAGAAACCTGTGGAGGTATTAATAGAGCTTTTATTATGGCTTTATTTTGCACCATTAAAGCCTTGATAATACCTTATTTTAAATACCTCTAAAACCTGTAAAATACCTGTTTAAAGAAACCTAAAAAAAACCTTAAATAAAACCTTAAAATTTTAGTAAGGGAAGATACTTAACATACCATTAACATACCATTGACATCCAAAATTTGACGGGCCGAGCGGTTCAGCGCTCAATGCTGGTAGATGGGAGGTGCCGTGTTCGATCCCAGGTCGCGCTCATCGACCTAGCCTTTCAGAGTTTTCCATGGTTTCCTCCGAAACTCGCGTAAATACGGGCTAAGACCCCCATGGAGGGCATTCCTCCTATAGGCCTAGGACACTTACAGAGTCAATCGGCCTTAAATCCTACAACCAACCAAAATTTGACGATAAATGTTCGGTGCATATTACGTTCACCTCCTGCCACTAAAAAGCTCAAACTTCATGTTGTTTCTTTCTGGATGCGTCCATCCTTACTATGAGTTCATATTCACTTTAATTTCTATTAAGCGAAACTGATTAATCGTGTATGCAAAATCTTTTTATTTCGTAAAATTTTATAACAATGTTTAATATTTCCTACATTTTCAGACGAAACTTGAGATATCTCATAAAATAATAAAATTATGTAGGGGAGAGTTGGATAAAACGGGATAGTCTGACAAAACGGGATACGTCGCCTAGGGACCTGTCTAGTACTGCTATCGAGCGGACGACGACAGAAACTTGTTCTCTTCATTACACCATTCTCAGTTCGTCCCGCATCGAGACCACTAGTTGGTTGGAAAGTTGTAGCTCTTAGAACTTTTCTATTCTGATTTCCTGGCACTTTCTATATTTACATGCGTTTTTTTCTAGATTATACTGCCTACATATATGGAAATACAATTCCGGTGAGTATTACATTTAATTAAGCATTTATTAACGAACATTCTCATGTGTAGTCTATCTAATTTTCCTTTCACGTTTAGGCATCATCCATGTTTGTTTTGAAAAGTATCGGAGTTGGACAAAACGGGACACTTATGAGTTGGATAAAACGGGATACAGTTTTTTTATGCCGTATATTCGTCCCTCCTATGTTTGTATTTCTTCGAGTGAAGGAAAACTCACGACTCATGGATGATGCTTTCCCAGTATCATTTGCAGTGTATCACAAGACCGGCTGGATCACGAAGGAGACCTTCATTGTTTGGTTTAAAAAATTCGTAGAATTTTTCAACCCAGCACATGAGAAGCCAGTGCTGTTGCTACTTGATGGACACAACAGTCACACCAAATGTTTGGAACTTGTAAAATTGGCAAGAGAAAATAATGTAACCATCCTAACCCCCCCCCCCCCACCCCCATACAAAACTCATCGGCTTCAGCCCCTGGATGTCAGTTTCATGGCTCCACTGAGCACGTATTATGAACAAGAAGTTCAAATGTGCTCAACCATCCAGGTAGGTGCGTCACAATTTACGAAGTTGCAAAACTGTTCAACGCAGCCTATTCACGGGAAGCTGTTGCAGAAACCGCCGGTAAAGGGTTTAGAAAAACTGGCATGTCCTTACAATCCTGACGTCTTCCCATATCACTTGTTTGTACCCTCTGTTACCACAGACCACCATACGTCAGACCTGTAGCAAGAACCTCCAGGCGTTGGGCACCAGACTGATATGAGCAAAGACCAAGAGCAACCTTCAACTTCTTTAAAGGACATCGTAGGAGTAGACCAACCAAGAAACTTGTCAGGAGACAGCCTGTGTTCACACCAACCTGCAACATCTTCAGGGGAGAAAGGATTATAACTCTCTTGTTATCGACCTAGGCTACCATTTTCCATCTCTCCAAAGTTTATTCTGCTTGTACCTCAAGTAAAAGGGCCTCGCCCAGAAAAAAGGGCTGATAAGAGAAATAAGAAAACTGTAGTAATAACATCATCTCCATATAGGAGTGAGTTAGAAATGGAAGAAAAAGAAAGGACGATTAAACTACAAGAAAGAACCAAGAAAATTGAAGAAAAGGTTGCTAAGAAATCCCTCTTAAAAACTCCAAAAAGAAATTTGTAAGAAAAGGTAATGGAAAAGTGGATGAAAAAGAGCCACCAGCTCCAGCTAAACCTAAAAGTAGGCCTAAAAAAGAATCCAAAGGAAAGCCTAATCCTGATGTTAAAAGTCAAAACATAGAAAAGTTTAATAAACGTTCAGCAAACAGCCAAGAATGCATGTCGTCATCGTCTGAAAATGAAACAGAGGGAGGAGAAACCTGCATATTTTGTAATGCATTGTACGTCGATTCTAAGGCTGGTAAAGGTTGGATCCAATGTTATAGATGCCAAGAATGGGCTCACGAAGCGTGTTCTAATGCCAACGAAGAGGACGACACCATTATATGCGACTTTTGTTCTACTATAGGCCTAAATAAAAAGTCTTCTTTCCGATTTTGTAAATAATAACATAAAAAACTCTTATTTTACGTCTCTGATTACGGAAGACATTGTTCTTTTAAGCAGAAATTTTGCTTTACAGGTTTTTGCCAGTTAATTATGCTTTTCAGTTAGTTTTACACAAAAAATTAGACATTCTAATCCCTATCCCGTTTTGTCCAACTCAGGTATGCTAAAACGGGATGTGTAAGAGTTTGGTAAATAATTTTTTTTACTATTTCACAGTCATTAAAATTAGTTAAAACTATGTTTTTTCTGTGCTTCAATAAATGTTGTAGTTACAAAAAAAAAAAAAAAAAAAATGTGTGGTTTTCTTCAACATATTTTTCGTAGTAAAAAAAAAACAAGAATGGTATCCCGTTTTGTCCAACTTTCCCCTATTTCAGCACAAATTGGGAAAAAAGGAAAATAACAATTTCTTTTGCAAACTATTCTTTCTGAAGACAGTAATGAAATATATTACAACTAATGAATGCAGCTAGAATCAGATTCCTTTTCTCCGAAAATTTAACCCATAGTATATAAAAATAATAAGCACTTTTTTTAAATGTATTATAGTTCCATTCAAGTACCTGATAAGCCATTTATTTTCCACGAGTCTATAAAAAGAAATTTTTATTTTATAAATTACGTTTGAACAAGGTACAAGTAAGTAATTTAGAACCTTTTGAAACAACAAAATGAGTTTAATAGCAACTACTAATAAATAGTTTCAAGAGATTTCAAATTGTTCGTACTAGCTTTAAGTGATTATTAAGCTACAATTTATTCAAAAACAAGCATTTTTTATTTTTTACCCAGAATCTGAAAACAAAATAGCAAAATTAACTAAGAAATCATATATTTGGTAATAGTTTTAATAAAAATTGTGCAATAAACACACACACACACACACACACACACACACACAAAAAAAAAAAAAAAAAAAAAAAAAATCAGTTGATTTAAGATTAAATACAAAACAGGTTCTTTAAATATTGTAAATTATAATGAACTGCAATTTAATAAAATATTTCTTCCTTTAAAACAATGACTGTGCAGTTAATTACAAGTAAATTTTTATGTTAATTTTTCGAATTTAAAAAGTAGTTAATATATATATGATAGATATATGATAGATATAAATACATATATGATATATCTATCATACATACATATATGATAGATATCTTAATATAGTTTAACCTTACTATTTTAGCATTTAATAGATACATGTCAATACCAACACAACAAAAATAAAACTGATAATAACACATTGATAAAACTATCACAAAAATGTTGCAATACATGTTAAGATCCAATAAGAGACAAAAACAATTTAAATTACTTACGCCCACTTGAACAACAAGAAGAAAAAGACCATTAAACATGATGGCTTAGAAAGTAATTAAAGGACTTCAGAATAATAATTGGAATAAAATATGCTTAAAAGTAAAAGTGGATACATGATTGGATACATGAGGGAGCAAGTACTTCATAAAGCTGTGAAAACTACCACGATTTCGTAAAACAATATAGCTAACAATAACAAATTTATATTGTTCAGGCCCCAATCGAGCAGAAAAAACCATTTTGAATGAGAAAGGAAATAAAATATTAAACCAAATCATCAAGGAAACCATTGAGAAAAATAGAAAAAGAAAATCATATATGCATATATATATATATATATATATCTATTAGCATTATATACCAATGACTAATTTATATATACATTCCTTAGAAATACATTTATTGTGCATTAAGTAATATGCACATATCAATCATTAACTACAAACGTTTTTTCTAAGGAAATTTTCAATATTTTCTAAAGGGAATAGCTTAATTAATAAACTTCTTTTAAGAAAATCGGTTTATTTAAAATAGATATTTTAATAAAAACTTAATAAAAAATAGATATTTTAATAAAATCATATTTCATTACGTTTACTGGTATTAATTTTTATTTATAAAACAACAACAACAAAAAAAAAAAAAAAAATTTCCACCGCATCTAAATTAAAATTTATGTGCAATTTTATAGGTACGCATCTTTTATTAAAAAGTTACTTTAAAAGATAATTAAAATAGGAAAGTTTATTTTATTTATTTTCTTTTCATTAAAATATGATATTTATGCAATAAAAGTGAATTGCATAAAAAGAAGCTAATTATTTTTGCTTTTTATATACGAGAAAATGCATATTTTGAAAAATAATTATTTCACCGTTTTCAATGATTAATATTTTCTTTACATAAAAAAAAAAAAAAAAAAAAAAAAAAAAAAAAAATGTTTGAATACATATTTGTTGTTTGTAATTTATTTAAAAATTACGTTTATGCCCTTATTAAAAGAAAAGTCTAATTAGATAATATTATTGGTTGTTTGACTTAATTGCTTATAGATATTTAATAATATATCTCTGACTTTAACATGAAGAGTAATATTTTTCTGCTAGATAATGAGTAACTATCATGTAGAGTTTAGAATATATAATAAAGTTATCATTGACAATCCTTAATAATTGTTAATAATTAATCATTAATAATTGTTATCATTAATATGTTACATTGAAAAACTAGTATGTTGTGGGCACCACAAGACTTTCTTCTACATTTTCCTATACAAATTCACTCAGTAACAATATTGAAAAAAAAAAAAAAAAAAAAAAAACAAGTTTTTTTCATTAAAACTAAAAAAAATCGATAACTTTGTTTTAAATTATCACATATTTATAGCTCAACCATTCCTTTTAAAGGTATTGACGAGACCTTTCGAAAGATACCCATCTTTGAAATTTAACCCACCCCGTGGGGTACTTCCCCCCAGGGGGGAGGGAAGCGATGCCCCCAAATGCACAGTTTTTTTCCTAATTAACTACTACTATTATTAATAATTCGTATTAATTTTACAATCACAGGTTAAGAATAACTCTCATTATGTACATTTATACGAAATTTTGTCCTATACTGTCATGTTAAAAATTTAGAAAAAATACGATCACAGCGCCTCCTGTTGTGCGATTGATCCCCAAATCTAATCAGCATTAGTTTATGGCAGGGGCCAACTAAATACAAAGTTTGGTCAATTTTTATTTATTTATTTATTTATTTTTTTTAATTACGATTTTTTTCTAAGTTTTTTTTTTTTTTTTTTCGTAAAAATTAAAAAGAAATCGATAACTTTGTTTTAAATTATCACAAATTTATAGTTCAACCATTCGTTTTAAAGGTATTGACGAGACCTTTCGAAAGATACCCATCTTGAAAATTTACTCCCCTCGAGGGGGGACTTCCCCCCCCAGGGGGATTGACGACGCTCCTACACATACAAAATTTTTTTCCCAGTTGACTATCTCTGTTATAAATAATTCTTGTAAATTTCATAATGATTACTAAAAAATAATTCTCTTTATGCACATTTATACAAAATTTTGTCCTATATCACCATGTTAAAAATTTAGAAAAAGTGGGATGGCAACGCTACCTGTAAGACAATTTTTACCACAAGTTGATAGGCACTAATTTATGTCAAGGTGCAACTACATACCAATTTGTATGAAATTCTGTGCAGTAGCTCCTGAGATATAGTTGCCACAAAATTTTGTCACACACACACACACACAGAGACAGACAGACAGACAGACAGGCAGACAGACATACATTTTCTAAAAATGGTCAAATCGTGTTCTACAGCTCTCAAAACGTGTAAATCCATCAAAAACCCGAGGTCGAAAATTTTTACGAATCCAATACTTTCTTCTATTTAATATAGAAGAAAGTAAAACAATCGGTACCTATCTTAAAAATGTGAGCAATTAATATTCCCAATATTTACCGCTATTTTCCTATAGCTATATCAGTAATTGTTAAATATACTAGTGGATATGCAGATTATGAACCTCGATGTCCCATTCACATCACTCATTCATGAGCAGATTTTTTTTTTTTTTAATTATTATATGTATATATATAATATATATGTATAATTATCTTTCGAAATGAACAGATACATTTCTGAGATAGGGCTGATGCCACCTCAACCACCCATTGTACCTACCTGTCTCTCTCTCTCTCTCTTTATATATATATATATAAGCGTGCATAAATGTTTCCGACTAACCTATAACCATGTGTTAAATCTCTGTATCTTAAAGATACCTGTAGAAAATTTTATCCCAAATAATTGCATAACGTATAGGAATTCATTTGTGCAGATTTTTAAACTAAACTGATAATTCTGTGTCACATATTTTCTACAAAAAACATGTTTTTAAAGACTTTAATAACATGTGGTTAGTTTCATTACGCTGAATGGGATGTAACAATGTAAAAATACACTTAAAAAATCCTGTCTTTAGACCATAATGATATGAAATTATTTTGCATGATCCTATACACGAGCCACAAACATTATATGCATAAATAAAATCTATACACGTAATCCTATGTGACCCATAGATATTTGCAGTAAATTTAACCAATGAATGATTATATAACGTTATCGAAATTCTTTGTGCTTTCCTATGGTAATAACAGAGACATTTAAGAGAGACAACTGCTTTAGTAACGATAACAATATTTTACATGCATGTATATATATATATATATATATATACATCCGTTTAATTTTATGCATGAATATTAAAATTTTAGGCATTAATGTCAATAACCATTTGGTATAATAGCACCTTACAGCCTTTCATTAAGAATTTTTTTTATAAAATTGCAGCAAAAAATAGAATTTTTAAATTCAATATACATCAGTGTCCGCATCATAGTCATACTTTAACTTTTTTAAAACAAATGTTTCTTATGAATGATGTATTTGTAAAAAAGCCCAACAGAACTGGCGTTAACAGGTAATAAGTAAAAAAAAAAATGAATAAAAATCATAAACTTGAGTTTTATGGCATTTATTCACTTTTTACTTTCCGAACACTATAGTGAGGAAAGTATTGTAATCACGTCAAAAATCCAAATTTGAGATTTTGATGTTTCTATACGTTTCGAGGTCCAATGAGTCCGTTTTCACTATTTTTGCGATGATGTATGTACGTGTGTGTGTATGTATGTGTGTATGTATGTGTGCATGTATGTGTGTATGTATGCGTGTATGTCTGTGAGTGAACACGCTAGCGTCTAAACTCTTTGTTCGAATAAGCTGAAAGTTAGTACGTATATTGTAAGTCACCATAGTACGAACCCTATAGATTTTGGTGAATCTAGCTCTTATAGTTTTTTTACAGGGACACAAAGAAAAATTCTTTATCATTATGGCCTATGGGACCAAAATCTTAAAAGTGCGATAGCAGCTAAACGCATTATTCAATTAAGCAAAAAATTTATACACATGTTATAGGTCACAGATACGCAATCTGTATAGATTTTGGAGAATCTAGCATTTATAGTTTTTTTACAGGGACACAAAGAAAATTTTTTTTATCATTATGGCCTATGGGGCCAAGTTTTTAAAAGCATGTTAGCGTCTAAACGCCTTATTAATCTGAGCAAACATTTTTTACACATGTTATAGGTCACAGATACGCAATTTGTATAGATTTTGGAGAATCTAGCACTTAAAGTTTTTTTTACGGGGACACAAAGAAAAATTCTTTATCATTATGCCCTATGGGACCAAATTTTTAAAAATGCGATAGCATCTAAACGCCTTATTGAATTGAGCTAAAAATTTATATGAATATTATAAATCACTGTTGCACTAACTATAAGCATTTTGGTGAATCTAGAATTTATAGGTTTTTACAGGGACACAACGAAAAATTCTTTATCATTATGATCTATGGGCTCAAAGTTCAGTAGCGTTAAATAAAACATAGTGTAATATGTGGAGAAAAATACTCAAACACTCTATTATGGTTTTATCTCTCTTGTTTGTTTAACAACTCCTCTTTCTTTACTTTATCTACAAAACTGTTAATTACTTAAAGTTCGGAAAGTCGAGTGGAGTCACTCCAGATTTTTTTTCCCTTATTAATGATGTATTTGGCTAACACCTGATTATATTACACCTGATTGATAATTTGTGAAAAAAAATAATAAATAAATCTTTGAAATCACGAATCTAAGTAAATAAACAAAAGTGCATTTGAGTTACGAACTGATTTTATTGTATTTTATTTTATTTATTTTCATTTTTTTTTTTCCACAAAAAAGAACTTTTGCAACGTGGTTGAAAAAATTGTATCTCCAAAATAAATATGTATCATATGAAAAACCTCTTATAAAATTTCAATTCCGGAAAATACCTAAAATCTATTTTGGTTTTTAATCGGCGATTTGCTAAATATTTACTCTATTCAAATGACTTTTGACGAAAGTTGCCGTATAAATCTAGCTTTCATCCTATGTAATAAAAATGTTTCTATCATTCATCCATGTGCAGTAAAAAACATTAAAAAAAAAAAAACTCATATCTCAACGAATATTACACGGGTGAATTTTATGCTTCAGAATAAAGTTTCTCGAATGTTTTTTCAAATCTTCTGCATGTTTTGTAAAATTTAATGGAAATATGTTTTAGTTATAAGAAAAAAACTTGCCAAAAAAATTAATAATTTTTGAAAACAATTTATATCTGCTTTAAATTATTGCACATTTCCTACAAAAAACATGCAAATAGTATACATTGTATGTGCAACAATGTGCTAAAGTTACAAGTCATTTGTAGCTCTTTATGATGAAGGGTGATCCAAAATATTTGCGCTTTTCTTCCCTTTGTGTTTGGTGTCTTAATTCTACTCTGGACTAAATCGTTGTGGAAAATGCAAGCTTTTAGATATTCTTTGCATGTTTGAAGTTGAAGGCTATTTCGTCCTGTAGTTTTTTAGGAAAATCGAAAAACAAAATCTAATTATTTGATCACTTACTATAATTTTACGTCGTTACTTATATTTTAGTTGCTTTATATAGTCGACTAATAAATAACGACAATTCCATGCCAAATGCAGTATTATAACAAGTTATGAACGCTATTTTAACCATATGAGACAATAATTTTTTTTTTGTGAGTATATATATCTTTCATTTTAATTACTTTGTGGTTAGTTAATAGTGGTTGGTATATATATAAAAAAAAAACAAATAAGTATGTAAACCTGATCATGATAAACCTTTATTTTAGTTCTCTTTGTAGATTTTCAATATTTGTTTTGTGATGGATGTTTTTGTATAAATTCCCGTATAAAAAAGATGAAATTTTCTGTACTTATTTTGCTAATGTATTTAACTATTGGAATTTCATTTAATTCATAAGAATGTTTCATATTAAGTTTAAAATTTTTATTTAAAGCTAAGTTTAAAACAGTCCTTTTAGATTTTTTTTTCTTGACAGTGCAATTTTTTATATAAAATTATACATTCAGACTCTGATCGATAATTTATGAGTTTATTGTTTCTAATTCATGAATATTCGTAATATTTTATAATTAATTATTATTATTAATATTGTTGCGTACTTGGGGATTCGTGAGTTGTCCGAGAATGAAAGGCCAAACTTACAAAAATTACGTTATTTATTCACAGAAATTTCCAGACAAATACAGGTCTATAAACCAAGTATTCGCTTCAATTCAACCAGTAAACTCAGCTTAAACAAAAGCTGTCAATAGCAAATCCACAGTACGAACTGTATAGCAATAACACTTGAAGAAAATGTCTTTCAAAGAGGCTCAAAGCAATGCAAGTACTAGCGAAGCTGGCTGAAAACTGAACTGAACTGACTGCCTTGGCGGGAAAGCGGCCTTTATATACCTCTGTAGAAAAGTGTGGAAAGTTCCGGAAATTTCCGTATCTCATCAGCCAATGAGATTAGAGCTTCCATATTTGGTATATCCCTTGAAAAGATTTTCTCGCCAAGGTGGCCAAAAAAATCGCCAAGGTGGGAAAAAGACGCCAAATTTGGCGCCAAATCCATTACCTGCCTTATTGGGGCTTTTTAATGCGTATTTAGGGAAAATAAGGCTATTTCAACGCTAAAACGACTAGAAGTGCACAAAATTAGCACTTTATAAACTTACTAAGCCTCTTTAACAGAATTTATACAAAAATAAACACAATTATTTACAATTTTGTAACACTGCCCCCCTCCCAAGGGCTGCACGTCCCGGGCAGTGCAACTTTTGGTCAAGAGGTGAAACTAAACAAATTTACACAAGCTAAAATACAAAAACTAAGTTACACATAATGATAAAATAGAAATAGAAATTAAGTGAGAAATATTTACAAAATTCACAAATATGTATAAATATTTATATACAAATATTTACAGTGCACACGCGCAAATTTTACCAGTATTTACATTTTAAATTTTTAATATTACCGTTAATTGTGATACTTGGCAAGCCTGTTATAGTGCACCACCTTCGGTTTTGATGAAGGTGTTTTAGTGATCTGCACCACTACATCATTCAGCCTTTTTAAGACTGTGTACGGTCCGTCCCAGTTGCACTGTAACTTAGGAGAGAGTCCTTCGCGTGGAACAGGATTCCACAACCAGACCTTCTCTCCTTCCTGGAACTCATGTTGTGTAGCCTTTAGATCGTACCTTGTCTTCATTTTCTCCGTTGCAATGTGAATCCGCTCCCGAGCAAAGTTGTGTACGACTTCAAATCGTGCCTGGAGATCTTGGATGTACTCCTCGGGCGATGAAGGCGCATCGGGTGGACAACCAAACAGGAGATCACAAGGGAGACGAAGTTCACGTCCAAACAGCATCTGGGCTAGAGTATAGCCGGTGGTTTCATGGACAACACTTCGATAAGCCAGCAGAAACAATGGCAACTTCAAGTCCCAATCTTGCTGGTTCCTTGATACTAGAAGAGAGAGTTTATTCAGGATGGTACGATTGAACCTATCGACCATGCCGTCCGACTGGGGATGTAAGGGTGTTGTCCGGGTTTTGTCTATGCCGAGTAGTTGACACAGTCCTTTGAAAACAGCAGAGGTAAAGTTCCTACCTTGGTCGGTATGAAGTTGTAGGGGCGTGCCGTACCTTGACACCCATTGCTGCACTAGGACCTCTGCGACTGTGCATGCTTCTTGATCGGGAATGGGATATGCCTCAGGCCACTTGGTGAAATAATCCATCACGACAAGGATGTATTTATTTCCACTGGAGTTCCGTGGCAAAGGACCCAAGATGTCGAGTGCAATCCGTTCAAATGGTGCTCCCATGTTATACCGTTGCAGTCTTCCTCGACTTCTTTTCTGCGGGCCTTTACGTGCCGCACAAGCATCACAGGATTTACACCATTTATCCACGTCCTCCCTTGCTTTGCTCCAGTAGAAGCGTTCCCGAACTTTCTGCAGAGTCTTCATTAACCCAAAATGGCCTCCGGTAGAACTACTATGCAGTTGTTCTATAACATCTGGAATTCTTGATCTTGGCAATACTATCTGCCATCGGAAGCTTTTCCCATCATCAGATTCCCACTTTCTGTATAATACGCCGTTTCTGATATAAAGAGAGTCCCAAAGTGGCCAATAACTTTTCGTGACGGGACTAAATCTGGAAATGTACTGCCAGATAGGTCTGTTGCTGGTCGTCTCCTTCAGCTGTAATATTGGCATTATGTCAGGATCTTCCAACTGGGCTTGTCTAAGTTCTTCGTCACTCCATGGATCGGGATCTTGTTCTGATGGTGTTGAGACAGTAACTTGGGAGGCAACCGGATTTATCGGCAGGTATTTCTGTTTGGCTCTAGAGCAGTACTTGCAGCTTTCCGAGCAGGGCTTCCGTGACAAGGCATCTGCATTACCATGTAGAGTCCCTTTACGATGACGTATCTCAAAGTCATATTCCTGGAGGCGCTGTAATCCACCTGTCAATCTGTCCTTCCGGGTTCTTGAACTGGAGCAACCACGTTAAAGATGCATGGTCAGTCCGGAGCAGGAATCTTCTGCCATAGAGCTAATGATGGAAATGTTCTATGACTTTTACGATGGCGAGTAGCTCTTTCCTGGTGGTACAGTAATTTCGCTCTGGTTTAGACAGGCATTTACTCCAATAGGCAATGACATGTTCTTGACCATCAATTTCCTGCGACAGAACAGCACCGACACTCTCATGGCTGGCATCTGTATCAAGTATGAACTGTCTGTCGGGCTGTGGATACGTCAAGACAGGCGATGATGTTAGGGCCTCTTTAAGTCGCTTGAACGCTTTTTCACATTCATCTGTCCACAGGAACTTCTGTTTGGCTTCCGTCAGCTTGTGGAGTGGTCTGGCAATATTTGAGAAGCCCTTGACGAACTTCCTGTAGTAAGTGCATAACCCCAGGAAACTTCGTAGTTGGTGTATATTTTCAGGGCGACTCCAGTTCTCGACTGCTGAGATCTTCTCAGGATCAGTTCTCACACCTTCGGCAGAGATGATATGGCGAAGGTAGCTCACTTCACGACGGAACAAGTTACACTTGCCAGGATTCAATTTGAGGTTAGCCATTCTGAGCTTCTCCAGCACCTTTCGGATGTTTCGTAGATGGTCTTCAAAGGTGCGCCCCACAATGATAATATCGTCCAAATACACCAGACAGGCTTCATAGGAAAGTCCTTTTAGCACTGTCTCCATCAGGCGTTCGAAGGTGGCAGGTGCATTACATAATCCGAATGGCATAACTTTAAATTGTCATAGTACTTGTCCCGTAGTGAATGCAGTCTTCTCACGATCATCAGGATGTAATTCTACTTGCCAGTAACCTCTCTTCAGATTTAAGGTCGAGAACCATTCATTGCCATCAAGTGCGTTTAATGTGTCGTCAATTCTGGGAAGAGGGTAACTGTCTTTCTTCGTGACGTCATTCAAACGAGGATAATCCACACAAAATCTTGTTGAACCATCCTTTTTTCGCACCAGTACTATAGTCCAGTCAATAGGTATGTAAAAATGGGCTTACCTAGCAAAAGATGGGGTAGAAGATTTTTTTTTTAATTTGTACATATTAGTGTCATTATGAAAAAAACGAGTTATCCAACATGATCGACCCCGGGAGAATTTTTGCCAGCTGAAAAACCACGAAAATTTACTACTTTTTTTGGCTTTTTTTGAAATATCTCAGAAATGGCTAAATTTAGCGGTATTTTTCTATTATAAAGTTTAAAGAAGATTAATTTTGTTCATTACAACTTTTTTGTAGTACTAATAGCAAGCGTGTTACAGCCTCTTGAAAGTCGGCACTTTTTCTCAATCTAATAAAATACAACTCAAAGAAATGGGTCGGCGCATGAACGTTTATTAGAAAACGGAAAGAAAGGAAAGGACATATTCAGCTCTCTGACCTTAGGAAATGACATCTGCTTCGTAGCAAAGAAGGTATAAAAAAAAACCTGCCTTCACCCCCCCCCCTTCAATTAAAAAGCTCTCCCTTTCCTCCCGCCTCTTCTCATCCTGTAGTACGCTGCCTCGGCTGAACATCTATCTATGTTATTCAGTTCAGTTCGAACGCACTGTTTCAACCCGTGAGCGTTTTCTATTACAATAACTAGAGTGTTTGTTTCATTTTCAAAATCAGTTTGAATAAAGGTGAAGTAAAGATTCAGAAGGAGAAAGGTATACAAAAATTCTGTAAAAGTGCAATGCAAAACGTCAAAATGAAGAACATTAGTGTTTTTTGAAGAACCTAAAACAAGTAAGAATTAACAATGCCTGTCACAAACGATACATCAATGAGCGAATGATTGCAGCATATGTACGGCGTCATACAACTGGTGATGAAGCTGGTCCAAACAGTGATGCTCCATGTCTTCCATCAAGAACTGAAGGTTTTAGTTTTAAAGATCAATGTTTCTTGTCTGGAGAGGGAGAGGGGATACTTGAAGATTTCTTTAAAAAACAGGAACTACTTCCTGAGCATGAAAGAAATTTTATCCACCATGCTATGAAACTGAGTGTGAAAGAATCAATTGTAAATGGTGCCGAAAATCGTGGGGATGAGAGAAGAAAAAAAGTACTTGAATGCATCGGAAATGTAAAAGGTTTAGTTGCTATAAATGCTGGATATCACAGATTTTGTCATCAAAAACTGCACTGGAGGCCTAAAAGTGAGATGAAACGAGGATACTACTCTGCAAGTAACACTGATGAGGCAATGGAATCAATTTAGTCCTATCCTGAAAACGACTCGGAGGAGTGCCAATCTCAAAGTATTTGATGAACAAAATAGAGGGTGATCTTCGTCCTGGCATCAGAACGGTTACATCATGCCTTTGCAAAAAATATGGTGAAGATGTTTTAATAGCCGAAACTGCCAACAAGAAAGCAGTTTACTTCCAAAATGTTGGCTATAAAATACTCAGTGAAACTGGTATAGTAACAAGGACTCTGATCCTCAACAGGAAAATGTCGTACTAATTTCATTATTGGACGAGGCTGAAGAAGATGATAAGCTATTATAAGAGCTTATATAATTACTGCAAGACGGAGAGGAACAATTTGAGGACGACACACCTTCCTTCTACTTCTGATGACTATTGAAATTTAAGAACCCGGGCTTTCAAAACAACCACGAAGAAAATGAACATGTATATTATACAAGTACATTAATGTACGTTTCTTTATTTGTTTCAAGGCTAAATGAATCTCCCTATAATTTATATATGAAGTTAAATTTCTACAATTTACTTTTGTAATTATTTGATATTGTTCGTCAAACAAGTTTGCCTATTTATGAAGTTCATTTAAAATTAAGATTGTATATAGTTATTATCATCAATATTAATACAGCAGTAATTAATGTTTATTACAACATTATGTATTGTATCTAAATATCATTAAAGTTTTATAATTTAATAAATAGTAGAATTAAAATATTTATGTATCAATGCATTGAGATTTTGCTTATTAGCACACTAATATTTATTCATTTACATTTATGTACAAATATTTTTTATTTTATTTTTTTTTCTTTGTATGTGTTTGAGTGTGTATTATGTGTTGCAGTTATAGAATACTATACATAGGCAGTTATTGGAGTCTGATTATGACTACTGTTGTTAGGCCAGAATTGTCAGTGCGTGGCCATAGGGGGGGGGGAGGGTTGTAAAAAGGGGAAGGTAAAAATTAAAAGGGAGCAGATTTGTTATCTGTCGTCCTTAGTGAAAAAAAAGAAATGATCGCCAATTCATCTGGCGAACATATATAATTCCTTTCAAAAATCACGATTATTCTAACAAGGTATATGTTAAGAGAACAATCAAGAATATAAAACAGAATTTCTTACAATATATATTGTAAAAAAAAAAAAAATACATCTGGCGTGTGTATTTCCGTATTACGTTTTTGATCACCAAATCCAAAAATCCCAAGGACGACAGATATCAGATCTATACAATTAAAAGTTGTTAAGCTTTCTGTAAATAAAGCTTCTAATTCTAATTATGACTACACATTATTTATAAGGAGTAATGCGCTTTGTCTACGAAGTTCAGAAAACTGTTTATTTTCAAGAAGCTGTTACGCGCTTGCTATTAGTACTACAAAAAAGGTGTAATGACGGAAATTGTACAAAATTTAATCCTCTTTAAACATTACAATAGAAAAATATCACTAAATTCAGCCATTTCTGAGATATTTCGAAAAAAGCCAAAGAGCTAGTAAAATTTCGAGGTTTTTCAGCCGAGAAAAGTTCTCCCGGGGCCGACCATGTTGGATAACTCGTGTTTTGCATATTAGTACTAATATGTACAAATTAAAAAAATAAAATCTTCTACTCCACCTTTTGCAAGGTACAATGTATTTATTGACTGGACTACTATGGGAGAGGCCCAAGGACTCGTTGATGGCTCGATGACGTCATTGTGTTGCATTTCATTTAGAAGTTCAGTGACCTCTTCCTGTTTAGCAAATGGAAGTCTTCTTGGATGTTGTTTGATTGGAGGATGATTTCCTGTATCAATGGACCATATTACCGCTTTGGGTTCGAGGCTACAAGAATATCAGCTGGGTAGGGAAACAATCCTCAACTCTACCATAACAAAACATTGTGGTTTGCAAATTTTTATCTTGCAATATTATTTCTAAGAGTTACAGATTATATTAAATTGAAGTAAGAGTGATATAGTGATAACTTTGTTTTGTTTTTAATCCTGTTTTAGTAATATACTTTAATATTAATCAACATATGTAATATTAAAAGTTGCCGTGTGAACTGTGGCGATGTTAACATATTTAAGTGGACGTTCTATTTATTAAATTCCTTTATTAAAGTGATTGAAATTCTAGTTATTTACGCTTTTATGTCTATATATATGTGTGTGTGTGTGTATAAAATGTTCTGATTAATCTTTTATTCATTATATATATATGTATGTGTGTGTGTGTATACATAAAATGTTCTGCAATTTTACGATATGGAATAGTCTTAACTTTATCATTTGATTCAGTTGTTTACATTTCTCTTTTGTTTTTGTTTGAACATTATTATTAAGTTTCACTGCAGAAATATTTAGGAAACTGTTATGCTTAACAATAAAATGGCATCTTGAATCTAATTTGTTTACAAAATATCGACCACGTGTTCGGCGATTTTACCTACGGTGACGTCACAGCAATATTTTCCATTCTGTGCTGGGTGATGTTTGTTTTCCCGACGTCTTCAGGTGTTCGAGAAAAAAGGTCTTTAAATTCTTGGAGTAGCTTCTCCGCAACACACCTCTGCTCCCCTCTTAATTCTGCATTCTTAAGTAGTTCCGTTGTTAATTGCTCAGAAGACTTGGATTCAGTTGATTGAGTGGGGCGGTTTATGCATGTAACAGGAGTGCAGGTTGCTAACACCTCATCCTTCTTCACTGTCCGGACCTTATCGCTGATTTTTGCGACTCTCACAGGAATAGTACTCTTTGAGAAATCAACTAGAGATGAAGCTACCAGAACTCCTCTTGGGCTATTGTCTGTATTCGGGTATTCAATCAGTCCATAGCGGAAGTATTGCTTGGTAGGAGGTGTTCCTGAAACTATTGTCTCTGTATGTGGAGAAATGGAAATTTCAGACTTGGCTATTATCTGGCATATTGGCTGAATGTCTTGATTTTCAGTGTTGAACCACGGCCCTACTAGATCACTCCTCGGCGCCAACGCGCCAACGTCGTAAGCGGCCATAACAAAACTGCAAAGATCAATGCATGCCGCGGAATAAGTAGATGGCGCTCGCTGCCAACCCTGAAAATCAGTTTGTGTTATCGATTCCAATTGTAAACAAACGTGAAAATAAGCATTGTATCTTGTAAAATGGTGTACTATTGTGTACCTTGCTATTCATCAAGAAGGGGTAGGGATCTGTCTCCTCTTAATATTATTTTACCTTTAAAAAAATTCTTAAATGATTGTTTCCTTTTTTTTTTCTTTCTATTCCTTATTTCATTTCTTTCATGCAAAACAAAAATTTCAAGAACAGTATATTTTTTTATTTGAGAGAAAAAGACTAATATCATTCATTATTTTTCAGTGAATTGGTTTAAAATTATTGCCACAATTATTTTTATGATTCATATATTTTTGCGTATCGGAAGACTGCATTTTAAATTTAATTAAATCAATTTAAATGCTTTGCAAACGGAAAAAACTTATGCAGCTTCATATACAAAACTAAGTTAGTTCTGCCGTGGCGGCGCTGTGCGCCGACACTAACTTTCAATGTAATTGATTCCGGAAAAATCGTCGATTTTTATGGCCGCTTTCACGACGTTGGCGCGTTGGCGCCGAGGAGTGATCTAGTAGGGCCATGGTTGAACACAGCTATGTCTTCCGTACTCGAATGCAGTTCATTATTCTTGAAGTCCAATTTAAAGCTAAATTTTCTCAGGAAATCAATTCCAATGATTACAGGATCTCTTATATCTGCCACATATGCCATATGATGGTAACTGGCTTTCCCAAAAGTGATGAGCAAATTCATTTTTCCATATATTTTGATTTCGTCACCGGTCACAGTCTGGAGTTTAACGCAGGGCGGAGTCCAGATGAACTTATCTTTAAATTCTTGAGCCAAATCCACCGTTCTAATGATGGTCACGTTGGCTCCCGTGTCCAAAATCATCCGGTAGGCGGTGTTGTTAACTTGGCCATAGACGTAAAGTCCATTATCGCCGCCACTCATCGATGAAAAATGAAATACTGTAAACTGGGGCTCTTTGACTTCATTCAACCCCCGCCTCGCGAGATGGCCTTCTCCTGGTTTCCCTGCAGTGATGGTGAAGCCGGGTGATTTCCTTTAGTTGGTCGTACAGGGCAGTTCCTCTTTACATGACCATCCCCTCCACAGCCCCAGCACTTTATCTTCTGATCCTTTATTTCCTTATTATTTTCCAGGCTGCGCAATCTCTTCACGATCTCTGCGAGACTTCTCTTCATTTCATTTTCATCAGCAGGCGTATTACTTAAAGAGACTGCTCTTATGGTATGGCGGTCTTTATGGGAAGCTTTTTGGGCTGCCTCTATCCTAAGTGCATAGCCTAAAGCTGATTCTACGTCTCTGATGTTGGAGAGTCTCAGCGCTTTTTGAATTTCTGGATCACGAACAGCACGATTAAGTACTGAAGAGGTAAGTCGTTTCGAGTATCAGCATGACAGTCTGAGAATGCTAGGTGTGACAGTCTCTGAATGTCCGCTGCCAGCTCTTGCAAACTTTCGCCCGTTTTCTGGTAACGAGATTTTAGCTGGATGCGACTATAGTCCTTAGAACACTTCTCTCCGAACCGTAGCTCCAGTGCTCTAGTCAGGGCCTCGAAGTCGTTCCTTTCTCCTTTAGAAACATTTCTCAGTATCTCGGCTGCATCTCCCCGTAATGCTGCTGCTAAGTGGACTGACTTGGCGGTAGAGTCCCAGCCGTTAGCTTCAGCTACGACGGAAAACTGCGTCTTATATACATGCCAGGAGGAACTGCCATCGTAGGTGGATAGCTTAATAAATTCCTGATTCTGGATTCTTCTCTCTTTCTTTCCAGTTTCCTGAGGCATGGATTCTAACTTTTCTTCGAGATTCCGAAACTTGCTCTGCAGTTCATTCCCTATTACTTTTCCGTTCCACTCTTCTTTCATTTTTCTCTGAAGATCTTCCTCCATTCTCTTAAACTTGCTTTCTATCTCTGAAACCCTTCCTTTCAGCTCTCGATCAAAGTTTTCTTTAAATTTCTCCTCAAAATTCTCTTCTTTCTTCATAAATCTCTCTTCAAAATTCTTTTCTACTTTCATAACATTTTCCTATACCTTCATTGCTTTCTCTTCAAAACTCTCTTCTATTTTCAAAACTTTCTCTTCAAAATTTTCTTCTATCTTTATAACTTTCTCTTCTATTCCATCCATACTATTTTCCATCACCGTTAATTTACCCTCTATCGATTCGTTCGCCGTTGAAAGCTCCCTCTTCTTCTCATCTTGATTAGATTTAATTTCTTCCTGAACTTCACCCAAACTGCATTTCATTTCCTTCATTTCTTCAGTCAAACCTTCTTTCAATTCTCTTTGCGATGTTTCCATACTTTCTTTCATCTCTCTTTGTCCTTCCTTCATTCTTTCGATCAATCCGGTTTCCATCTTTTCCTGTCCTGTTTCCATTTTCTCTATCAATCCAGATCTTAACTCATTTATCTGAGCAGTGAGACCTTCTAGAAGCTTCTTCATCTGTTGCTCCATAGCTCTAGTTATAACCATTCACAGACAATCCCACTTCTGACACCAGAAATGTTGCGTACTTGGGGGTTCGTGAGTTGTCCGAGAATGAAAGGCCAAACTTACAAACATTACGTAATTTATTCACAGAAATTTCCAGACAAATACAGGTCTATAAACCAAGTATTCGCTTCAATTCAACCAGTAAACACAGCTTAAACAACAGCTGGCAATAGCAAATCCACAGTACGAACTGTATAGCAATAACACTTGAAGAAAGTGTCTTTCACAGAGGCTCAAAGCAATGCAAGTACTAGCGAAGCTGGCTGAAAACTGAACTGAACTGACTGCCTTGGCGGGAAAGCGGCCTTTATATACCTCTGTAGAAAAGTGTGGAAAGTTCCGGAAATTTCCGTATCTCATCAGCCAATGAGATTAGAGCTTCCATATTTGGTATATCCCTTATAAGGATTTTCCCGCCAAGGTTGCCAAAAAAATCGCCAAGGTGGGGAAAAGTCGCCAAATTTGGCGCCAAATTCATTACCTGCCTTATTGGGGCTTTTTAATGCGTTTTTAAGGGAAAATAAGGCTATTTCAACGCTAAAACGACTAGAAGTGCACAAAATTAGCACTTTAACAACTTACTAAGCCTCTTTAAAAGAATTTATACAAAAATAAACACAATTATTTACAATTTTGTAACAATATTAATATTAATATTTCTATTTTTGATGCACTGCTTTGCTTAAAGTGGCTGTTGTGAAAGTAAATTCCTTAACGAAAAATGACCCGTCTACTTCAGACTTAAAACTAAAAAAAAAAAAAAAATTCCAGGCGGATCTGCAAGTAAACTACATTTTAATATGATACTGAATTTGATTTCATGCCAAGCATAGTATTCGAATACTTGCCAACTTCCTAATTAATATTCCGTAGTGTTGTTAGTCCTGCATTTTTTTTACACTAATAAATTTTCAGAGTAATATTCTCCAAAAGCAATTACGATTAAATATGAAGAAAAACGCTCTAAAAAGATACTGATGTGAAAAAGAAGACGGGGCTAAAAATATTACGGAATATTAATTAGTATGTTGGCAAGTATCTATTCGTGTAAGAAAAATTTCGGAGGAAATATTCAGGTGTTTTATTAATAATACTAATAATATTATTACTATTATTATTATTCTTGTTATTTTATTTCATTACTATTTATTTTTTATTTTCATTTCCTTTTAAAAGCATAATGACGTCATATTTTCCTATGTATAAGCAAATACAATTCTTGATAATTTTTACTTTCTTCTATATGTACGTATAGAGAAAGTATTGGATTCGTGAAAATTTTTTGAAACTCCAGTTTTCGATGGATTTACACGTTTTGGGATGTCCTGAACATGATTTGACTGTTTTTGAAAAATGTCTGTCAGTCTCACTGTGTGTATCACAAATTTTCTGGGCGCTGTATCTCACGAACCATTGAACGAAATTTAATCAAACTTGGTATTTAGTTGGTTCCTGAGATAAACCGGATCTGATTAGATTTGGGGATCAATCGCTTAACAGGTGGCGCTGTCATAGCATTTTTTCTAAATTTTTAACATGTCAGCATAGCACAAAATTTAGTATAAATAAACATAATGAGAGTTATTTTGAACGTGTGACTATAAAATTAATATGAATTATTGATAATGGTAGTAGTTAACTAGGAAAAAAATTGTGTATGTGGGAGTAATGCTTCCCCCATGGGGGGGGAGTACACCCCCGGCGGGAGTAAATTTTCAATATCGGTAATATTCGAAAGGTCTCGTCACTACCTTTAAAACGAATGGTTGAACTATAGATTTGTGATAATTTAAAACAAAGTTATTGATTTTTTTTTTTTTTTTTTTTTTAAATCTTCTAACGAAAAAAATTGTATTTCTTCTGATAACTGCAAAAAATTGATTTTTTTTTTCTCCATTCGCTGATATGTATAACTCTGTCAGCATTTATAATGGAAAATCGTCTTAAAAAATAATTTTCTTTCGGCATTCACTGATATGTATAATTCTGTCCGTATTTATAATTAAAATCGTCTGCATTTTTTACGGAAAATAAATTAATAATCTAATAAATAATATGTATTGAATGAATTTTGTGTAAAATTATATAGAAGAAAGTCATGCGGTGGCCACATCATACTAGTTTATTATTGACGAGAAAAAATATTTATTTTGTTGTCAAAAAAAAAAAAAAAAAAAAAAAAAAAAGAGCGGGAATTACTTTATTTATTTATTTATTTATTTATTTATTTTTCGACAACTGATTAGTATAGTTTGAATCTAATTTTAAATCTAATGTAAGGTTATTGTAAACTAAAATTTGAAAATCGGTTTTTTACGTGCACTTGGACACTTGGAGGAAGGGTACAGAGGACATATTCATTTCGAATCACATGACTGTCCGAGCTACCGGTACACTGTTAATAAATTGCGGTATGCTGTTTGTTCAATTTGCAGGACGCTGTTCTCAGATACAAACAAAGACATTGACATTTTTTCTATATAAAAAGCTTGTTTTACTTTGCATATACTGTTTGAAATATTATATTTCTTTGATAATTATATGTATATATATATATATGTGTGTGTGTGTGTGTGTATGTGTACTATTTTTTTTTTTTTTTAAATACTGTCTAAAAAATTTAAATTTGCATTAGAAAAGTATGACAAAGAGCGAATAATTTTTTCAAATATAGTTTAAGTCAGAACGTCGTATCTATCTATCTATCTATCTATCTATATATATATATATATATATATATATACTAAGTTATATAAGTTTGTTTAAAATCAAATTTTCTAATGAATAAATTATTTGTTTAAAATTTCATGCATTAGAACAATTTACTGCATTTTTATTTTGTAGCACTTTAAAAGTAATCATGTGATAATCAACGATCTGTAAAATTAGTTCTTTGGTGAAGCATTCAGTTAAAACAATCTCTTAAAGCATAAAATATAAAATAAATAAATAAATAAATAAAATAAAATAAAATAAAATAAAATAAATAAATAAACAAAATTCACAATTAAAATTTACTTGTACCAATGATAAGTTCGGGATACCATTTTATAAAATTGAAAAATATTTTTATTTAGTTAATTGTATATTGTCTCCATACTTGTTGTTTTTCAGAAAATAAAATTATTAAGAAAATATGTAGGGGAATTTGGAGCATGTTGATCCTAGCTTAATTACCTTGATATTATTGATATTTTGTATTTCAGTTTCCACACATTAGATGGCCTACTAATCCACACATTAGTTTCCACACATTAGATGGCCCACACATTACTTTCCACACATTAGATGGCCTACAAATCCTACATATGTTATAATGAAAACGAGTAAAGTCAGTGGTAAAAGGCTATTTTTATTTCAGAAAGTTTTATTTCAGCACTGCTTAATATTTTTTTAAAGTCTGCTACTTTATTTATTTAAAAACGCTTTTATTAAAATTACAGCAGTGAATTCTTTATACGTCATAATATATATATATATATACTAGCAGACCCGGCCACGAGTTACTGTGACTAAGTTATACGTTGAATTATACGGCTGTAAACTATTTAGTACAGTCAAATTATTATTTACGAACAAAGACGAAAACGTTGTAGCCGATGTAAAAACCCACAGGGTTGAGATTTGAAACTTAGGTCAAAATTTGGAAGCGATTGATAAAAATTTTCGTAGTGTTGATATTAAGCACAAATTAATTTTATTGTAGGGTCCTATAAATTTTAATGGAGAAGTGATATATATTATTTCTAATGCTACTTTAGATAAAATTGCTAAAATGACTCCTAAATAAATTAAATTCTATTAAAATTCTATTAAAATAAAAGTATAAAAGAAACAGACGATTTTAAAATCAATTTTTATGGAGGAGTGAAATATAATATATGCTATAATGGATAATTTTACTATAAAATGACCTCATCATTTTAAATATTTTAAAGAGGGCAACAGCTGTAGTTATAAAAAGGAAAACAATAAGGCTAAACCAGAAAAATAAGTAAATTTGATAAATATTTTAAAACTTTAAAATTGGAAATCTTATGAAATATTGGACATTTAAAGTAAATACATGTATCATTTTAAATAGAAAAAGATTTTGGAAAAGTTTAGTGTATTTTAACGAAGTGACGAGAAGATTTTGAGTATGTTAAAAGTTTAATAGTAAATTCAAGTTAATAAAGATGGGAAACATTGAGGATTAAGATAAGAATAATTATAAGATAAAAAAAAAAAAAAAAAAAAAAAAAAAAAAAAACTTTTTATATACCATGCTTTTAAATTTTAATATACTAATAATATACTAATTAAAAGGAAAATGATAAATATTCTATCATAGTTTGAAGTCAAATTTGTTTTCAAATGTCTAAATAAAATATCTGATGTAAGATACTAATATTTTGCAGCGGAATAGATTTTATTTCTGTCATCCTTGGCGAAAAAAAAAGAATATCGCCAAATTATCTGGCGAAAATATTTAATTCCTTTCAAAAATCATGGTTATTTTAATAACTTATATTAAAAGAGTAATGAATGTATGAAACAATATTTCGTACAATACATATTACATATCATACATACGTACAATGAATAATACATATTACATTTCGTACAATGCATACATCTGGCATGTATATTTTCGTGTTACGCTTTTGATCGCCAAATAATAATAATAAAAAAAGCCAAGGGGAACAGAGTTTTGAAATTTAAAATTAAAATTTTGTCTATTTGACAGCAAAATAATTCAATCTAACACCCGCGATAACTAATACATATCTATACCCAAATATAAGGATTAAAATCGGGAAATAAATTTCCTCGATTTTTAATAATTTATTACAAAAAATCCAGTGGGCAATTAACATAGGAAATCTTTTTCTTGGCTGCACAGACGGTCAGTGAGTCACACTTCGCTTGCGTATAGAACTCATAGATATAGTATAGCATATATAGAATAGAGTGATCATTGGGGAGAAAAAAGTTATTCCTTTTCATTTGGGAAAAGACGACGTTTTTACCAAAATATGGCCGTCTTTCCCCGAGTGAATACACACGGGAATACATACTAATATTTTAGCAAATAAAATTTATGAATAATTTATTTGCTAAAGGGGAATGGAAGACTCCAGATACAGTTTCAAATTCATATTTCTTTCTTTCTTTTCTTTCTTTTCTTTTCTTTTTTTTTTTTTTTTTTTTTTCAATACCACTTAATGGCTGTTTCCAAAGCTTTTATTTATTTATTTTTTTCGGCATCAAAAATCTTTGTACGATAACATGGGGATGAGAGATCTATATATATTACTATATGTATGATAGAACTACATTAGCACTTTATCAATGTGTATAAAATCTTTAAATTGATTATGACGTCAATTTTCGTGAGATGCATAATTTAACTTTTTATAATTTTTTAACGTTCACGTTTGATTAAATGTATTTATTTTTATGTCGAAAGAAAATGAACTCTTTTTTTTTTTTTTTTTTTTTTCCCAATACCACTTAAAGGCTGTTTCCAAAGCTTTTATTTATTTATTTATTTATTTATTTTTTTTCGGCATCAAAAATCTTTGTACGATAACATGGGGATGAGAGATCTATATATATTACTATATCTATGATAGAACTACATTAGCAATTTATCAATGTGTATAAAATCTTTAAATTGATTATGACGTCAATTTTCGTGAGATGCATAATTTAATTTTTTATAATTTTTTAACGTTCACGTTTGATTAAATGTATTTATTTTTATGTCGAAAGAAAATGAACTCGTATTTTTTTTTTTTTTTTTTTTGGCAACAATTAAATTAATGGAACTCCCAGATATTTTGGAGCAACTTTAACAAAGGTCTATAATTAACAAATAATTGCAATAAAACAATATTGTGACAATAAATTGAGATAAAAACTATCCTATCTCTCAAGTTGGACCAAACTGCACACAGTGTGCAAAATTTCATTAAAATAGGTTCCGTAGTTTAGGAGTTTACCCCGGACAAACATCGTGACACGTAATTTATATATATATATATATATATACCACGGAGTAAAAAGACAGGAGAAGAAGGTAACGCTGTAATTTTGTGATGTTGTTTTCTAATGTTTACAGATGGCGCAAGCGTGCAATCCTTCCTTCTCTCCAGCTTCCGCAGTGTTATTCAATGGGGAAAGTCTCGTTTTAATTATTTTTTTTTAAAATAATATCAAGCTGAAAAAATTTCGATTGAAAGCAAATTTCATTAAATGGAATATTCTAACCAACATGTTTTTTTTAAGAGCCATTTTATACTAATTTTACTTTGAAAGAAAGCTTTTAAAAAATGACGATTCTTATGAACCGAAGCTAGCTAAAACAGACAATTTGGGAGGAAGGAGAATGGATGAAATTTTGTAAAGAAAAAAAATAATCTTACTTTAGGTGCAGAAAACACGAACTCGGTCTTTATTTTTCTCCTAGGGCTTTTTTTTGTTTTTCTTATCACTATCATAGCCTGTTTTACAACTAGGAACGAAGCATTTATTTGAAACATCTGAATTATGCAGTTTTAAGAACATACAAAGAAATTAAATTGCTTAAAATAAAAAAAATTAAATGTACTCCAGCAAAATTCTATTGAACACAACAGTATATCCGCGCCGAGGTAGGAAGGAATGACAAGTGGCGCCCTCAATATTTACCAAAAATTTAGATCACAGTTTCGTAGCTTTCTCCCATTGGACCTTCAACTCCTATTAATATTACTCCGTGATATATACATATATGTGTGTGTGTGTGTGTGTGTGTGTGTGTATTAACACTTTCGCGACCGCTGACGTAGATTCACGTCGTTTGAAAATCTGCAACTCCACCAATGGTCGTTTCTTTCGCAATTTCTTAATTATTCTTAAAAATGTACCCAGTATTCATATTTGTACAATCAATATACTATGAATACAAATACGTTGATTAGAAGGAGTAAAATTATAATGTATATTCATTTGTAATATAAATGTGAATACAGAAAATTTTATTTTAAAATATTTTCACTTGGGAGAATAACGACCACAGGCGGGTTTTACTATCAAAAACACAAAAGCAATGGATTTTGTAAATTTTTATCTTTGAGTTCGAGGAGATTCCATTTATTTGTTTCAAACTAAGCTGGTTTCTCATTCCTTTTTACCTGTCAATTTCCCCATAATATAATAGCATTTCTCTGTAAAGTACAAACATTTCTCTGTGGAATACAAACAAAAACATGATAATGTTCAGTGTTTCTTTTAGTGGTGAGTGAAGGGTTTTGTGGCGTCATACGAATAATGTCCACTGTATGGAATTTGTTGAGTTTTATATAAAATAGTAAATAAATAAATAAAATTACTACTTTTTTCAAACTTATAGAAGTCAGACACTTCTATCCGATATTTTTTGACAGATCCAACTTACTTAATGTAAGTAAATAAACATTAAAAATTAACGCAGAAAAGAAAATTTTTTTGGCCAAAAATGACCACTTCACAATATTGGTAATGATTTTTTTCTGGATTCTTCATTAAACTTAAGCTAAGGGTTCTAGCTTTCCATTGATATTCATATATTTGCATAACATCTACTCTATTAAAAGTTATAAGCCAAAATCAAAACTGTGCCCACGTCCAAAGATATTTCCCTACATGTATATATATATATATATATATATATATATATGTATATATATATATACTAGCAGGCTTTGCCCGCTTCGCTGGACACTATATTTAAATGATTTCTTTGTAACTGAATATATTTCGATTGGCGACTATTTTCGTCACAGCTTTAGTATGGGACCTCCTTGGCAATATCAAACATTTTTTGAACTTCTCGAATCTGTACAACAAAAGTTTTATTAAAACAAATATTTTCGAAAACAGTCCAATAGCTGGTGTTAATTCTTCGAATATTCTGGAAACAGTTGAAGCTGTTACTCGTACAGTATAAGTCATTATTCGATTAATGTCCTGGGACAATCCAAAAAATAGTCATTTGTTCCACAGGAGTAAAGCAAATAACATCAACTACACCAGAGCAAAAATTTTCGCTCACTCACGAAAAATGTCCAGTCGCTTAGAGCTCAATCCCTACAGAAAGATCAACTCACAACTTCTTATAACTTTTGGCGATGGGGCTTGGAAATGACTCCATCGAGAATCCCTTGGTAAGCTCAAGGTCTATGTCCCCGTGTGTTGGAGAGCTTCGAAACATCGGGAACCCTAAACTATCATTTTTCACTAAATTTGGTCGCCCACTCGCCAAGTTTGTCTCCAAGACTATGCTTTCTATTAAACATATCTTTATTTAGTTATTTAAATATTAATTTGAATTAATCAAATATTTCTTCCCGACAGCGTGCAAGTGCAGTCACACACAGCAGCTCATTTATTTTCATGTTAAATTAGCGTAGTGATTGGTATATAAAAAAATGAATAAATAACTAAACATTATCGTGCTACACAACTTTATTATATCTCTCCCTTGGCGGCTTTTGAAATTTTGTCGCCATATTAGCGACTTTTTTTTTTTTGTATATTTTCTTGCATAAAAATAGAAAGCGTTTTATCGGACAGCTTTTCGTTAACATATAAGAACCCTTCATATTCTGTTTATTTTATCTTGATGAAATAAATTTTCTATTTTTAAAACTGCACTTTTTTTTCTATAATATTATCTACTCAGATAAAAATAGATCATTTATGTGACTACTATTTCAGTTTATTTTTTTCGTTTTGAAATATTTTATAAATTTTACATTTTTCTTGAACTACCCAGATTAAAATCGCTGTTGCTAAATTAAACCTCTTTTATATTTTTTTTGAACTACCTAGATAAAAATCGCTGTTGCTAAATTAAACCTCTTGGCGAAAAATGTTCGGTGTACTTCAACGCAACAATTTAAAAAATCACCCAAGAGGATCTATAAATAAAACTGATTTTAGTACAACATATATTAGCATCGTAAACTATATTAGCACTTTATCAATGTGTAAAAGAAATTTTAAATTAAATGACGTCAATTTTTGTGAGATGCATAATTTATTTATTTATTTTTTTATTTATTTATTGTTCACGTTTAGATAAATGTATTTATTTTCCTGTTGGAAAAAAAAATAAACTCGTATTTTTTTTGGCAACAATTAAATTATGGATAAAATTTAAATGGCTAATTTTTTGCTATTATTTGCTTACAAAATTGCTATTTTATGCATAAAAATAACAAAAACAAAGTTTTTTTCGGAATAAAAAGCAGCCTACTTTGTAAGTTAGGGTATAAGCTATCTCCATTACAAATTTCATCGAAATCCGTCGAGCAGTTTTGGCGTGAAACTCAGTCAAATAAATTCACAGACATTCACATTTATAATATATAAGATTGATGAAAGATTAGGGTTAAAGCTTTTTCGGGGAGGCTAAAAAATAGATTCGACTTATCCTCATCTTTATAAAAATTCTCGTTTGTTGTTGAACCTTTACCCACTGGTTGCAAAATATGGCTAAAAATGGATTTACAAGATGGATATAACGAATTCGTAGAAAATTTGAGGTCATACTTTTTTTAAGGTGCAAAACCAATTTCACTTATCCGCTTCTTCAGAAAAGTTTGCGTTTTCTGTTGAATATTTTTCCACCAGTCACAGAATGTGCCAGAAATTTGACTTCCTAAGAAGTGTATAAAATGATTTTATTAAAAACTTCTTGATAAAAGTTTTTTAAGGCGAAAAACACATCGGATTTATCTTTATCTTTAGCTAAATTAGCATTTGCTTTTAACCCCATTCTTTCTCCTGAAAAATATGACAAAAACGATTTTCTTAGAAATGGATTTAACTGTTTTGGTAAAAATTTAGAATTGAGTTTCTAGAGATGATAATATCGTCCGGCTTATAATCAGGGAAATAACATTTATTGTTAACCTTCACTTCACTCGTTGGAAAATATGGCAAAAATATGGTTTTCATGAGAATGGCTGGAACAATTTTGATACAAATTTAGAAATAAGAGATTTTTGAAACTATAAACTTACTTGACTTATCTTCATCTTAAAGCAAAATTCGTTTTCCTTGCTAACTCTTACTACACCTTTTGCAAGAATGATAGAATATATATACATATATTAGAAAAATTTAAATAATAACAAAAAATAAGTTCTAATTCTTCCTTTAAACATTTATTTTCAGAAAAAAAAACTGTTTTATTTGTAATATTGCATAATAAATTTTGGAAAAATTCCTCAATAAAATTTTAATTGCAAAACTATTTTAAATCCCATGCATATTTTTCTGAGACAGCATACTTCAGATTTTATGATTGATTTATTTTTCAAGGGCATTGAATTCTATCTTAGCGGAATGCAAATCCTTCAGATTTCTCGATCAATCACTCGTGAGAATAATTCACTGTAAAATATTTTACCTTGTGCTTAGCTTTTATGATTTAAAAATCTTTCAAAAAATAAAATGCTTGACGAATATTTTGTTTCTCTACAAAATATACGTGACAAATTTCAGGAAGTACTTGAACTGTAGATAAATAAAAAGATTTTTCCTACTCTAAAGATTATAAATATTTATTTCTTTTAAAAATATTTCTTTCATAAATATTTTTTTATATCCTTTTTAAATTATACATTATATTTCAATCAAAGGTATACGTTAAAATTTTCAACTTCATGAAAAAGCCCTCAACTA